>CM021105.1:153286692-153345351 GCA_007115665.2 Sequoiadendron giganteum
CAACCCTAATCCTTCAACCTATACCCTCAAATCTATACCTCAAATTACATTCCCAATTTCACCAAATTGGCAAGCTTGGGTAGAGGGTTTAAGGGTTTAAGGGTTAAGGGTAGAGGGTTGAGGGTTACGGTTATAGGGGAGAGAGATAGAAGGATTGAGTGAGTGAGAAACTTGAGAGAGGGAGAGGGGGTAGGAGGGAGATAATTGAGAGATATAGAGGGTAGAGGGTTATGGGTAGAGGGGAGAGAGATAGAGCGAGTGAGTGAGAGAGAGAGAATTGGGAGAGGGAGAGGGGGTGGGAGGTAAAGACTTGAGAGAGACACATAGAGAGAGAGAGGAAGTGATTGGGAGAGAGAATTGACAGAGGGAGAGGGGGTAGGAGGGAGACTTAATAGAGATAAAGGGTAGAGGGTTCAGAGTAGAGGTTTAAAGGGTTTAGGGTTTAAGGGTTAAGGATTTAGGGTTTAAGTTTAAGGGTAGAGGGAAGAGAAATAGAGGGAGTGAGTGAGAGTAAGAGACCTGAGAGAGGGAGAGGGAGTTGGAGGTAGAGACTTGAGAGAGAGAGAGAGGGATGAGTGGGAGACAGATAGAGGGTAGAGAGAGAGAGTTATGTAGTTAGGGTGGGAGGGAGAGACATGAGAGAGAGAGAGAGAGAGAGTTTGTTATCTACTTAGGGTGGGATTGAGTGACTTGAGAGAGGGCAAGGGGGTGTGAGGGATAGAGTTGAAAGAGAGGTAGAGATGGAGAGATAGGGGGAGAGAGAGAGTTATGTAGTTAGGTTGGGAGTGAGAAACTTAAGAGAGGGAGTGGGGGTGGGGAAGGTAGACCAAAGAGAGAGAGATGAAGTTCTCTAGTTAGGGTGGGAGGGAGATACTTGGGAGAGGGAGAGGGTGTGGGAGAGAGAGATATTTCTTTAGTTAGGGTGGTAGGGAGAGACCTACGATATGGAGACGGGGGGGGAGAGAGAGAGAGGGACAAATAAGGAGTGGGAGACAAATAGAGAGAGAGATAGAGAGAGAGATAGAGATGGAGAGATATTGGGGGAGGTGAGGGAGAAACCAAAGAGAGAGAGAGAGTATGTGTGTGTGTGTGTTTGTTCTCTAGTTAGCGTGGGGAGAGAGATTTGAGAGAAGGGGAGGGAGTGGGAGGGAGAGATTGAAGAGAGAGGTGGGGTAGGAGGGAGAGACTTGAGAGAAGAGGAGGGGTTGGGAGGGATTTAATTGAGAGAGAGGGAGGGGGTGGGAGCGAAAAACCTGAGAGAGAGGGAGAGGGGGAGAGAGAGGGAGAGGTAGAGAGGGAGATAGGAGGGAGAGACTTAAGAAACGAAGAGAGAGAGAGAGAGTTATCTAGTTAGAGTGCGATGGAGAGACTTGAGAGAGAGAGAGTTCTCTAGTTAGGGTGGGATGGAGAGAATTGAGAGAGGGAGAGGGGATAGGAGAGGGAGAGGGGGTGGAAAAGATATACTTGAGATATAGGGGCTAAGAGGAAGAGAGAGAGATTCTATAGTTAGAGTGGGAGGGAGAGGGGGTGGGAGGGAGAGAACTAGGAGAGAGGAAGTGGGAGTGGGAGAGGGAGAGGGAGAGAGAGAGAGGGGAGGTTAGGGAGAGACCTTAGAGAGAGACAAAGAGAGTGTGTGTGTGTTATCTATCTAGGGTGGGAGGGAGATACTTGAGAAGAGGGGAAGGGGTGGGAGGGAGAGACCTGAGCGAGGGAGAGGGGACCTAGGAGGGAGAGACCTAAGAGAGAGAGATAAAGGGAGTGAGAGATATACCTAAGCGAGAGAGAGGGGTGGGAGGGATATAAGGAGGGATAGACCTGAGAGAGAGTGGGAGAGAGAGGGGTTTAGACCTAAAGCCTAAACCATAAACCCTAAATACTAAACCCTAAACCCTAAACCATAAAGCCTAAAACAAAGAGAGAGATGGGGGAGGGAGAGAGTGTCTGAGAGAGAGAAACACAAAGGGAAGGAGGAAGGTTTGGAGATTAAGAGAGGAGAGAGGGAGAGGGAGAGTGAGAGTGATAGGAAATAAGGGAGAGAGAGGTAGAGATGGAGAGAAGTGGAGATAAGTATAGAGGGAAGGAGAGATAGAGAGGGGGGAGGAGGGAGGGAGAGATATAGAAGTAGAGAGGGGAGGAGGGAAGAATAGAGGGAGAGACATGTGATAAAGAGAATGAGAGAGAGAGGAGGTAAGGAGGAAGGTAGAGAGATTGAGAGAGAGAGGAGGGAGGGTGAAAGATAGGGATAGGTTAGACAAAGATAAGTAAAGAGGGAAGGTGGTTGGGATGAAGGAAGAGAGAGAAGAGGGAGGGAGATAGAGAGGTAGAGAGAGATAGGTTAGATATATTGAACTAGAGAGGGAAGGTGGGTGGGAGGAAGGAAGAGAGAGAGGGGTAGATAGATAAAATTAGACGAAAAAAGGGAAGGAGGGAAGGAGGAAAGGAGGGAGGGATGGAGGGGGAGAGAGAGGCTATATAGATCGAAGTATAGAGGGAAGGGGAGAGTGTGTGAGAGAGGTCTAGAGCATAAGGGATAAAAAGTGTGTGAGACAGAGAGAAAGATGATACAACTTGCTAATCACAGAAATTTGACATGCTGATTACTCAAATTTGACTAAGGGTATGCGGAGGATCATCATGGAAAAAATAGGCCCTTAAGTGGCAATAAAATTCAGAAAAATTAGAGTTAGGCAACTTGACGTAAAAAATTGAATAAGTTATCTATATTATTTTAAAAATATGTAAGAATAGAATTTGTATAGAATTGAATGTAGTTTCTAAACTAATAGGTTTATTTAGAAAAAATAAAATCTATTTGGTGAAAATTTAAAATTTCAATGGAGTAGTACTTAAATTTCGGGGAAAAAATAAGAAGTAGGTGTATGTCTGGCCACCCTAACCACAATAAAATGATAATGTTTTTTTATAATATTTTAGAGATAAGTAAAGGACTCATTTCCTGATGTGATACATATTTTTTTGTAATTTTTTTTGAAGTAAATAATTAATTATGAATTTAAAAAAAAAAAATATAAAAATTTGTATGTCTAACCATGTTAACTTGGTAAAATATTTATTAGATTCAATTTATTTTTTTAATCCTATAGTATTAAAAGCATAGAATGTGATACATGTTTCGTATTCAAAAAATGTGATACCATTTAAAAGTGTAGACATCCAAATTTGATCACTTCCATATGATCAAAATCATCTATTATATTCATCTATTTCATTAATAGTGATTAAATAATTTATTTAATCATTATTTCATTTTCTACTTAAGGTTCCCAAAGTATGTAATTAAATAAATTAAATACTTTACCTTACCCCATTTTCTTCTCTAAATTAAATAAACATGACAAATTATTTAATTTAGTTATTTAACCTATTTGGATTAAAAACTAATTTTTAATTCCTCTTTTTCTCTCTCCTTGTCACAATCTCCATAACCCTCTTTTAATCCAGATTAAATTAATTAATCTATGATTAGGATGTGAACCACTTAATCAAGATTAAGTGTAACATCCTCCATAATCTCCCACTTGCCTCTAATCTCTCATTAATTATCCTAATCCTATGTTTGCACAACCTTAATCAGAATCATTAGCCACATTTGGCTTAACTTTTCTGGTGAACCTTTCCACTTGCCTTTCTTGGAATTGACTCTCATCCCCATGTGAATTTTTAATTCATATTTATTTAACCAAGGTTGCTCTCTTCCCCATGTGAATTTTTAATTCACATTTTATTCTTCCAAAGTTTACCCTATCCCCATGCAAATGTGACTTGTCATTTTACATGTGCCCAAGGCTTCTAGAACCTTGGACTTGTCACATCACCCACATGTGACAAATATCAAGCTTTTTGGAAACCCTCTCTTATCCACTAAATTCTTCCAATCATTTTGAATTTTAATTCACTTTTATTCCTCCAAGGAATCTTCTCATCCCCCAAGGTACTTGTCCTTCTTCCACCTCATGTACTTCCCTTCCACCTCATTTCCACATCACTCCACCCTAGGACATCTCACATTCCACATGTCAAGACATGAGGGCTTGTGAGTCCTCAACTCACCATAACCCTTCATCTTGATCTTGTTGGATCAATCTCAACCGTTGAATTCTCTAGAGAATTCCAATTAGCCTATAAATACTCCCTCATTTCCCTCAATTTAGGGATGAAGTATTTTGCTACCAAACTCTTGTCAATTTTCCATTTGAACTCTCATCTCATAATCATCACATCCTCACCCACTTTGCATATCATTTTTCATATTCAACATAGGGTGATCCCACAATAGTGGTTTATAATTTTTGGCCAAACTGGACATTGAAATTATTATTTTTAACTAAATCTTCACATTCAAGCACCTATAGTGGCTAAACCATGAGGAATTTGAAGATGATGTAAACTAGAGTCTCATCACATTTTGTCTATAGATTTTAAAAATATTTTTTTCAATATTTTTGGAATAATATTGCACTTCTTTTTCCATCTCCCATGAAAACTAGATTTTTTCATAAAACAACATTTTAAAAAAGTGACATTCACCGTATACAACATAAATTTTTTTGTATGAAGGATAAAATTGTAAATTTTTCAAATTTAGATTTGTAACTATGATATCTAGCACTTTCATTTGGTCTCATAGTTTTTTATTGAATATTTTTTCCTTAATAGAATTTTGAAGTCAAACCAATTGCAATTCAGACATAGGTGGTCTGTATACAACATAGCGTTTTTTGTATGTATCAAAATTCAATTGTTTTTTTTTTAATGGATCAAGGACATCAATACCTAGCACAAAAATATTTTAAAAAAAATTATTTGGATAATTTGCTATTTTTCCACATGTGCAAAACATAGAGGTTGATTTTCGATGAAAAACCTATGTTTAATAAAACTAAAAAAACACATACATAATAAAACCAAAACATATTAAAATTATATTCATGGGATAGATCATTTTGAGGACTACGATAATCATTTGAAATAAATTTTTAATAAATTCATTTGATCCCCCAAAAGGTAAATCGAAATTGATTTTTTATCAGCATTTTGATAGGTGTAAAGGAGACTCATTTATATGTATGGTTTAAAACTAGCAAGGTTCTATCCAAGGGGGTTTGATCTAAGGTGGTTTGATCAAACTCTCTTCAATTGGAATCCTTAAAATGGAACTTTTAAAGGCTTAAATAATTATATTTTCTAAAAATATGTGATTTTAGCAAAAATCAGTTCCTCTCAGAAATTGTAAACCAGCTTTGTGGGATCACCCCATAGCTTGTCATCAAAGGAGCACACAACTCTTCAAGATCAAGGGCCAACCAAGAAAAGAGAAACATAGAAGGTATAACAAACAACAATCAATTATTTTATCTTGCTTTCATGTTATCCATTTTCTTAGGCTAATCATTGAGGTGCCCTTTTATCTTGTTATTTCCTCCTGTTGCATTATTAGTTTTTATCTAGCATCTCACATTAGGACTTGAGATTTTAAAAGGATCACAGAAAGCTATAGATTTTTTTCAATCAGCCTGTTAATCAAGACTTTACTCATAATTCGAATAAAATATGAATAATAATAATTTATTAAATTCAAAATAAAGCATAATTTATATTGGTGGAAAAATGAGAATATCCTTTAAAAACCCTTTTCGTTTCATCAATTTTGGGTAAAAAAAAGTTGTCAACAACATGGGCCATCATATCACTTACATATCACCACTTTTTGGTCCATCATGATCCTGCACATACCCCTAAGTCTGAATTTTTTGAGATCCTCCAAAAACTAGAATTTGCATTGTAACTCCTAGAGATCAGAAAACCACTCTCAAACATCCTGCCTATATACATGAAATATAACTTAAAGTAGAAGAAAGTAAACGTCCATATGTAAATGTCAACTTATACTTAAATGATTATTTCATGTATATAGTTTCCCTATAAGATAACAAGAAGAAAGAGACAAGAAAAAGAGAAGAAAATATTTTCAATGTAGACTAAAACGCGAGCACGTTATATCGCGCTCGCGTTTTGGAAATGTTTTTAATTCAAAAAATGCACAGTTTTTGAACTCATTTTTTGAAATTTAAACCATAATGTGAGTGCATTATAACGCACTCACATTTTAACACACCAACATTAAGCTCGATCATTACCAAGCCATAATGTGAGCACGTTTTACTATAACATGTTCGCGTTTTCGCTATTTCGGGATGAAAAAGTAAGTTTTCCATGAAATTGCTACCCATTTCCATGCAGCTTCCCTTGCAAGATTGTTATTTTACTTGAAAACTTGACAAAGGAGCATCATGCAATATTTGCAATGGGAAAACACCAATGGAAAAGTTGATAAAGCTAATAAATTTTGTATTCCATATTAATTCATGTAAGAAAAGAAAGTGAGAGATGATTCTATAAGTGGGGTTGAACAAATAAATTCAAAGATTCTTCAACTTAAGAATTCCATGGAACAAATACAAGTCAAAATAGATAACAATGAAAAGGAAAAATAAGATCTTAGAGCAGAAAAAGAGAATCTTGGTTGGCTAGAGACATGAAAGCCATATGTGAAAAGGTAGACAAGTTTTGTAAACAACCTATCAAACATAAAATATTTTCTTTCTATTATCACAAAGAAAATCTCAAAGCTAAGAAAAGAGTGGTTGCAAAGCTACAAAAAAGTATTGAAGACATTCAAAACTCTATCCAAAAATTGGATGATGTTGTCCTAAGGGTTGATGAATGGGAAAATGAATGGGAAAGGGGCGATAACATGTAACAACAATGGAGATGAGAAAAAATGTGTCATTGGTCAACTTGTAGATGTAAAAGAAATAGTTGGAACTATTGAAACTGAAGTAAAACAACATAAGCACTACAATTAATCACTTGGAAAATAAATTAAAACATTCAACGAAAATTTAATCATCGAAAAAAAGGAGCTTAATTAATGGTGTTGGCATACAAACTTGTAATATAAAAGACAAGAAATTGAAAAAATAAACACAACAATGGAATGTGTGATTTTGAATACATTCGTACCATTTTTGTAATATTCCATGTTGCAACACCATAGGTGTTAAGAATCATGCAACCCACTATGAGACAACCCTTTACATTTAAACAAGGACATTCAAATAACTAAAACCCAACATTGTGTTTTCCGAATTAAAATTATTTTCTACACTTCTTTTTTTAATCATGTGAACTTCAAACCCAATAATGGAATGTGTTATTTTGAAGAAATTCATATTGTTTTGTAACATTCCATGTTGCAAAAATGTAGATTTTAAGAAGCAAGAAACCTACCACGAGACAACCTTTTACATTTAAACAAGGAGATTCAAATAACTGAAACCCAACACAGTTTTTTCCAAATTATAGTTATATTGTGTAATTTTTTTTCAATCATCTGAAAGTTAAACACAACAATTGAATGTGTTATTTTGAATAAATTTATATTTTTTTGTAACAATCCATATTGCAAGGCCCTACATGTTAAAAATAAAACAACCCACCATGAGACAACCCTTCACATTTAAACAAGGGGATTCACATAAAAAAAACCCAACACTATGTTTTCCCAGTTACAATTATTTTGTTCACATTTTTTTAAATGATGTGAAATTTAAACACAAAATGGAATGGTTGATTTTGGAGACATTCATTTTGTTTTGTAACATTCAGGAAGAGCCCCCTATGGAAAAACTGGTGGCCTATTCGCAGGATTCTCCGGATGAAGACAATGTTGAACCTTCTAGAAAGGAGGTTTCCTCCACCTCTTTCCACTCCGTTGACAGAGAATACAGACCTAGTCCTCATGTGGACCTGAATCTTTATGAGATAGACAGGGATTTTTATGGTGACATCGTTTCTCTAGCCAAAAAGGGAGTGATTGACAACTTTAAAATTTTGAAATGGGTTTT
Source organism: Sequoiadendron giganteum (assembly GCA_007115665.2). Lineage (NCBI taxonomy): Eukaryota > Viridiplantae > Streptophyta > Pinopsida > Cupressales > Cupressaceae > Sequoiadendron > Sequoiadendron giganteum. The sequence goes on from CM021105.1 coordinate 153,294,621, forward strand.
TCATGAAATTAAGGACCTCAATCTTAAAAACAGAGTTATCACCAGAAAAATGGAAATCCTGGAAGCTAAAGTGGCATGACAAAATTTGGATGAGGCTTTATGGATTGTGGATGAGAAGATGGTCATGGCTGATTACCTCTGGAAAGAGGTAAACTTCACTAAAAATCTTAAGAAGGATGGCGAAAACTAGGAAAAAGAGGTTGAATAGATACGAGAAACCCTTAAGGTAACTATAGAACACAACCACAAAATCTTTAAAAACAAATCTATTATCCTAAGAGATCTGGTTGAAAAAATTGAAAACACCCAGCAGGGTCTTCTAATTGTGGATCTGGATGCTGAGAAAAAAAAAACAAGGTGGAGGAATTGGGCCCTTCAAAGAGAACCAGAGCCAACATGAATAAAATACTGGACATGATGGCTCTAATGACTCAGGACTTGAAGATGGTGGATTGGGAATTGGACAACCTGGAAGCGAAAGTGGCAGAGACTTTAAAGTCTATGGGTTAGGTTTTGTAATGCCCCGCCTTGCAACCTTAAAGGAAGTTGCAATTAACATCATAAGCGAACCAATTTTTTTTTTTTAAAGTGCATTTAACATATACATGCACTTACTAATTAACAACAACCTCTAAGGCTACAAGGTTAGGATTACTTAAACCCACACATACATATTACATATAATCATAGCCTTACGAACTTTATGATATAAACATCATACATCATAAGAATACCACATAACATAATAAGATAATCAACCAAGATACAATCTCATAAATATTATCTTAATCCAATATATACATCACTCATTCCCAGAATGGGGCAATAGTACATAAGATTACAATTACATAACTCCACCTCTTACAAAAGAGGGATAAAGTATCATATACAACTGAAATATTACAATGCAAGAAATTACAACAAGAACCGCGAGCTGTCCATCAGGATGTCTCGCCACCAAGTACTGAAGATAGATGGGGACCCAACGGTTTTGGTGCATGTTTCACCCTACCAATGTGGTACCCGAAGGCCACCCCCCATGCTAGGAGATAGTAACAATGTAACACGGACAAAGATCTACTACCTCTAACCAAAGGCAGACTCAAACTGACTCATACTGTTATAACCAACCAAATGAATTAACAAGTATGAATCAAGTACAACTCAAGTATAATACAAGTACAAATAAAAAAAAATACATGTACAAATCAAGTACAATACAAGTACAAATCCAACATCACTAACATAGGTCACATTGCTTCCAGACATAAAGTAGATCAAGTATGTTCAAATAACCATACACATAAAACAATTAACAATAGTTGTCATAGATAGAGTGTCATCGCAAGGTTTGTCATGAGATCTCCTCTGGGCATTCTTCATAGGCTCCGGCACAAGTAATCCTAGTGGCCTCAACCGAATCTTGGCACTCATACTCACTTATGCGGAATCAACCACCTCTCGCAAGAACTAGATAGTTGATCTTGCCATTCCAGGCCTTCTCACTCATCCCAAGTCTAAACAAGCCCTTGTATCTATGAGTGAGGATTAAATTATCTTGATTAGTGAGAAGTTAGTCCTAATCTTCTAAGTACATTATTTTAATTATCACTTGTTTAAATCACTCCTGAAGGTTATCTAGTTTACCTCTTTGGGCTCTGGCGCCTAACAGAAGCCACTCTTCTATTTGACAACACACACCCAAACAATCTACCAAGGGAACCACAAGTGCATACCAACTAGGCATCATAATCCACTCCAACACAAGGAGGATACAAATAATAGAAACTCACTCCAAACATCTTGGAGGCAACAATCACATAGTCCACTCCTTTCACAGGAGGTACAAAATATCTCACTCCAAACATCTTGGAGGCAACAACACATAGTCCACTCCTTTCACAGGAGGCAACAAGATGAAACCACATAACAAGGTCACTCCATACAAGGAGACATGGATCCCATAATCCGCTCCTAAACCAAGGAGGTGCAAACATCCCCGTTCATGAAAATCGGGTAAAACTGAAAAGACGCCATGCACTACCCAAGGAAAACAACTGGATGGCATAAAGATTCAACAACCCTTATCCTCTAAGTTCTTCTGGAAGACTTATAATTTAGGACTAACACTAAATCCCAAAACCAACAATGCAACTTGACGACATAGCAACAAAAGCATTCAAGTCATCAATCAAATCTAATATTTGGATTTCCTAAATCTATACTCATTCAATAGGTAGTGTTGACAAAGTCAAAGACATGATAAGTAGATCATCTAAAATAATCATAACCCCTATTTCCCTTTTCATTATTGGAAATCTAAAACAATTAAACTTACTTCCCTTTACTGAATACAAAGAATTAAATCCTTTAAGATAAGCATGAGGAAGATACTACTTTTGGATATACTAAATCCATATCTCTTTCATAATCCAATCACAATGATTCAATTAATCTAAATAGAAATTAATAAATAACATAATTGATTGCCTCATCAATAAAACAACTTCTTAATTTACTTTTAAATCGACACAAATCCATGCAAGTAAACTTTTTCCATTTTCTAACCAAATCTTACATCTCATTCAATTTTCTATTTAAAACATTCAATCACTTTAATATAATAACATATTGTTTCTCTATCCATTTTCCATATACACTAATCAATCCATTTTTAAATCTCTATTCAATAATACATTGCATGCATCTCATTAAAATAAAATACGATAATGAATTTTACACTGATATATATATATATATATATGCTCCATATTATATAGACACCATTAATATTCCATTCACAATGACTAGATTTCTCTATGGAACTAAATAGAACATAATAACTATTTGCCTTTTTCAATGTAGTTAGTTCCTAAATTTACTTATAATGCAACCTAACACTATTGCAAACAATCTTTTCCAATTTTCTATCCGGAGTCTATGTCTCATCAACTATTCATTTAAAAATATGCAATTTCATCAATATATAAAAAAAATATCTTTTGGCTTATCTATTTGACCATGCATTCATATTGTTTCTAATTAAATCTCATTAATTAAAACAAACATTTAAATATAAATATTTCTATAATTCTTCAATATATTTAAAAATCTTTCTCTATACATTTTCTACACATACTAATTATTTCTTTTAGAACACTAAAAATACCCAATTTGCAAATAAAAGAATAAAATAATATAAAATATTATTTATTCTCTCAAATGGATAAATACCTTCAATATACATATACTAAATATAAATTAATATATTTAAATATATTTAATCATTAACATATTTTCTATTCTTTGCAGAATATCAAATTGATTAATTCAAAATAAAATATCCTTTATCATCAATATTCCAATATATAAATATATTTTTCCAATTAAATCAAATTAATAATTGGACCTTTTACATATGGATTTAAATTTCACAATTCAATTTTAAATTATGCATTCTTTAAATCAAATATTTAACTCCTTCAATTAAACTTTAACATGCCATTTTAAAATAACAATAATTTTCCCATATGTTTATAATTTTAATTCCACCAATCTAATATACAAATTTTATTTAAAATAATATAAATAAATATAATACTTTAGTATTATAAATTATAATATAAAATATTATTAAATAATATTTTAATATTATAATAACAATACATAAAATATTAATATTTATAAATATCAATTTATTATTATTTTATTTTCAGAACAGCCATGGGAAAATAATTTAACAGCAGTCTCATGTTTCAAGCATAACTCAAAAACTACGATCTGGGTATTTAATTTTTGGACAGAGGTTAGAAAATTGCAAAATGCAAAAACCTTTTAAATTTCTTGAAAACCCAGTTTGTAAAAGTGAAGTTATAGGCGACGCAATCAGACCATTTTACCATGAAAATATAACTATACTGCAGATTTTAAAATCCGTTTTTTGATAATAAACAGAAAGTTTCATTTTGTAAAAACATTCTAAAAGCATTGTTCAATCTCTATGTTTGATTTCAATAACAATAAAATCAATTTCTCCAAATAATTTAAATTCAACTAAGGTTTTCACAATTTTCACTCAAGAATTTTCACAAGCAAAGGCTGTAACTTTGTTTAATTCTTTTCTTCTAATATCAAATTTATTTTCTAAAACAGATTTAACAAACAAATCTTTAATCATTACTATTTTAAAGAAAACAATCAAGAACAATAAAACACAAAGAGGAAAACCTGGTACAAGAAGCTACAGGAAGAGATGAATTTTTGATGCAAGCCTCCTCCAAAGATTTCTTGAATTTTCTTCAATCCTCCAATGAATCCAATCCAAAATCCAACAAATGCAAACAATCTTTCCTTCAATCAATTCTACAATCAAACTTTCTTCAAACCCTTGTGCAAATTTTTTTCCTGTAAAAATGTATTTCTTTCCTGCTAAAATTAAAACAATTCTTATAAATCAAAAATACCTAATTCAACCCTAATTCACATTACATGCAAATTAGATATTTCAATTTCAATTTCATTTCAATTTCAATTTCTAATTTTACACTTTCATTTCAATTTCAATTTCACTTTCAATTTCAAATTTCAATTTCACTTTTCAAAAACCCACTTTCAATTTAAAATACAATTTCAAATAATAAATTAATTTCCAAAGTTGCAACCAATTTCCCAAATAAACATTTAATTACAATTTCTAATTTAATTCCCACACGTTGGAATTAAATTCCAAAATTAATTCTAATTCTTTTATTTCCTTTCATTCTCTTGCATCACGTTTAATTAATTAATTTAATTATTTAATAACTAAATTCAACCCCTTGGATCAAATTTAATTAATTAAATAATCTAAATATAATTAATTAATTTAAGTATAAACTTTTATCCACATTGCATTATTTAAATTAAATAACCATCAACATGATTTAAATGCAATTATTCTAAATATCTATTTCCAAATCAAGAATGCTTCAGAATTAAATAACATCAAAGCAAGACAGACAATGACTCGACACACACAACTGATGACACACTAAGGCTAGGGCATAGACTTGACACATGTTACCTAGCTACTATCTCCTGTTCAACTTAACCGTTGGATCGACACGCTCAAACCTGTGAAACCAGGTGGAGTCGATGTCATGTACCTGCAATCCTGCAACCAAGTAAACAACATCATACAATATATCCAGCATATAATACACACCGTGAAGAAGGAATTACGGATTCGTAGGGCGCTCGCAAGCGAGTGATGTGAATTCGTCCTTTTCACCAATACACTCATCGAAACTGACACTTCCATCATAATCCAGTAATCTCATAATAATATCTCATGTTAACTCTATAGCATCATTAATCCATAATACATGTGAAACAATAATCAGATAACTACATCCCACAATAATAATTGTTGCTCAATAGTAGCGATCAAAACATCATAACAAAATGTATCCAATATCAAAGTAACTGCAACCAAACATAATATAAAACAAACCGAACAAGAAGCAAAATGGAGGGGTATTACAGGTTTGGCTATGTTTTTTCCTATTGCTGGTTTTTACTGGCCTTTTGCTTGCTTTTAGCTAGTGGCAGTTGTTTTTCTTATTTTCTCTTTGATCAGTAATTCTATTCCTGGATTCTCTAATGCTCTATATTTTTATGGTCTCTAAACTTTATGGTTTTGGGTCCCTGTAAAACCCATTTTTTCCTCAATTAGAAACATTCCATGTTGCAATGCTCTATGCGTTAAGAAGAAAGAAACCCACTATGAGACAACTCTTCAAATTTAAACAAGGAGATTGAAATAACTAAACCCAACAATTTTTTTTCCAATTACAATTATTTTGTGCACTTTTCTTTCTCAATCATGCGAAAGTGAAACACAATAATGAAATGTGCTATTTTGAAGACATGCATATTTTTTTATAACATTCCATGTTGCAAAACCATAGGATTTAAGAAGAAAGCAACCCGCCATGAGACAACCCTTCACATTTAAACAAGGAGATTGAAATAACTAAACCCAACACTTTTTTTTCCCAATTACAGTTATTTTGTGCACCTTTTTTTCTCAATTATGCGAAAGTTAAACACAACAATGAAATGTGTTATTTTGAAGACATGCACATTGTTTTATAATATTCCATGTTGGAAAACTATACGTGTTAAGAAGCAAGCAACCCACCATGAGATAGCCCTTTACATTTAAACAAGGAGATTCAAATAACTGAAACCTAACATTGTGTTTTCCAAATTACAATTATTTTGTGCACTTTTTTTATTTTAATCATGCAAAATTTAAACACAACAATGAAATGTGTTATTTTGAAGACATTCATACTGTTTTGTAACATTCCATGTTCCAAAACCCTAGGTGCTAAGAAGCAAGAAACCCACCATGATATAACCCTTTACATTTAAACAAGGATATTGAAATAACTGAAACCCAACACCATGTTTTCCAATTACAATTATTTTGTGCACTTTTTTTTCAATCATGCGAAATTATAAACATGATAATAGAATGTGTGATTTTGAAGAAATACATACTATTTTTAACATTCCATGTTGCAAAACAATGGGTGTTTAGAAGAAAGCAACCCACCATGAGACAACCCTTTACCTTTAAACAAGGAGACTCCAATAACTGAAACCTAACACTGTGTTTTCCCAATTACAATTATTTTGTGCACTTTAGTTTTTCAATCATGCGAAAGTTAAACACAATAATGAAATGTGTTATTTTGAAGACATGAATATTGTTTTATAACCTTCCATGTTTCAAAACCCTAGTTGTTAATAAGCAAGCAACCCACTATGAGACAACTGTTTACATTTAAATAAGTAGATTCAAATAACTCAAGCCCCACATTGTGTTTTCCAAATTACAATTATTTTGTGCACTTTTTGTTTCAATCATGCAAAAGTTAAACACAACAATGAAATGTGTTATTTTGAAGACATGCGTACTACTTTGTAACATTCCATGTTGCAAAACCCTATGTGTTAAGAAGCAAGTAGCCCACCATGAGACAACCTTTTACATTTAAACAAGGAGATTCATATAACTAAAACCCAACACTGTGTTTTCCTAATTACAATTATTTTGTGGTTTTTTTTTTTAATCATGCGAAAGTTATATACAACAATGGAATGCGTTATTTTGAAGACATTCATTCTATTTTGTAAAATTCCATGTCCCAAAACCATGGGTGTTAAGAAGCAAGCAACCCAACATTAGACAACTCTTTACATTTAAACAAGGAGATTCAAATAACTGAAACCTAACACTATGTTTTCCGAATTATAATTATTTTATGCACTTTATTTTTTCAATCATGTGAAAGTTAATCACACAAATGAAATGTGTTATTTTGAAGACATGTGTACTGTTCCATAACTTTTAATCTTGCAAAACCATAGGTGTTAAGAAAAAAGCAACACACCATGAGACAACCTTTCATGTTTAAATAAGGAGATCCAGATAACTAAAACCCAATACTATGTTTTCCCAATTACTATTATTTCTTCCACTTTATTTTTTAAATCATGTGAAAGTTAAACACAACAGTGAAATGTGTTATGTTTTAGACATGCATACTATTTTGTAGAATTCCATGTTTCAAAACTATAGATGTTAAGAAGCAAGAAACCCACCATGAGACAACCCTTTTACATTTAAACAAGGACATTCACATAACAAAAACATGTCATTGTGTTTCCGAAATTGCATTTATTTTGTACACTTTTTTTTCAATCATGTGAAAGTTAAACACAACAATGGAATGTGTGATTTTGAAGACATGCATACCATTTTGTAACATTCCATACTACAAAATTGTAGGTGTTAAGAAGCAAGCAACCCACCATGAGACAACCCTTCACATTTAAACAAGGAGATCCAAATAATTGAAATCCAATACTATGTTTTCCCAATCACAATTATTTCTTCCACTTTATTTTTTCAATGATGTGAAAGTTAAACACAACAATGAAATATGTTATTTTGAAGACATGCATACTATTTTGTAGAATTCCATGTTTCAAAACTATAGGTGTTAAGAAGCAAGAAACCCACCATGAGACAACCCTTTTACATTTAAACAAGGACATTCACATAACAAAAACTTGCCATTGTGTTTTCCAAATTGTATTTATTTTGTAGACTTTTTTTTCAATCATATGAAAGTTAAACACAACAATGGAATGTGTGATTTTGAAGACATGCATACCATTTTGTAACATTCCATATTGCAAAACTGTAGGTTTTCAAAAGCAAGCAACCCACCATGGGACAACCCTTCACTTTTAAATAAGGAGATTTAGATAACTAAAACCCAACACTGTGTTTTCCTAATTACAATTATTTCTTGCAGCTTAATTTTTCAATCATGTTAAAGTTAAACACAACAATGAAATGTGTGATTTTGAATACATTCATACTATTTTGTAACATTCCATGTTGCAAAACTGTGGGTGTTAAGAAGCAAGAAACCCACCATGACACAACCCCTTACACTTAAACAAGGAGATTCAAATAACTAAAATCCAACACTTTTTTTTCCCAATTACAATTATTTTGTGCACTTTAATTTTTCAATCATGTGAAATTTAAACACAACAATGAAATGTGTTATTTTGAAGACATGTATATTATTTTGTAACATTCCATGTTGCAAAATTGTAGGTGTGAATAAGAAAGCAACCCACCATGAGACAACCCTTCACATTTAAACAAGGAGATTCACATAACAAAAACCCAGCACTGTGTTTTCCCAATTACAATTATTTTGTTCACATTTTTTAAAATCAAGTGAAATTTAAATGCAAAAATGGAATGTGTAATTTTGAAGACATTCATGTTGTTTTGTAACATTCCATGTATCAATTCTCTATGTATTAAGAAGCGAGAAACCCATCATGAGACAACCCTTCAAATTTAAAAAAGAAGATTCAAATAACTGAAACCCAACACTATTTTTTCCCAAATTTTACAATTATTTCTTGGAATTTATTTTTTCAATCATGCGAAATTTAAATACAACAATATAATGTGTGATTTTAAATAAATTCACACTATTTTGTAATACTCCATGTTGCAAAACCATAGGTGTTAAGAAGAAAGCAACCCTCCACGAGACAACCCTTTAGATTTAAACAAGGAGTTTCAAATAAATGAAACCCAACATTATGTCTTTCAAATTAAAATTATTTTGTGCACTTTTTTTCTCAATCATGCAAAATTTAAACACAACAATGGAATGTGTGATTTTGAATACATTCATACATTTAAACAAGGATATTCAAATAATTGAAATCCCACATTATGTTTCCCAAATTAAAAATTATAGGATATTGTAAAACCCTCTTCAACCGAATTGGTTAGCACCCCTCACCTCGATTTGGTTAGTTTTCTCCTCCAAATCCTCCACATGCACTCCAAATTTTAGCTTACAATGTGCAGACTACTAAATAGCACCTCTATTTCATTGATTTTATCCTCCAAATCCTCCATGTCCACTCAAACCTTTAACTTTCAACATGTAGACTGGAAACAAATAGTGTTTTCACCTTTCTTTCTCCAAACCAAAAAGGCCCACGTCTTTCCCCTTCCAGTTTTCTCATGCCAAAAAAATAGTGGATGAAATCAAAACTTCATGGCCAAGCAAAGACACTTGCATTTATTGGCCTGTAGGAGGTGGGAAAATGAACTTGACAACGTCGTTAACTCCTACCTACCATTTCTCAGATTTTAGGTCCCATCTACTAGTTTTGTCACTTTGATCCCCCATTTGACAGGCTCCACACTACGATGTCTCATTTGGATATGTATGTTTCCATTTATGTTGGTATGTATGTTTTTCGTGCATTTTTGTATGTACATAGCTACTTTTTGTCTAGGAGTTAGCCGGCTCCATTATATAATATAGTTTTATATTATAATATATATTATATAATAATATAATATAATATTATATTATATTTTAATATAATACAATAATGATAATACATATAATACACTATTGTTGTAACGCCCTGCCACACAAACCCCATAAGACAAAACAACTAACAATAAAGAGAATATTTTTTTTTTTAAGTAACAACTATACATTATCCATAATTATATAATAATAAACATTAATATAACCCATATGACAACAACCAAGTCCCATGGGGTTACATGGTGCACTAATCGAAATGAACCCAACCAACAAAAATTTTAAACAAAACCAAATTAAGTAAATGATAGAAGTGTGAATAAGAAATGACATAAATATATAACATACATCCAATCATAAATAAGATAGATAAAGAAATATAAGAATATCATATTATCACCTTACAACTTCCAATTTCATAATTAAACTTGTGGAACATATTTCCATAGGTACAACACATTAAGAAATCAGTATTACATTACAAAGATGCCTCCCTTATAATAATTGGAAGTGTACATCAATACAAGTATGATACATCCACAATGAAAATAATACATAAATTGATCCATCTAAAGAAGATAAAGGTCATAACACCAAATTTTTCACCAACACTAGAAAGCTCGGGAACCACTACAACAAGTACATCTCCTCAACATCATGATCATCAGTGGGGAACCCAATGGGTGCGTAGGACGTTCCACCCAACCATGTGAACCTGAAGGAACAACCCCCATGCTAGGAGATGACAAGAGGACCAAAATATAAAATCAAACAAATGCACAAAGCTGACACAACTCCACAATCCAAAAGACAACAAGTCAAAAAACCACAAGAACAATGTCTTCTAGAGGTAATAATCAACAAGGGAAAAAAAATACAAACATACTGGTTGCTAAAGGGAAGAGTGTCATAACATGGCCCTCTTATGGGTTACCCTGACAGTCTAGATGTCATCCCCCATCCCTACGTTACCCTGAAAGTCCAGACACTGGCCCCCATCTGTGGTACCCTAACTACCCCTCACTAGGAGTCGGCCCCATAGGGGGACACATGCAAAATCACTCACCTTTCGAGAGGAAAAGGTGGTGATCTTATTGACCAGGCCTTCTCAACCCATCCTTAGCCTAAAAAATCACTATAGGCATGAGCGAGGCTTCAACTGATCTTGATTAGTGTGTTGGTTACCCTTTCCCCCCAATTGATTACGTTAAGTTATCACTTAATTATGCAACTCTCTAGTGAGTTACCCTGACACCACTTGGTGTGTTGGCCCCCATGGAGAGCCACTCCTCCTACTAGCATCAAGAAAACTCTCCTAAATCCTAGTCTGTACCCAATAACACAACACTGAAAACCATGAAACAATGAACACATGCGAAGCATGAACCTTACCACATAAAAACCCACATCACGAGGTATAACCATGGTGTAGGGTAGAAACCCACATGAGCAGAAACAAGAATACTTTGGCATCAAGCCAACATAAAAGTCATCATTAAACAAACACTCCCTTTGCCTCTAGAAGACAATTACAACAACCTAATCAAGGACGAAAATGACACAAGATTCCTCAAAATCACAAAACAAATTAAACCAAAGTTCCAAAATGTACAACATATAGATCTTCTTAACAAATAGATAATCAACCAAATTTTCTCATTTAAAAACAAATAACATAATTTAAAAAATAAATCATTCCAATTAAAATCAAGTTTCCAATCAATATAAAATTTAGCATTAGGAAACATATTGCAAATCAAATAATAATTCCATCATTTCCAAATCAGTCAAAATAGTTAAACTACAATTTATACAATTCATTCAACTCACAAATACATTACATAACTAAAGTATTTAACTTAAACTATTATAATAATTATAAATAATTTGTGTATATTCTTAGAAACTAATCTTACACAAATATTTATTATCTCATTTTATTTCTTTTTCCAAATCAGAATAATCTTTAAAACCAAATTTTCATAATCATTGAATCTAAATTTACACATTCATTCCTAAATAAGTGTTTGGTAAAATAATGCTCCAATTCGAGTTTAATAAATAATATAATATATTTATGTTCAATTAATTCAGAAGTAAAATCACATTTGCACAACTTCAAATATATATATCAAATTATACATATACATACATACATACATATATATATGTCTATCATTTAAAAATCAAATCATATACTATGCTAGTGATATTGTAACATATCACCAAAAATATGATCTAATAAATAATTATCTCCATAATAGAATCAACAAACACACACACACATATATATACAGTTCATTAAAATTAAATAATTTTACTTTTTTGGTGCTACAACAACATATCAAAAAGTAGATTTAATAAATCACTATCTCCATAACAGAATCGACACACACACACACATGTATATATATATATACATGTCATTAAAATTAAATAATTTTACTTTGTTGGACAGCTAGAAATTACCATTTAACAAAAAAAATTACAAATCATATATATCTAATTATACACACACACACACATACACACACACACACACACACACATATATATATACATATGTCATTAAAAATAATTAATTTTATTAATGTTGGATTTCTTTTTCGAAAAGCCACCAAATTGGATATAAAATCCAAAAAAAGGTAAAAATCCAAAACTTTCTAACAATTTCCAGAATTTACTCGACATGAAAATAGCCACTTGCAATAATTTTAATTTCTTCCAATTTTGAAATAAGCATTTTCACCCAATTTCCTTTTCAAACTAATTCTTCAATAATTTAAACAAAATAATTATTATACTAAAATATAATTAACTCTAAGATAATAAATATTCCTAAATGAATAAATAACAATATAAACTATGAAACATTTAAATTTACCATTAAAAATTAAATTAACTTCTCAATGTGATAATTAATCATAATAACAATAATTTCAAATGTCTTAATTAAATTACTTATAAATACAACTTATTAATTTACATACATTTTAAGTTAGATGATATACCATCAATTATTTAAAATGTGTAATATTAATAAGGCAATTAATGTCTATTAACAAATTTTAATTATGAGGAAAGTCGTGAGGCACCCAATCTTGTGGGCACTCTAGTTTCTACAATGACTATTTCTCATTTGATTACTGCTAAAAAAAGAAAAGAGTCTAGGTTTGTTGATGCTTCTATTGCTGGGAGTGAAGTGTTGGTTGTGGGCGATGCTAGTGACAAGGATACTACTAAAGGTAATTTTTTGATTGATGAGGATAAAGCTAGTGGGCCAGGGGTTAGAACCAACAATAGAATGAAAACTCACATTGGGGCCTCTAGAATGGACATGGTTGATATTGTGCATGAGGTGAAAAAGTTTGTTGATACTGACATGAATGTTTTTGAGACCTTCAATAATATGTAGTGCATTTGGTTGGCTTCCTTTTGGCTATTTTTTGGGTGATGGTTTGCTTTCAGTGGGCTGATTGTTGTTTGTTGTTGTTATGTTTTCTTCTTAGCTGCTCTCTTTTGTAAAGGGTTTTAGGCCCCTTCAAAACCCATCTTTTACCTTTAATAAAAAAAAAATTAATTTCTAAAATAATTAATGACATTCATTACAAATATAATTTAATTATTTAGCTATCCTCTTCAAAGAATATCATTTAATTGAAGAAATTATTTAACGATGCCAAAATAGCCATAATCAAAATCTTAACACAAATTACTAAAACCATTGAAATAAATAACTTGAAATAAAACAACATTAATAATACTATCGAAACTTATTAATCAAACCAAACAAATAAACACCTACACAAATAAAATCTTACCCAATCAACCCAAGTGGAGAGGCACTACAATTTTAATACAATATATTATATTATTATATAATGTATTGCATTACAATAATGCATTTAATATTATATATTATATATAATACAAACAACGCGAGCATGCATAACGTATGGGGGTCATGTCTCAGAGTCGACCAAATTTAAACTAACCAACATAAAAGAATTGAATAATTGTTTTGAATGGATATCTGTTTTGGTTTGGTGTTTTCCATGGCACCATATACTTTCTACTCGAGCCTACAAAATGTCAAAGTGAATTTTCATATTTTGAGCAAGTTAAAAGCACATTTTTTTTACATCGCCACTTTTAGGACCCCCATTATATTGTGTAGACCCCTTATGGCTTGCTCACTGATCTCAACAAGTTGGGCATGTAGTATTATTTTCTTCAAAAAAAAAATTCTTGAAATGCTACTCATTTGAAACTTTGATTTTTTGTTTGATATATGTTATTTTTTTGCTAGCTGAAACATTATTTTTTTGCTAGATAACTTATAATTCTTATATTCTTGATATCCACATACATAATCATATAGTGAAATTGGTATTAGCTTCATCTAGTCAATAAAAAATATGTAAAGCCATCATCTTGTAACAATCAAGATAGTCAAGATATCCATATGAAAATAAGAATAAAACCTATGCATTAGGAAACAACTTTCATCCATAAAAATTATGAATATAATTTTCAATAATAAACACTTAGAAATATTCAATATAATTTAGTCTATCAATAAAGAACATAGAAGGTGGAATATCACATATATGAATTAAACTATCCTCAACAAAACTCTTCAATTGTCAAATTGTATAAATAAAAGGTCATGCAAGACTCAACAAAGATGGAGTCTCATTTTATTTTTGTTATCTAGTTAATTAGGCTAGCCTAGGGCTTATATAGGGTTATCTATGATATCCTAGGTGATATCCTAGGAATAGTTCTAGGGTATATAAAGGAGATAGTGGATCTTACATGTTAATTGGATTGTGAATTATGTTCCAATTGGAGAAATTTGGAGATTTTCCCCATCAAAGTGGCTTTTATTCTTAGTTATTATTTTAGATTAGGGAAAAATTAAAGTTAAGGTTATAAATCATCAAAACTAAAACCTTAAATCCCTAAACCAACAATGAATGACAAATGAACATAGAAACATAAAGATAAATAAATATTACATATGCCATGGTTGATTCACCTTCATTTTCGTTCTCCATTTTGGTTAATTTGCTTGATTTCCCTTAGATTTTGAGTATGCAATAATAGCCTAATGAAAATGATAGAAAAATATTGAAGATTATACTTCTCTCCTTTAATTGAATGAACTAGTTAGCCTTTAATGTGTATTGAAATGACAATGATAGGTTTCATTTATAGAATGCCAAATGTGAATGAAGGGTGGTGGAGGGGCACCCACAAGTCATTTTATGCCTCCAAGGGGTTAAAAGCTGATATTTGGTTTTATTTGGGTTGTTTACATGCAATCATTGGTCTAAGAAGACCATTTTAGATGTGTTGGAGTCTAGTTTGGATCATTAGGTGTTAGAGTAGTGTCTCAATATAGAAAGTGCCAATGTTGTCAAAGCAACTTTTTCTTTTGTTTCCAAAGTGGAAAATGAATTGTTGTAATATGAAAGGTTAGTTTCTAACTGTTGGCATATTTTAGAAATTCCTTAAAAGGATTTGTATAATCAACCATGAGGTGGTTGTTGACTTTCTTGAAGTTTGGAGCAATAACAATTATGTTTTCTACATTTTTGAATTCCAATTTTCTGCTATAGGTGATTGTACGATTTTGTATGGTCCTTCCATGGCTTGACACCAATTGGAATTGTTAGTTTGGTGAATCTTATTTCTGTTGCAACTAATTTTGTTCATTTTCATTAAAGTTTTTTCAAGTTATAAGCAATTTACCTTGGATTGGTTGAACCCCTCGTTAGGGTTGCTTATGATTGGAATAATGTAATAATTTCCATTCCACCTAGTGAAACCTCCTAAACTTGCTAGATTTGAAGAAATAGGTGTGTTTCATGTTTTCAACAACATTCAGATGTAGGGGGAGGAGTTTGGCACATGCAACATTGATTCCCTAGCCTAATATCTATATGTATTAGGCTTAAGAACACTATAAGATTAGGGTTTTGATTGAAAATATTTTGGAAATTTCTCTACTTGGTTGGAATTGGTTGTGTAGACCCTAGTAAACAATTTTGAGGCATTGGAATAGATATTTCACGTTTGGAATGAGAAAACCTTGCTACTACCTAGCCATTTCACTCAATTAGGCCTAATTAGAACAAGGACAATCAAGATTTGAAGGTGTCCATGCAAAGTGACCCTACCTACAATTGAGATATTTTTAAGAAGACCAAAATGGGTATCTAGAATAGTGTCTACATTTTGGATGCAATGTTTGCACTAGGAGTAATGATTAAAAAACTAGTTTTGAAAGGCTACCAAGCAACTAGGGGCTAGAGAAGAACTACCCATCATTGGGTTCTTTTGAGATTGAAATTTTGGTTAGTTAAGGTTGTTTTGGATTTTTCCATGCCTGTTATGCATCAAAGGGCTAGGATTAAAATCCAATATGCCATGAAAATCAATGGCCAAGATTGAAAGTTATAGTATGAAATAGGGTTATGAGTATATTAGGGTAAAGATAGGAATTAGTTAAGGATGAATGGTTGATATTGAGCTATAAAATAATTCACTCAAGGGTGAAAATTAATTGATATGTGAAGAGATAAAATTGACATGGATAAAGAGGTTGGAATAGAAAAAATTTTGTTGGAGAAAATTAAATAATTATTTAATTATTTAATTTAGAATGGAAAGTGAATAATTAAATAGTGAAAACATTATTTAATTATAGAAGAAGTGGTAAATTTGAATTTTAATTAAATAATAATTTAATTGAAAAGTGGAGAAAATGATAAATTAATAAATAATTAAATAACTAAAATTTATTTAATTAATCGAAGGAAGAGTAAAAGAAAGAAATGAATTAATTAAATAATTAATATTATTTCATTAATAAAATTAATATAACATTAGACAATAACTTAAATTATTTAATTATTTAGGGAAGGAAGGGGGATAGACATAGAAAAATAGTGTTCACAATCAAAGGAAAGTTTGTAGTGTTTACATTTTTCCCCTCTTTGATACAATTTAGTTTATTGTGTTGTGTTAAAAAAAATCAGCTCAAAAAAATGACCAAGTATAAATAGGATAGACCTATGCCACCTCAGAATTCTTTTGAAACTTTTGAAAGACTTTAGAAAAAAATTGAAAACAATATTATGATAAGAAAAACTCATAGTGGATTTTGTTGGACTCAAGGGAACACTAAGAGGGGGGGGGGGGTGAGGCGTGAATCAGTGTTCTGCAAATCTTAACTTTATTAATATGATATTAAAACCATTTAAAAAATAAGCCAAAGGAAATATGCAAACACACAAAGTAATCATCCACAATACCATAACGTAGGGATTTTTGCATGGAAACCCTATTAGGGGAAAAACCACGGTGGAGGTTAATCCACAATTTGAGTACTCAAACAAAAAATTTACAGAGGAGATTGCACTTGCATTTAGGCACACTCCCTAGAGATCACTACTCAAAAGGGAAGGCTCACTTCCTTACAAATGTTCATATTAAAACCATCTGAAGGTTGAACTGAAATAGTAGAATCTACTTATTCTAGATTACAATTTTGGTTAAGCTCATAGATTAGATTTTTGATCCTTTGTCAGATTTTGCAATTCATTTTGCTCTACTCTGATGTGCCCTTCACACCACAAATTCATGTACAAATGAATTCACACTATTACCCTTCTAAATTTTTCACCACACACTAGTATACTTCACATTCCACACATTCGCTATATTCACTATATCAAAATGATAAAACCAATCTCATACATATATCTGCTATCAAGAATTTGATCGTTCATATTTCGGCTTCATAAAACATTAAGTGCTTTTCAACTATCGGCTAGATCCTTTAGTTAAATATTTATGTGTACCATCCATATTTTTCCTAAACATAGTAAGGACCCACACAAACATATCCGAACACAATAACATTTAATTAATTCCTCCTTATACATCCACAATTACTATATTTGACAAGTCGGCTTGCTAACATAGATAACCAAAAGATTTGTGCACTGGATCTCCTAGATCACATACCTGTGAATTTTCATCAATATAATTCTTGAATAAGGTATTACAAACATTAAAAAACCTTTCTCTTAGATTCATAACCCCAAAATAATAGTACGGTAAGGAATTCAGATCGACATTATTGTGTTTAACCGGATGCCTTGTTCTTCATTTTTTTCTGCAATATAAAGAAAAAATAAATTGTAGATTGGATTCTTGACTTAGTTTTCCATCAATGACAACACTAGAATGCTTATGCCAAAAATCTGCCCCTTTTGCATTGATGGCAACACTTAGTGAAAAATGACTAAGTGTCAGAATCATTATGATTATGCTGCCATACTGCTCTCAAGCTCCTTTATGCTTTCAAAAATTTCAAAACATAGCTCCCCATAAAATTGATTAGACATTTTTCACTACACTCTCTCCCCCTTTGGCATCAATGAAAAATAATGGAAACTTTATGCCAAAAGTGACCAAACATGTGTTCAAAATATCCAAAACTACAAAACTGATCCAAAATTTTTGAAAAAGAGTTAGAAAATTATCTTATGATTTTCCTTCATTTTCAGAAGGAATTTTTTCCAAGCATATACTCTAATCCCAATGATAATAATCATTTTTTTTATTCTTGGATGTCTTGTTGACAATTTCAATGAGGGATTTCATAATTTTAATTGCTTCCTCTAGTTTCCACTTTTCCTCATAATCTCAACCATCTATTCCAATATGCATTCGGTTAGATCATTTACCTTCCTATAAGTGTCCACAAGTGTGTTCGTGGTGAATTGAAATTTCGTGTGCTGACACTATAGCTCTCAAATATTTTTCTTGATGGTTCCATCCTGATCCTCAAAACATGTCAAAGCTTTTTCTAATCCCATTCAACTTTGTTTCAATCTGCTCTAATTTCTCTTTGTATTTTCCAACTGCATGAGGCCAACAGATGCAATAGTTGTATATGTTATTATCTAAATTTATGTATTTACTCAATTCATTCATTTTCTTCTTCAATTTGGTAAGTGATAGCCTGAACTGATCTTTCAAATGTGAGATAACTTCTCCTTCTTCTTTGTCTTCAAACTAAGAGTTCATTTTTTCTTTACTGCATTCAATCATTTCTTTAGGTAGAATGTTTTGCAAACTTTCCAATTTTATCTTGCAGTACTCAACATGAGCATTTAGTAAACTTAGAATCATATCATGATCATATGATGGTCTAATAGATTATAACTTAGCAATTTTCTTCATTCCACCTTCTTCCTGAATAAGTTGTTGTAGCTTCTCTTTTGTCAGGTCATCTTCTTCTTCACTACCCTCTGTCATTTCTTTTTCTAGTTCTTGTTCATTTCCATATGGGTCCTCAATTTCTTCATTGGATTCTTCATCTGGAATATCCATAATTTCCTATTCTTTCCTTTTCTTTTAATTCTAGAAATCTTGCATTTCAAAGGGCTATATTCAACAGTTTCTTTTTCTCTTTTCTACTTTTTCTCCATGCTAGTGGAAGAGTAACCAACTTCAAATTCTGATACAGGAAGAGAAATATCGACTGAACCATACTTTCCAAGAAAATTCCTTAAAAAAATTTCAAATTCTTCATCCCAATTAGCCAAGCTCTTAGAATATGAGTATATTTGTTTTCATACCGGTTCATTTACTTTCCACACCATATTGTTTAGTTTTATTAAACAATTCAATAAATACATTACTAAACATATGATCAAGGTACCAAACTTGAAAGAGTAACCTCTCTCTTTTGTTAGTTGCGCATTCTCCATCAATTGATCCTTTAACATTCCACATAGGTTGAAGTCCTAACCTTTTATTATCATCTTGCGAGAGACATAATCTGCACCAGTTGACGTTGCTCCTTCTTTGTTTCTAAAAAATACTTTATATGAAATTTTGTGTGCAACGTACTTTGTAATAGCATTATTGATTTTTGAAATTATCGATGCCCTCTGATCTCCAATTATTCCAATCAGGGTTTCAACTTCTTTGTTTCAGATGTCTTTATTCCTTGGTATGTCCCCAAATTTACATAATCCAGTTAAATTCCTAATTATGTCTTTCGAAATGATATAGGGTTTGTCTAGATTCAAAGTGCAATCATGCAAGCTGCTCAAGATGAGTTTAACAAATTTTTTGTTTTCAAAATATGAAAACTCATTCCAAATATCCAAATTTTTGTGTTTGGATTCTCTTAATTGCTTCAATTCATTGGGTAACAAAAAAATTCTCATGGACCTAATATTTTCACTATTGTATTCATCCAAAATGATTAACCCTTTGATTTGTTCCATTCTTCCTTCCGTATTTCACATTTATTGACCTCACACCAAATTATATGAAAATTTTGAAAACATTTGAAATACCTTATGAGTTTTGAGAATCACTGATGAATCGATTTCACTACTTCAAAATTCTTCTACTGAGTTCTCTTTGTATTTTCTTCTTCGATACAAAGTGACAAGTGAGGGTTCCAACTTGGATTTTATAGTTCGCACACTTGCAATAAATGCATTTGCCCTAAGTTTTTTGGATACTCTATTTTCTTAGACAACAAGAGAAAAATTCTTCTATAGACCTATAATTATTTGAATTATCTTGTGGGAGTTTTTGAAATCCTTTGCATATCATTAATACACCTTTTTGACCTTCCTTCACATTTTGGTACCAACTATAGACAAGGTTGGAAGGATTTTCTTGAACAACTCCCCCAAGGCCAATGACCTGAAATTGATTTCTAGAAGAATTACCAGAAGCGGGTTTCAATGCATAACCATTTTCAGCATCAGATTCGTCCTTCCTCACCCATTTATTCTTCATCAGATCTCTTATCTCATCTGTAGTCACTTTTCCTTTTCCTTTGTCATCTTTTTGTATATTTCTACCCCTATATACAAGATCTATTCTATCCACATTTTTGTTTCTGTAAAATCTTGCAATCTGACCATATCTGTTGCAATTGTAACACATGGTATTTAATTGTCCAAACCAATCATTCCATTGATTTCTTCTTTATTTGCATTGATTAGAAATATGTCCAAATCTTCCACATGTATAACATTCAACATTCCTTCTATTAACAGAGTAGTTTGACAAATTTATGCATTCATTTGATTTATGACCAAAATTTTTGCATTTGAAAGACTCACCATAAAATGATGAATCTCTTGATTTTATATTACTTCAACATTGAGAAGCCATATGACCAAATTTATTACAAGTATAAAAATATCCATTAAAATTGTGAGCATTAGGTTGTCTTACCGGATACCTTCCACTTTTCTTACTTGGTTTCCTTGTTTGAAATTCTTTTGTCCTGATCTAGAACTTTCTCCTTTTTTGTATCTAAGAGATCTCTTGTCATTTCCACTCTTTTGTCCTTGATTCATCTCATCAAGATTCATTGAACTGATCTTAAACTTCTCCTTATATTCATTTGCAATAGAAACTTAATTTATGAGAATAACAATATGTTTTTCAAGTTCTTCTCCATTGTTTCTAAATTGTAGCAGTTTACTTCCCATTTGAATGAATTCTCCATTTTCTCTTTAGCATTCATCACATTTCTCCTTTAATGACTTAGCAAGTTTCTCCTCATTCTTCTTCCTTTCTTCAATCTCTTTAGTCATCTTCATCACAATATATTCCATTTCATGTTTCAGGGTAACATTGTGTCTAGCAAGCATTTCACATTCTTCAGTTATTTCCATTAAAGTATGATTCAGATGAGCATCATCCATGTACTCACTCTCTTATTGCTTAATATCGTCATAGAGATCTTTTCTCTTCTCCCTATATTTAACAATTTGATCCTTCAATGTCTGCATGAATTTCTCAGCATCCCTAAGATTTTCTTTCAATTCGTAGACATCTGCTTTAGACTGATCAAGGTCATCAAGTGCCACCAAAAGCTATTGTTTAAGACTAACAAAGTCCATCACATTCCAAGATCCACCTCAAGCTGCTAAAATTATTTTGAGGAACTAGATGCTCGGATACCAATTGTTGGACTCAAGGGAACACTGAGAGGGGGGGGAGGGTGAATCAGTGTTCTGCAAATCTTAGCTTTATTAATCTGATATTAAAACCATTTGAACAATAAACTAAAGAAAAGATGAAAACACATAAATTAATCATCCACAACACCATAACAAAAGGGTTTTCAAATGGAAACCCTATTAGGGGAAAAACCACGGTGGAGGTTAATCCACAATTTGAGTACTCAAATAAAAATTTTACAAAGGAGAATGCACTTGCATTCAGGGACACTACCTAGAGCTCACTGGTCAAAAGGGAAGGCTCACTTCCTTACAAAAGTTTAGATTAAAACCATATGAAGGTTGAACTAAAATAGTAGCATCTACTTATACTAGGTTACAGTTCAGGTTAAGCTCAAAGATTAGATTCTGGATCCTCTATAAAATTTTGCACTGCGCTCTTCTTTTCTCTACCCTTCGCACCACAAATTCATGTGCAGATGAATTCACACTATTAACCTTCTAAATTTTGCAGCACACACTAGTATACTTTGCATTCCACACATTCTTTATATTCTCTATACGAAAATGATAAAAGAAATCGCATATATATATATATATCCGCTATCAAGGATTTGATCATTCATATGTTGTCTTTATAAAACATCAAGTGTTTTTACACTGTCGGCTAGATCCTTTAGTTAAATATTTATGTGTACCATCCAAAGTCATCCTAAATATAGTAGGGAACCAAAAAATCACATTTGAATGCAAAAACATTTAATTAATTCCTTTGTATACATCCACAATTATGATATTTGACAAGTCGGCTTGCTAGCACATATAGCCAAAACAAATTGTGCACCGGATCTCCTAGATCGCATACCAGTGAATGCATATCAATAAAATTCCCAAATAAGGTATTAAAAAAATTTAAAAACATTTCTTTGAGATCCATAACCCCAAAATAATAGTTTGGTGAGGAATTCAGATCGACATTATTGCCTTTAACCAGATGCCATGTTCTTCATTTTGTTATGCCGGTGTAAACCAAAACTAAAGTGTAGGCCAGATGATTGACTTAGGTTACCATCAATGAAAAAACTAGAAGCCATATGCCAAAAAATTGATGCAAGGATTGTCGAAAGGAATGTTAGTGAAAGGAAATATTGTTAACATGGAGTTAGTGGAGATAAAGAAATATTGATATTTTTCTTGATAGATGCTAGGCTTCACATTTAATCATCATTGGGAATTAAAATATGGAAAATGTACAATAAACACCATGGTATGATGTAGACCAGGGTGTGCAAGGTTATCCACTTGCAAAATATAGATAGTCAATAGACAAGGAATTTCCTAACTCATACTAAGGGCAAGGTTGCCCCAGTTCGTTTACCAAGACAATTTACAAACAACAATCAAATAAGATATAATTCATGAGACATCATCACTCCTCTAAATCATTCATATGACATCCTCAAGGTAGCTAGTAACATGGACCAAAATAAAAATAAAAAATAAAAATACAAATTAGACCAACAAAGTCAACATCAATTTATATCATTTGTCAGTGCTTGTTTGATGATGTTTGATTGACTAATTGATTGACGAGTTGATTTTTTTAAAAAACCTAAATTCTAGAGAGAAAACATTTCATATAAGATGTCAACTCTAGTTTTGATCATGTAACCACTTGTACATAAGTCAAATGAAATAGTTTTATTTATGACAATGTTTGATGTTAGATTGATTCAACAATTAACCAATTTGGTTTAAAGACTTGCTGGATAGTTTGTTTACTGATTCGTGATTTGTTTAAGGTTTATATATTTGTTTGTGTCTGATCAAAGTGTCTGATTTATTATGTTATGGATAGTGGCTGACTCCAAAAACCCTAAAGGACCAACCTAGGACCTCATGGGCCCATCGTCTGGTAGCCTTGCCTATGCTATACAAATAGACGAAACATATTTTTATTATACTTTGACTAACATCACTGAATCTAACTCTATTTTGGGGATTTTTAAAGGTTATTTAGATGTTTTTAGGTTTTTGACATGTTTGGATTTTTGGAGTATTTTAATTTTTTTGACTTTTGGAATGTTTTGATATTTTTGGATTTTTAAAATGTTTGGTTTTTTTTCTATATAATGACATACAATATCATTTCTAGGATCCATTGAAACCATCATTCAAGTACTTTCCCCCAGTCAGGTATAGGAGAAATTATTAGGAATGGATAAAGATGGAGTTTATTATGATCGAACATGGAAAATGATAGATGCAAAATGTCAACTATAAGAAGGATGATAAAGCTTTCTTATGGATTGGTGTAGGAGTGGGATTTTTGTATGGATGATACTCTATAAGGACCATGAAAAATGCATGTGAAAGGACTCATGATCAATCCAAAGAGGCATGTACAAGCATACAAGGAAAAATATGGTCTTGCCCCTAGTAAAGCTGAAAACAAATAGATAGGTGATGATGACGATGAAATTGTTGACATGGGAAGGACACATCCCAAAAAAACATAATAATTGGGAAAGACATGTCCCGATGATGATAATGTGACTAAAGGATCAATATTTATTAGCAAGACTAGAAGAAAATCCTATGAATTATTTTGATGATGTGTTAGGTTGCATAGAAATACTATATGGATTAGGCTAGTACTACATTTGGAATGAATTCTTTTCCATGATTGAATGCGATGATGGATGGATTTTGGATAAGTGTATTAGTATCGTTAAACCAATGACAAGGGAAAAAAAAGTCCAATAATAGTTATTGAAGGATAATGGAATTATTTCAGTGAAGGATATAAGATATTAGGATTATTGGCTAGAAGAATTAATATATGATCTCCAAGGAATATTTTGCATAGGAATAGTTTTTTGCTCTGAGGTATGGGTTTTGATAATGCTATGAAGGCAATGACATGATGTTTCATGGATAGTGTATGACCAAAGGATATACATGTCAAGATTTTTCCCAAAGCTTGATTTATATTTGTACCCCAGTCCTTATCAAGATCAAAGTACATGGGAAAATGAATGAAAATTATATGAATTAAATAGATAGATGTAAATGTGTTGAGAAAGGCATGGGAGATGAGACAACTTTCCCCCAAATGTAATGATCCACATAGATAATTACACTTACACATGATGCATGTTTGTTGGGTTTTCACCATGGTACTTATCCAAAGTGGCACAAGAGTGGTTTTCACTATTAGATGAATTATTTCTCTTTACTATTATTTTTATTTATTATTTTGGTATTTCTTTGATGTCACAAAGTTGCTTGTTTTCTAGGTTTTCATCAAGGTGACAATTTTTATTTTTATTTCTGTTTTTTATATGGACTTGATTATTTGAATGATTAGTGATTGTTTGTGTACACATCTAAAAATGGTCACGATTATTCAAACCTGCTAATTAATTAACTATGAATTATTTAATTAATATTCTAAAATTCATATACATATAAATAAATTTAATTATTTATTTATATTGTTCATTTTTCAAATTCTTCTAGTTAAATTAAATAAATAAGTTTATTTAATTATTGCTACTTTCCTCTTAATTAAACTAAATAAATTTTATAATTTATTTATTTAATTATCATTTCGTTTCTAAAGTTTGAATGTTTAAATTCGAATTATGGAATATTCTTCTAATCCATTTAACATCTCACATAATTAAATATTGTAAATATTTAATTACTCATTTTATTTCACTTCTCACATAATTAAATATTAATTTTTTTAATTTTGGAAAATTCCATTTACACATGTCACATATAATTAAATAAATTTATTTATTTAATTAGCAATTCTCCTCAACCTTCGACCAATTTTCATAAATGAAGAGATAAATGCCATGCTTGTCTCCATTTTTGAAAGAGGATGGTTTTGTGGGTTGAAAACATTCTTCCACTTTCCTCTCAACCTTCCACCTTTCTCTCAACCTCTTCATCTCTCACCGTTCATCTTAACAGGTTTGAATTTCAACCATTGATTTCCGCCAACTAAATTTTTCCCTTCAAAAAATCTATAAATACAGCCTTCTCGTAAGTAGATTTCATCCTAGATTTCATACATAGTTACTATAGTTTCATTCAAATTAGAATATCAGCATTTCAACAATATCATAGCATTTCAAGTTCATAGTTCAAATCATCAAAAATACACATGCATTTTCAATCAATCTTATTCTCCTAAGTTGTCATTTCGACAAGTTGTTGCTTGCACAATTGAGAGCCGACAACTTTAATCAAATCCTTGGAGATAGAGGATGATGGGACAAATTTGAAGAAGTTGCTATTGTTTAGAGTTTTCATTTACATTTTCTAGATTAGTTTCTTTCAATATATTGTATTATTGGTGTGTTAGTTTACTTTTCTGATTAATCATGCATATTCTAACATGTTTTTGGTGCCCACTGTGGGGCATCCCCCCACTTTTTTTTAATTTATTTTATTGCAGATTTTTTAGACAGGTGATAGACTAGAGTCACGCTTTAGCACATACGAGCCTCTTTTTAGTGCATCCCCAGACTATTTTAGTGCATCCCCAAACTATTCCAGCGCATCCATGAACTATTTCAATGCATCCATGGACTGTTTTGGCAGATACATGGCCTGTTTTCATGCATCCCTTCTTGATCATCTAGCGCATCCATAGACTGTTTTGGTGCATAGATGGCTTATTTTCATGCATCCCTTCTTGATCATTTAGTGCATTGGTTAAATTTTTTGGCCCATTGGTGGCCTGTTTTAGCACATAGAGGGGTTGTAAAAGAAGAATTATGATTCCGATGCCATCCGTAGACAAAAATTTTCAATTTGGTTTAAAATAAAATAAAAATTAAAATGAAGCAATCCTAGGATAGAAATTTAAAATCTGGAATTTATCAATCCTAGGATAGTCACCAAAATTTATTCCATGCTATTTAAAATGAATCCAATTCTTTTTGTGAGGCAATATCTTCACTTAGTGTAGAAAATCGTCATTTGGATTTAAAACTCAACCACTTGTTTGTTGTGATTGTTGGGTAATAGGTTTATGCTCTCCCCTTCACTGGGTGACCAAAACACCGGACTTGCCTTTTTCATTTGATACCTTTAATGTTTTATTAAATCCTTTAGAAGGCCTGTCGTAGTGGGAAAAAGTACTCACCCTACAGGAACGACCTAAGTGGTAACAACCAAAGCTAGGTTTTCCAACCCACTATAGTCAAAAGTGAATTTTGGGGAAACCCATATTCAATGGAAGTTAGCAAGATAACCATCCCCAAAATCTTAGTTCCAAATATTGGGAGGTCTCTTGAGGGACTTTATCTATTGCCATGCCGAATAGAAACATTTACTATGAACCATATTGTAGAAATCCAGCCGTGTCAGTATCCAAACATCATTTTAATCATGGTGCAAGGGGAGGAAAGAATCTGCCCCCAAGACACTCACCATATAGTCGCCATAGATTGTTTGCTCAAGGGATCGAGAAATCTAACCTTGAGTATGCACCTAGAAAAGACAAAAACACAGGTGCCCTCTAGGGGGTGACATGACTATGTGAGTCGACGTGATTGTAAGCTATGGGTTGTGATTCCTATCATGACCTATTTGACAACTAAGAGTGAGTCTGTTTGAATTTCTTATCTTGTGAAAAACGTATGGAAATATCAAGAAAATACACTCTTTGTTTATATTTTAGGATTAAAAAACTGACTATCTGCTACTCTATGCTGTATTTTTCACATTTAAATTAGATTAAGATCATTCGAAAATATCAAATTGTCAAAACATGTGTATCTCAGAGAAATAAATGGTAAGTTTAACACATTTGTGCTCTATTTCAGTGCGTTTGTGCTCTATTTCAATGCATCTAAGCTCTGTTTTAGCACATTTGTGCTCTATTCCAATGCATCTATGCTCTGCTTCAGCACATATGTTCTCTGCTTCGGCGCATCTGTGTTCTATTTCAAAAAATATGTGCTCTGTTTCGGTGCAACACTGCTTTGTTTCGACTCATCTGTGTTATGTTTTAGTGTATCTGTGCTCTGTTTTGATGCATCTGTGCTCTGTTTCGGCGCATCTGTGCTCTTTTTTAGCGCATTTGTGCTCTATTTCAACTCTTCTGTGTTCTGAGCCTAGGTAATTTTTTGACATTCAGAAAATCAGTCATCTTAGTCTAGTCTTTTTCTATGGTCAGGTTTGGAAATCTGCATCTTTCACCAAAAATTTCCTAGAGAGAAAGATTAGGAAGCCAAAGAAATCTCTCAGTTATAAGAAGTTATTGAAAAAGAGGAGATTTTTATACCAAATTTTAAAGGTCTTGCTTGAACACAAGACCTTTATTCATCGATATCATGACTTTGTTAGAGGTTTCACTGACGATTATGTTGTAGAACCTTTACACTCATGAGCCTTCTTTCAAAGAAGAGACCTTTCTGAAAGGCACAACCACAGTCAGTGTATTCGTTCCTCTTATATTCCCCAACCTGCAGTTGTATACTCTACTCGTTGTAATCAATTTCTGCAATAGAGAACTCAAGCACATTAGGCATTTATCACAAATCCATCTTTTTACAAAGCTACGATCAGACTTCACAAAGTGCTGAAATCCTCTTTATTTTGATTTGATGGCGGTCTCAAATTTTTCAAATTTGAGATGCCTATTTCAAAAAATTTGCTTTTGCACTTTCAGAAGTGCACCTGACAAGTCTATCTGACTAACCCACTTTCCAGGCTTATAATTTGAAGCTTGATGATTATCGTGCAAAGCCCATTTGCAGACATATTCAGTTGACCTATGTGAGTAGGCATGTCAATTTTCAGCTTCCAAAAATAGGTTTTGATAGAGTTTCAAAAAGTGAAACTAGAAGGTTTTGACACTGTTCTACTATTTGCAAACTATTTGTTCTATGAAATAGCTTCTTGTTTGACCTTTGTTTTCACAACCCGTTGACTGTTATGTCAAAATGAATACTGATCCATATTTTCCATATCAATATGATCTCGGGTGTTAGTTTTCAAAGCCTCATGATCTAATTTTCTATTTTTAGCATATTGAAACCAAATGCAGTTTGTTAAGTTTTACATCTGCATTCCTGATAGCATTTCAGAGAGGCTAACTTCGACTGTCACTATCTTTTGATTAACGTTATTTCAAGGAAATTCCTTTTGCCCACATGCTCAAGGTACTTAAATGAGCTTATGTGTTTGGTGGAAGCTTGTTGGGAGTTGATTTTCTATTTTTACAAATGGGCAATTGGATCAGTTTTAATTGGTGCAGAACAACTGATGTTTTGAAAAATCTGGACTTAGCAACTTTTTTGATTAATATCTCTCACCTCGTGATTGACTTCTCCGGGCCGTTTGTTGCACTGTATTTTTGGGTCAAATTTTTGTATGTCTGCAAGTTCTCATTGCTTCACATGGTCATTTAACTAGTTTCCTAGATTAATTGTTGAGCCAACTTGGCCAGTTTTGCACTGTTTCCAAATGAGACAAAAAACAGTTTCTAATTACAACCCAGTTCATTTTTCAACTCCAAAATTCATCTAGATGTTGTTTCTAATTGATTTGAGCATAAATTTGTTTGAAAACGAAAAAATTTATAGTCAGGCCCACATGGGACCCGATGTGCTCTGCACTTTTATAATTTTGTGAATGTTGCATTGTGCCAATCACTTCACGAGATTTTTTTTGAATTAAATGAAGCAGGATGATAACAAGAAATACAGTGAAACAAAAGGAGACATATGAAAATAAAAAGTGGCTACCAATGCACTTGTTGAATGGGGTTGATCCACATAATAAATGGGATTTCAACAGGGCTATGTTACAGATGGCGATGTTTGTGTTTATTTTAAAATATACCAACTTCATTTGGTGAAATCCTTATTGGGATGCCACTGTGCTTGCTACAAGAGGGTGTTGTCAAAGGTTGAAGGGAGGTTGATCCACCTCAAAGTAAAGGACTGTGTTGACTATGTTTTCAAATAGTGAGGGTGATTTGATGAGCCTTTCATCATCAAAAACAAAAACCAATTGCTCAGTACCTCAGTTTCTTCTCTTGATTTGGCATATTCAGAGGCATGACAAGATTGTAAAATATGGCACAGCTTATTGCATTATCATAGCACAGGATTCATAGTGAGATTGGCAAAATCCAAAATGGGAGCAATAGAGTGGGTGTATGTATCCATCAGAGTTGTACGCATAAACCAGAGGTGCCACCAAATGGAATGTAGTGGCAACATATACAAATGGATTATGAAGGGTGCTGGAGCAACCATCACAAATGAATAAAAACTACACCATGGAGATTGCAGCCCGTACACAAAACGAAATTGTTGAAAATGCTTAATATCTTTCTAGGAAATGCAAATGGCCAGGGTAAGCATGTGGCCTGGTTGAATGGGAAGCCTACACCATACAATGAGGTGCATTGGCCACCAAATGCAAAGCCTGCAACAGATGATGAAGGGTAAAGCAGTGCGAGGTGAGTGAGATTTGGTCAAGTGTATTATGTTGTACCCATTTTATCCTCATTAACCATTTTTAAATGTTTTGATAAAATGAAATAGGAGTTTCATTTTATTGAGGGGGTGAGTAAATATTTTACTCAACAGGTAAAAGTATTTTTCTTCAAGATTTTTTTCTAAATAAATATTTTAAATGAATCATTTAAATATTTAGAAGGCACGAGGTTAGTGGGCCTGGGTAAGGTTTATTAATTAATTAACATGCCCGATGAAATCAATTAGGTTTGCATTTAAAAGATGGTTATTTTACACGATGGTGTAAGAAATGTGGTGACTAAAATAAAAGCTCCAGGGTGGATGGGTAAAATATTTTACTCTATGAAAATTTATTATTTGAAAGGTAAATGTTTTAGTTGTGAGGGTAAAAAATGAAACACGAGTAAAACTTGATTACCTTATAATATTGCTCTCACTCGACAAATTTTTAAAAAGTGATGCATGTAAAATTAAATGGTACGAGGGGAGAATTTTATGAAGTAAAAAAAATATTCACTATCAAAAGGACTTCATTTTTAACTTGAATATTTTAATCTGGGAAGAGAAAATAAAGTGCAACATAGGAAAATATGTGTTGGGAATTAAACCGCAGCAAATAAAAGGCAAAAATATTAAAGTTATGAAACTTTAATATTTGGTTTTAAATATAATGTGCAACAAACAAAGACAATAGAAACAAAATATGCATGGGAAGAGATATTTTCCAGCTGGGTGAATTTGAAGAATCTCCACATGGGTTGATTTTCTGTTCCTGGGAAATGATGAGCAAATGCTTTTTTTTGAGTGAATATGTTTGTTGCTACAAAGGAAGGAAGATATATTCTTTTCAATTGATGATCAACAGTGAATGACACTTCCAGATGGCAATTCCATATCAGTTTTGGGGATGCTCTTGGTTTCATCTATTTTCTATATCTTCTCTTCTTTTATTTTTGTAAAGGGTTCCAATTTTTGAAAGCTCTGCAAGTCAGGAAAAAGCTATGGGTAGATTGTAAAACTAGGGGGAAATATTACTATTAGTCATTTTAATCTGAAAGTGTATGTTCTGAATTGTTTTGTTTTGTTTATTTTAGCTCATAATTGTCTCCATGGCTGAATTGTAAGGGTTTTTTGGATTCAATAATAAAAATTTTTGAGTTTGTTCATGCACATTTTCTGCATTTGAGCTACATTTGTTGTTGCCTTCTATTCTATGAATGGTGTAATTGCTTTAATAAATCACAAGCTGCTTTTATTATTGCCTATTGTTCAAGGATAGTGTAATTGCTTTGACAAATGTGAGAGGAGTGTTATTTTTTAGGTGGATTTATAAGCAGAATTATCAGAGAAAGCTGCAGTGGTCTAGTTGTCATAATGTGACAAGATTTGCAAGACCTTCAAATCATATTCAACACTGAAAGATGAATGCTAGTTATATGATCCCATAGCCCATTTTTATGGCATTGGCCCATTATCATGTTTCTATTGTTTTCAGTCTGGTCCCAACTCTCTAAATCAAAAACCATTTCAAATCTATTTTTCTACATTGTGTTTGTCATGTTTTCTAGGTTGGTTGATGAAATTCATTCAATATCTTGCTAATGTTAAGTGTTATTTTAGGTTTCTCAGCATATTTCTATGAGAGCTTCATCGTAGAAGCAATGCCATGTTACTTGTGTGTCTAGATTGTTTGATGTTGCTAAATGGTCACCCCCCTAG
Organism: Sequoiadendron giganteum; assembly: GCA_007115665.2. Classification (NCBI taxonomy): domain Eukaryota; kingdom Viridiplantae; phylum Streptophyta; class Pinopsida; order Cupressales; family Cupressaceae; genus Sequoiadendron; species Sequoiadendron giganteum. The sequence continues at coordinate 153,326,808 of CM021105.1, forward strand.
GTCTTATAGAGCCTGAAGTGCAAGGGAAATGTATGTAAAGTCCATTTACTATTAGTTTTCCACTAGCCTTTTTGGTTCTTTAATATAGAGGTTGGCTACCTCTTAGAGAATTATAAATCCTAGCTGGGTTGCATTTTTAAACACCAACATGATCTTTGGTTTAATTCTCACAAATAGGATTTTCATCCTTTCAATCAGGGAATCACAAGCTAAAGATTAGAAATCTCTTAATTCATAGAATCTTCATTCTATCTTGACTTTCATATCCATCAAAACTGCACTATTTCACTCTTTCAATAAAAAAATTAGTAGAAATTTGGAAATGCTTATGCCTATTGTCACGAGATCTCAAAAAAACATAAAAAAAGATGAAAGAGAAAGTACAATAAGCAAAATGGGTGATAATAATGATATGGAAGAGAATCCTTTTCATAATTCAAATACTGAAGAGATAATCGGAGAAAATCTTCAAGATGCAAAGTAGGATCCTCAATTCCATACTCTTATGGAAAGGATTTTAGAACAAAACAAGGAAAGATATTTCCTTTCATTATCTAATCAAGGAGCTAAGTTACTTATTGATTTTGACACATAAGGGATTAAAGAAACTCCTAAAGCGCCTCTTAATGATTTTAATGCTCTTACTCTACAGTTAAAGGCATTACAAATGCAAATGAAATAAATCCAAGGGGATACAACAAAGAAGTATGTTTTGGATGATATATGTCCTTATCCATTTGACAGGAGTCTTCAAATGATTCCCTTTCCAAAACATTGTGAAATACCTAAATTTGATAGGTATAATGGGAAAAATTACCCCATTGAGCATGTGAGGGATTTCCCAAATATGAGCTTAGAATTCACTCATGAAGATACATACTTAATGCGATTGTTTCCACAAAATCTGGGTGGAAAATCCATGGAGTGGCTTTCAAAGATCACTCCCTCCATTAGAACATTTGAGGAGTTGATAAATAAATTTATATCACAATACTCCTACAACATCCAACACTAGATAAAGATGATTGATCTTTGTAAGGTGAAACAAAAGGTAGGGGAATCTTTCACCACCTTTTTACAAATATGGAGAAGGGTATTCGCTAGATACTCTCGCCCTGTTCCTAAAACAAAAAATATGGAGATATTTATCGATAGTCTAAATCAAGAAATGAGTTATAGACTAAACCTTCATTGTCCTCAATCATTTGAAAAATTTATTGAAAACGTGATTACTATTGAAGGTGCTTTGATCAAGTGTGGAGTTCTCAAAATTGATAAAGAGGGTTAAAATTTGTACAACAACAACAACAATAGTAACAACAATGAAAAGTCATGATTTTGGACTCGAAATAAAAATGTTGTGAATGATGGGGTAGTAGATGCTAACAACATGAGTGTGAAGCCTACTGTCCTTAATGTATCAGGTGTCCAACGTAGCAATAATGCTAGAAATTATAGTACCCATGGTAATGTTTCCAATCAAGGGAATGTGACTTATAATGATGGAAATAATTTTGGAAATAATCAAAATTCAAATGTGCCCAGATCTTCATATTTTTCGAATCGACAAAGTTTTACTCGCTTGGGCCAATCTTTGGAATCCATTCTTAAAGAATTATTGAATCAAAACGCTATTACATTGCCACCACAAAGAGATTATGAGCCTCAAGTTAAACCACTATCGTGGAATGACTCACACTTTTGTGATTCTCATAGGTGTAAAGTTTAGAAGACAAATAATTTCCAAGGGTTAAAGAATGTTGTTCAGGATTTGATTGATAATTGTACCATCATGGTTGAAGGACACAATGTCAATGATTACCATCATGCATTCAAGGATCCTCTCCCTAATTATCAAAAGGGGGAATCTTCTGGTGACAAGGGAAAGAATGTTAATTATGTCCACGACACCATTATCAATCATATTTATACTGACGATCAACAAATTAATTCTATCTGAATCAAAGATAAGAAAGAATATCGAGAGGTCAATGCTATGACAAGGGGACAAGCCAAATCATTGTCAAAGGAAGCTCATCTAAAGTAGCAGTTCCCCATCCAAGTCAATACAATTTGGTTGATCAACTATGAAAAACATCAGCCCAAATTTCTATCTTGGAGCTCTTAAAGTTATCGCCTGCGCATAAGGACATTTTGGAAAAGGCACTTGTTGATACAAAAGTCTCTCCTGATCTCAATATCAATAAATTTCAAGCCATGGTGGGACACTTGTCCTCATTCGTAGGTTTATCCTTTACTGAGAAGGATGACTCATCCATAACCCATCCACATAATTCATCACTCTACCTAGAGGTTATGGTTCACAAATCTCAAATTAGATGTGTTCTAATAGATGGGGGATCTGAAATAAATATTTGTACTTTGAAATTGGTCCTTACATTGTGATACTCTGAAGAATCTATAGATCCACGAAAAAAGATTACAATCAAGGAATATGATGATGAGGAAAGATCTTCCAAAGGCCTCATCATGCTACCAATTAGAGTGGGAACTACTGTGAAGAATACCTTTTGTCAAGTTCTTGATTGGGATCTATCCTATAATATACTCCTGGGTCATCCATGGATCCATGACATGCAAGCTATTCCATCTACTTATCATCAATACTTGAAATTTCCATATGATGGACAAGAAGTAATGATACCTTCTCATCACATTAGCAGTCAGACTTGCTCTAACCTAAGAGAAACTTGAGACATATTTGTCCCACATAATAGAGAGGCTTTGGCCATCTCTACCTCCAAATACAATGAGCAAGCACAAGAAATGATAATTAATTTTGGTGCCAAGATAAAATTCAAAGATAATTGAGTGGGAGAATATTATTTTTCTCTCTCTAATCTACTCATATCTCCAAAGTCCCATGGTCAACCATCAACATCCATATAGTAGGCTACAACAATTTTAGCCTCAGCTTTAGTTCCCATCACTAGGTTTAATGGACTATTTATCAAATAAAATGAAATGGAAGATAGGGCTATTCTTGATTGGCTCTATAAATATGAAGAAGAATTAGCACAACATAACAAGTCACTCATAGAACAGTATGGAAAAGGTTATGTGATCATGTAGCAAATGGGTTATGAAGGAAATGGCCCTATTGGAAAGAGAAAAGAGGGTATCATTAAACCTATCCAACTAAAAATAATGCACCCAAAAGATAAGACTAGGCTAGGATATGGTGAAGATACAAAGGAAGATGTAGTACAAAGAATTTCTAAAGAGGAGTTAACTAAAACAATCCTGAGAATTCAAGCAAATAATTTTGACGTACTAACTCCAATGAATATTAATGGGATGACTCCTCTGATGATAAGTTCATCTCTAAGAAAATGGTGGATGTCATACACAAATTCACACCCGCATTCTTACAAGGGGAAATCTCAAGGCCTCCGCTTGATTACGTTCTACAAAGGGATCATGACTCAAGTGAAACCGATTCGATTCAAAGTGAGATAGATCATCCACAAGAGGATACCATCCTAGACCTCTCCCATAATGACATTAATAATAGTATCATGAATCTAACGGCCAGTGACCTTACTCATCCTAATGATCCATTTCCTTAGGTCCATCCTAAACTCATTGATTGGGAACAAATTGCACCTATTGATGTCCCAAATTTTCCTAATGATGAAACCATCATTAACTTTCTTTTTTCATCCTATCCAGAAACAAGTTCCACCAAGGAATCACAACATCAAATTTTTTGACAAGAAAGTGCCAAGTTTCTCAACTATGAAAAAATAACATAAAAGAAAGATCTAATGGTGAAAAACTAACAAAGGCAGTATTAGATCAAGACAAGAGAAAAATAAAAAAGTGTGTCCAATAGTGAAAACCTTTCTAAGTCACTAGAGGATGGGAAACTTGACACTCTCCCAAAACATTACCAAGAAAGGTCTTCTATTCTAATCAAACCAACAGAGGCACTCAATATAGGTACTACAAAAAATCCCAAGGTCTTGCAACTTGTTGCATCTCTAACAAAATAGGAAATACCAGGATTCATAGAGTTTCTCAAGAACAATCAAATCAGTTTTGCATGGTCATACGTGGATATGCCTGGATTGGATCTAGATCTCATCATGCATCATCTATCTATTATGCCAGGGGCAAAACCTGTGAAGCAAAAACTCAAAAAAATGCATCCACATGTTGCATTGTTGGTTAAAGAAGAGTTAAATAAGCTTTTAGATGTTGGATTCATTCAATCTATCGACTATGTAGAATGGATCTCCAATATCGTACCTATTTCAAAGCCAGACAGAAGAATCAAAATTTGTATAGATTTTAGGGATTTAAACAAGGCATGTCCTAAAGACGTTTTCCCTCTACCAAACACATATATGATTGTTGATTTGACTATTGGACATGCAATGTACTCATTAATGGATAGATTTTCAAGATATAACCAGATAAATATTGCATGAGAGGATCAGGATAAAATAGCGTTCACATGTCCATGGGGTACCTATTGCTGGAACGTAATGTCGTTTGGGTTCAAGAACATAGGAGCTACATACAAACGTGCAATGAAAAACAAATTTCATGATATGATGCATACATTCATGGAGGATTATGTCGATGATCTCCTTGCCAAATCTAACACTAAAGAAGGACACATAGATATCTTATCTAAAATTTTCAAAAGAATGGAGAAATTCAAAGTAAGACTTAATCCAAAGAAATGTGTCTTTGGAGTGAGATCTGGAAAGTTTCTAGGTTACATTGTATCGGAAAAGGGAATTGAAGTGGATCTAGCTAAGGTACAATAAATTCTTGATATGCCACCACCAAGGAACATTAGTCACCTACGCTCTTTGCAGGAACAATTACAATCCATCTGAAGGTTCATTTCCCAACTGGCGGATAAAATTTTACCATTAACTCATCTCTTACACAAGAATTTTCCATTTAAATGGGATGAAAAATGTGAAGTAGCATTTGATCAGATAAAGTAGTATCTCATGAATCCACTAGTATTGATTCTACCAGTGCAAGATGCACCACTCATATTGTATATTCTTGCCACAGAAGTGTCCCTAGGAGCATTACTAGCATAGGAAGACAATTAGGAAAGGAGCGAGCAATCTATTACATTAGTCAAACTTTGAAATATCTTGCACTAAATTACACATTTATTGAAAAATATTTCTTAGCAGTAGTGTTCACTTCTAAAAATTTATGACATTATATGCTAGCACATACAATAAAGCTTGTGGCTAAGATTGATCCACTCAAATATCTTCTAAGTAAGCCAACCTTAAATAGGAAGTTGGCTAAATGGTTCATGATCTTGAGCGAATTTGACATTCATTATGTGGATTGCAAAGCTATAAAGGGATAGGCAATTGCAGATCAGTTAGCAGAAGCACCAATACCAGAAGAACACGCAATACACATTATTTTTCCTGATGCTGATGTATTCATAACAACAATTAAGTAGTCATTGGCACTCTAATTTGATGGTTCCTATACTCAACATGGCTCAGGAGTAGGGATTCATTTTATTACACCTCAAGGACATTAAATTCCAAAATATTATCTGCTAATGTTCCCTTGCACAAACAACATAGCTGAGAATGAGGCACTATTAATTGGCATGAGAATTACAGTGGATTGGAAAATGACAGAACTTCAAGTTTTTGGTGATTCACAACTTGTTATAAATCAAATGAATGATGAATATCACACTAAGGATGACAATTTGATACCTTACAAAGGTATGGTGGAAAATTTAAAGAAATACTTTGTTGATATAAAGTTCATACAAATTTTGCGTATTGATAATAAAGCAACCGATGCGATGGCTAGAATAGCATCTCTACTCTTATTGTCAGAGAATCAAACACAATATGATTTCATGGTGGAACAATTTTTTTCTCTCGCCTATGAAAATACAGAAACTCAAATCATTTGTCACTTAACTAGTTCTGATTCTCCCTTATATGGCAAAATTTACACTTACCTTAAAGATACTATTTTACCTTTAGATTCGTCTAAAATTAGAAAAGAGATTTCATCTGTCAATCCTCCCGTTACAACTTAATTGTTGATGTTTTATACCAGAATGGTCTAGATGGTACCCTCCTTAGATGTCTCAAACACAATGAATCGAAAAATGCTTTACAAGAGGTACATGGTGGTATTTGTGGGACACACTCGAGTTGACTAACCTTAGCGAAGAAAATTGTGAGATTTGGTGACTACTGACCGACCATGGAGAGGGAATCATTCATATTTGTGAAGAAATGTGCAAAATGCCAGATTCATGGGAATCTCATTCATGCTCCTGCTCAGGAGTTACAAACCTTCACCACAGCATGGCCTTTCGCTCAGTGGGGATTGGATCCGGTTGGCATGATACACCCATCATCTTCAAAAGGACATAAATTATTCATTACAACCACTAAGTATTTCACTAAATGGATTGAATTTGTTCCCCTAACAACTGTTACTGGCAAAAAAATCTCTTCATTCATTTTTAACTATATCATCTGTCGATATGGTATTCCTAACTCCATTATCACATACAATGGAAGACCCTTTAAAAATCAGGATGTTGATGAGCTGTGTGAAAGATTTTGCATCCAACATAGGTTTTCTACGCCTTAATATCCACAAGGGAATGGTCAAGTTGAAGCTTCAAACAAAATTATTCTAAATATTTTGAAAAAAATAGTAAATGAAGTAGGTCATGATTGGCATGTCCAACTAAATCTTGCATTATGGGCATACAGAACAAGTATTCACACACCAACAGGTGCTACTCCCTATGATTTGGTTTATGGAGCAGAAGCTATTCTACCACTAGAAGTTAAGATTCCTTCACTTCAAGTATCACTAAAGGGGTTAATCAATGATGAAGACTATAGAGTATCAAGGTTGGAAGAGCTAGAACTACTTGATGAACAATGTCAAACTATAGTTAATCATTTGAAGGGATATCAACAATTTATGTCCCTCAGCTACAATCACAGAGTCAAACCATGAACTTTTCAAATGGGTGACTTGGTTCCTAAAGAAAATCCTCAAAATTAGTAGGCTCGGGAGAAGAAAGGCAAGTTTGAACCTAATTGGTTGTGCCCGTTCATTATCATTGTTGCATATGGATCAGGGGCATATCAGTTCTCAACATAAGAAGGGGACCTATTTGAAGATCCAACCAACAAAATTCATCTGAAGAAGTTTTATGCCTAAAAATATCAAAAACAATTTAAAAAGTCCTAAAAAACAAAATTAAAAGAGCAAAAGTACAACAATATCAAAAGAGAAAAAATACAAAAAAATCAAAAAGAGAGAAAAATCACTGCCTTGATGAAAACCTAGCAAACATGCATCTTGGCAACAACAAAAAAATCATAAAATCGGGAAAAAGTTCAATAAAAACAAATAGTGAAATCTTGGCAAACAGGCATTGTTTGTGATTTTGTTTGGCTTTCTTATCTATTAGGATACATTCTACATATCCATCTTTCATTGGCATCACATACATGCCTAGCCATCAGATTCGCATCATGCGTCACAACATCTCCTTGAAATGACAAGGATCTCATCATGGCTTGATGATTAGGGTTATCCTTAGTAGTAGCTATGTCTAACAGGATTCAAAGTACAGGGTCACTAGGTGGGGGCAATTCGCTTCTTGGAGCTTTCTAGTCGGCAATTGGCAACATGTGTCAATAATCAGAATATTGGAAACAATAAAATTATCCAATTAAACTGAGTTTACCTGACTATTTTGATAGATAACTAAAACAAATTGGATGATCTTAATCTAAATAAAATGAATGACAAACTTAAAGCATAAATTGAATTGTTGTTTTGACATTTGATGACATCATATCTTTGGAGTGGTTAAATGATATACTGAACTAGAATCACAAGGAAGGAGTATGATTTTCTTTGCTTGTTGTATGTAAGCTAATCATTAGTATTGTGCAAATTTTTCATGGGACATGCTCTACAATGTATCATTGATGACATTTCAAAATTTTCTTTGCAAAATGGTTAACCTTTTGTTTGTTTATGCAAACAATACTTAGGTCATCTTGGTTCAATTATACCTTGATGGTTGTATTAATTTTCTATATCAAAAAATCATGAAAGCAGTACTCAGGTCATCATTGGTGCTACCATACCCTTTGATTCTTGTACTAACTTTCAACATATCAAAAGGCTCGATGATGAAAATCATGTGCAACATGAAATGGAAAACAGGAGAATGATTCATTGTTACATTCTAGGACTGCATGATTCATTTAGGTTTGCATTTTGAAGGCTGTTTAAGGTATATTTTTGAAGGTTGGTAAAAATTTCATATATCTTTTCAAATGAATGATTGAGTAAATTTGGATATTTGTGGCATCTTATTTCATTATCATTCATTACATATCATTTCACAATCGCTCATTTAGGTTATCATTATCATTGCATTTGCATACTAGCATCATTGTTTCTTTATCATTATCATTTTTCAATCTCATTTAGTTCATCATGATTATTATCCATGTTTACATATCATATGTAGGTTCATTATTTTAATTATACATTATTATATCATATCATAACATTTACATTCACATTTATTTTACATCATACACATATACATTAAAAATAATGTTGCATCCATTTCATTTATTTCACATCATCATTTAGGTTATAATTTTCATATCCATTGCATCATATTATTACATCATTATCATTATTTCACCAATTCATATAATTATCATTATTATCATCATACTCCATCAATAAATATTACATCTTCATAATCATCTCATTTTATACATTCATCTCATTTCATCATAACTTTTCATTTAGGCCATCATTTCATTTCATATCCATTTATATCACTTTTTCATCATTGTTAGGTCTCATTCATTTAGTCTATAGTATATCATTTTTCACATCATTAAAATCATTCATTATTATATATTGCATTCATTACATACGTTATAAAGAAAAATCATCATGTTAGAAATCATTTCATCATTAAAATTTTACATCATATCATCATTGCATCGTCATCCATAAAATAAAAGCATCATCATTTTCATACCATCATTTGCATCATCATCATAAAAATTATACACAACATAGCATATAGAAAAAAACATGCATGCATAATCATAAATAAAAAATCATCGATAACACATGCATAATCAAATCACCACTTCATCTCACAAATCTTATCAAAACAAATGTCCAAGAGTACAAGGATACCAAATGTTTCAACAAGATATATCAAATACAGTGACTAAATGTGTCAAAATTATCATCACTGAGGGGCATTTGGCCAGGGATCATGGCTGCTACTATCCCCTGAGGTATTAGGTCTCACTCAATCTCTTCTCCCAAAATATATAAGCTCTTGTCTGATCGGATGACCCACACTCCTAGTGGCACTCCTTGAATGACTATGTGAATGGGCCCAAGACCGAGTACTTGACTATGTGAAGGCAATCCTCCTCTTGGGTGGCACTGCCTCAAAGTGTCTCATCTTGTAATACTCAGCCGAATGACCAGTCTCCAATCCCTCTGCTACAACCTCTCCAATAGAGGTGCTCTTGACTGATCTGAGGAGTCTCTCATCTACTCCCTTGGCCTATATGCATCTCTCTTGAAAGTTGTCTCGCTCTATTGTAAGTTGTGCTATCTATGGGTTAGGAGGTGGTGGTTGTACAATTTATGCCTACAGCTAGCTAATCATCACTTGTGCCTCTAATAACTAACTCTAAAGAGTCTGAACCTCTTCCTACAAGGCATCCAGCTATCCCTACGAGGGAGCCCTGATAATAACCCGTGGAGTTGAAGTACTCGGCTGATCCACCACTCTCGATGTTCATGGCCTCGTACTAAAGGGTACATCAAATAAAAATATATGTCCTCCACTCCCAACCCCTCCATCATCCCCACTATCATCACTATTGTCATCTAGGCTGCCAGAGTCATCCCCCTCATCCTCCTCATCAATATCCATGGCTGTTGCATCCTGTACCCCTGTCCGAGCCTCTCCTTGTGGCTACCCTGTTGTTGCCTGTGCTTGTGGCTGCCCTCATTCTCCCTGTATAGATGGTCCTCCCAATAATGGGGTAGGCTCCTTTGAGCTGGTGAACCTCGAAAAGGGATGAGTGTAAAGTAAATCTATGTAGTCATCTGTCATCCTTGCATCTATCACCTCTATGTGCATCACTCAGTAATCTAGCTGTAAATTTGCATACTCTTCCCTTGCAGCCTCTATGGTCACAAATGGACCCCACTCTACCACATCCTCTCGGTGCCTAGCATAGTGTGCCACACCCTATGGCATCATTTGTACTAGCCCAAACTATCTCAGGACCCGCATAACCAGAAATCACTCGATGATAAATAGGGTGCGCCCAATCACGTATCTCGATCTGGTACAAAAAGGAAGTTGTATATCATCTACCTCCCTGGGGTCACAATCAAGATACGATCTCTAGATGATGGTATCAATGTCATCCAATATCCTCCACTAGTAATCTAAACTTCCCAGCCTCGGCTGGACATGGGGACTTGTGTAGGCATAAATATATGGAAACCCAAGAGGACGATCTCTCTGAACAATGGGATGAGTGATCGCAAGTTGCTCCCATGCCCATATTTGTAAAAGAGTAACTCCATAGGAGAGAATCTTCCCATCTATGTACACGACCTGATCAAGATCATGGGACGGATGGGAAAGCATGTAGGACCCCCATGCCTATGTGGTATGATGGAGAAGCATGTCTGCAAAGATCCGACCCCACTCGACTGATAGTCCCTTTGACCTGCGATTAGGACAAAGGAAACCACTGATGAAAACTACTAAAACTGAAGGTAGTGGGGCATATCTCTCCACCATCTCCTTCCAAGGAAGCTCAAAAGTTCACCAACTACAAGAATACCCATAATCTTGTATACATCCTCTGGAGTCATAGTCATTTCTCCTGTGGGCAGATGAAAGGTGTTATGCTTGCTATGCCACCTCTCAGCTAACGCAGTCAACAATGCCCTATTGACCCAATACTATGGGATCCTCAATAGTGGACTCAACCCACACTGGTATATAATCTCTTAGTCATCCTGTGATAGCTAAGGAACCATCTCTTAGGTACAAGGAAATCTCTCTCTAATCTAGAGGAGGTTAAATTCCTCCTTTATAACATCATCAAGCAATCATACAAATCAATCAGCAAGAAATCTCTAATCAAATCAGTACATCAAGCAAGTTCATCACTTCAACTCAATCAAATCAAATCATCTTTGTTTTTTCAATCACGAAAGAAAAACTATCTATCATTTCTACTATTTTTTTTTCATATTGCATGGAAAAAAATTTAACAGTCAATCGACTCAGCATCAATATATTTGTCTTTCAATCAGGAAAGAAAATTTGTCAAATCTATCATTTATCCTATTTTTCTTCCAATCAGGAAAGAAAATTTATCATACTTATTACTAATTTTTCTTCAAACACGAAGACAAATTTATCAAATTAGGCTAATCTTTCCTTGATGTTAATCAAACAACATATAAATCAATTGTCTAATCTAGCAACAATCATCAAGCACATATCAAATTTCACTTCAAAATTCAAATTCAGAAAAATCCCATTGATGCACTAAAACAGTCAGTCAATGCACTAAATCATGTATGCGCTACTTTAATCCATGGATGCACTAAAATAGATTTGCAATGCACAACTCCATCTATGCATGATTCTATCTAATTTATGCGCTAAAACAAACCTTCTATGCGTAAAATCACCTATGTGCTATTCTATTGAACAGATGCGCTAATCTAACTCATCAATACGCAAATATAGTTTATGCGCTAATCTAGCATCCTACGTGGGAAAAATTCCTAGATGCGCTACTTAAGGTATCCTATGCGCTAATCTAGACATCTATGCGCTACTTTGTATGTGCGACTTTATCTAACCTATGCACTATACTATGGCTCGTATGCACTAAACAAGCATGTTGAAAATCTTGAAATTTTGAAAAATAAAAAATTTCTTCAAATAAAAATGATGGCCAAGGATCAAATTATCTTACCGGAGGTCCATATGCAGCTGGTCTCTTATGACTGCAGGCTCGCTCGAATCTGTGGTGCTCATAATGGATCGACATCTTGTTTTTATCTCTCAGAGCTCTAAAAATTATTATAAGTTACTATTCAAATGACAATGACTTCTTACCTTTTCCACCTTTTAAAGGGGTACAAAAGAAAAATTATTTTCATTTTTACTTTGCAATACACTATTTTGAGAGATAAATGGGCCATTTTCTCTTCAAAAATCAAAGGAAATTTTTTCAAATCACTCAAAATGCACGATTTATCTCTTGAGGGGGCATATAGCATCGGTAATTTCCAAATTTTGGGGCAAAATTATTTGAAGCAATGCGTAAAACACATGACTTCAAAGAGGGGCAAAATGCACATATCTAAAAATGGTCACGGTTATTCAAACCTATTAATTATTTAATTAAGATTCTAAAAGTCATCTACATATAAATAAATTTAATTATTTATTTATATTATTCATTTTTCCAATTCTTCTAGTTAAATTAAATAAATAAGTTTATTTAATTATTGCTACTTTCCTCTTAATTAAACTAAATAAAGTTTATAATTTATTTATTTAATTATCATTTCATTTCTAAAGTTTGAATTTTTAAATTTGAAATATGGAATATTCTTCTAATCCATTTAACATCTCACATAATTAAATATTGTTAATATTTAATTACTCATTTTATTTCACTTCTCACATAATTAAATATTAATTTATTTAATTTTGGAAACTTCCATTTGCACATGTCACATATAATTAAATAAATTTATTTATCTAATTAGAAATTATCCTCAACCTTCAACCAATTTTCATAAATGAGGAGATAAATGCCATGTTTGTCTCCATTTTTTAATGAGGATGGTTTTGTGGGTTGAAAACATTCTTCCACTTTCCTCTCAACCTTCTACCTTTCTCTCAACCTCTTCATCTCTCACCATTCATCTTAACAGGTTTGAATATCAACTGTTGATCTCCGCCAACTAGATTCTTACCTTCGAAAAATCTATAAATACAACCTTCTCGTAAGTAGATTTCATCCTATATTTCATACGCAGTTACTATAGTTGCATTCAAATCAGCATATCTACATTTCAACAATATCATAGCATTTCAAGTTCATAGTTTAAATCATCAACAATACACATGCATTTTCAATCAATCTCATTCTCCTAAATTTTCATTTCAACAAGTTGTTGCTTGCACAACTGAGAGCCAACAACTTTAATCAAATCCTTGGAGATAGAGGACAATGGGACGAATTTGAAGAAGCTACTATTGTTTAGATTTAGCATTGATGTTTTCTAGATTATTTTCTTTCAATATAAAGTCTTATTGGTGTGTTAGTTTACTTTTATAATTAATCACGCATATTCTAACAAAACAGTTTGGAATTCTTTAATGATGTTGTAGTCTAGGAAAATGAATACCCTTACATTCTCACACTTTTTTGGGCCTGCCTTGCTCAGTTTATCCTTATTTATATCTTAATTAGTCCTATTTAGCATCCACAAGCCTAATAAATTAGATATTTTTATGGCTAATCCTGAAAAAATCAAAAGATAAATGATAATTTATTAATTCTATCTAAGTTTCCTTATTTTTTTGGTCAATATTAAGAGGCCACCAAGGGCATATTTTTTCCCCAAATGTCTTGGGACCCTGATTTCAAGTGTGCCTTAATGGGCCCCTTTCTTGATTCTATGCCCCAAGCTTTCAAGACTTAAGACTAAGACACCTCCTAGGGCGTCTTAGTCCCCCTAAAGCTTTTGTTGGGATTTAATTTCAAATCTTGGTAGGATTTAGCCTCCTTTAATTAATAATTTCATATGTTAGCTTGGGGTGATGTAATTTTAGGATATTAAGCATGGATAAGTATAAATACAAGTTTCATTCACTAATTTTCATATCAAAGAATTTCTAAGAGCTAACAAGCATTCAAGTACTCATTACTAAGCCAATTTTATGAGATCAAGAGAAATTCTTCAAGAATTTGGAGCCATCATTAAGGTTCAAGAATCATATCAAGGATATCATTGCATCATGTTTGTTGTTGTGCTAATTGTTAGTATTTTTTCCCACATAATTTTTGTAGTTCTCTAAGAGGTAGCCAACCTTTATTGTAAGGAACTTCAAAGACTAGTGGCCAACTAATGAGATATAGTGAAAGACTAACATCTCCTACACTTTTGGCTCTGTGGGACCAAGGTGGGTAAACCTTCATGTGTTCATAAGACTATTCTATGACTGATAAGAACACTTCTTCTTATAGATACAGTCCCCACACATGCAATCAAACAAAAATTACCTTGGTTGTGGCAAAACCTAAGAATAATAACATATGTCCCAAAGCAAAGAGATTGAAAATTATCATAAGATTTATATCTCGAAAGAGATAGCATTTGATATTTGTTAAAATGTTCAGATATTGACTCACCATTCTCAAAGCCACAATCCTACACCAAAAATAATTTTATCGACACTATCCAGTGCCTCACTCATTGGGAAGGAGTCATATAAAACATAATTAAGATATTAAGAACTTATCACCATAATGCTTTGCTACTATGAGATCTTTCAGTATACTAAAACAATACTTCTTAGTGAATCCTAAGCATATGACCATGAACATGCAATTTTTTTTCAAGCACTTGATTAACTCATTAAGTTAAAGCAAGAGAACAAGTTACACTTTCAAATATACCATTGAAACTGAATGAATAAACCCTTGATAAACCCATTCATAATCCATGACATATACACAGGAGAAAAAATTGTCTTAATTCTTTTTCGATTTCTTCCAATATCAATAATTACAAAAGTATAACATACTTATTTCATACTATTTCCAACCCAGAATTATTTCGTAAATAATACCTTCAAAATCCTGCAATAAAACTAACTATACATACCCATAACCTTATGGATCCAAAATATTGACCATAACAATGAGCCATGAAATATCATTTATAGAACATGAGGGCAACAAAGCATCAAGCTACATTGTTAATTTCAAAATTGAATTTAATTTAGAGTGAAATTAAAATTCACATTCCTCATCATTCGATAGCAACATGCATGATGAGAGGAATCAAAAAATGGTTACATAGTAACCAGTTAGAGAACAAAAATAATGTAAGGTACGTGCATGTCCACATCCATGAGATGAATCATCAAGAAAAATCCCGCCCAACAAAACCACCACCAGCAACCACTAAGAAGACACACAGCCCCAGTACAAGTGACTGCTTCGAGTTCGGGCCTGAGTTAACGATGAAACCACCCTGTTTTTACCAGCCATATCAGCACAACTACCAAAAACCTGACCCAGTGCCACTATAGTTATAGGCTCAACTGCAAGGACCTCCTCATTCACTCCCATGAGCTCAATCAAGGTGTTTAGGTAACACCGATAATCTGAATCAGTTTCAGACCCGCTATCATTAGAATCCAATAAAATCAACACAGGGGATGTGCAATGCTCTAGCCTTTTTCCAGCACTCCTAGTAGCAACCCTGGGTGTTCTGGGAGCAGGTGGCTCCTTCCCATCCAACAATATCCTAGTCCCCAATCTAGCACTCTTGTGTCCTACTAATTTTTCTAGGGAAGAAAAGCTTCACAGCATGCAGGAGAATAGACACCACCTACAAAACAACTCAAAATGCAATGCTAATGCTGGGTAACTTAGCCGACATTTATAGAATGGAATGGTTCAAGGGATATTAATTTCTTGAATTTAATTCAAGAACTTGAATGATTAGTGGATGATATAGCCATCATATGAGTATTCTAGGCTTATGCAGAAACGACGTACAACCCATCATTATTTCCATCAGGAGGACAACGTTCACATGCTAGAGAAAATTAGGAGGAGATCCTCTGGAAGTACCTACACCATTAATGAAATAGGAAACAAAATGCAAGTGTATGCCACACAGATGAACCACACACTCCCTTTAAATTTGAACCACTGATCTGAAACATATCTGGCAAATCAGAGAACCAAGATCAAGTCAATGAGTGTTGACAATCCACATCAGCGCTTTGGAAATTCACATCCAATCAAAACCGCAAAGAACAAGGGTCACAAATGGACAATAGGTCCCACCTTGTCTCATTGCCTCAAGAAAAAAACCACGTGTCTCTCCCTTGTAGACCTCGCAGTACCTTTAGGAATATTTACTTTGACCATGCGAGGTGTGGGAGGGACCATTATTAACCCCATTATTAAAATCCCATCACCAGTGAAAAGAGGGCCACATGTCACCGAAGATGCCTTGGGAAAGGACCCCACACCTCCATGCATGCTAGATGGAGGCATCACGCAAACCTCACACCACTTTAGTGACATCAGTAGGAAAACCCGTGAGGTTGGCGAGAAACGGTCCAGATCAAAACTGGTGATCAAACGGTTAGCCAAACTGCAGATAAGAAAATTCAGGTGGGACCGGCTAGTACAACCCTTGGCGGTATAAAAAACTTAAGCCTAGGTGGCAGAAAGGACTGGTAGGATGGGTGGAAGGGGCCAATAAAGAAACAACCCAAGAGGGATAAAACATCACTTCAGTAACCGGTTACCTTGGGTAGTAAGTCACCACTCAAAAATAACATGAGGGTTTCAAAATTCGATAATTAAAGTCACCATGAGTAACTTTAAACCCTGGAACCCGAGCTCTCTTACTTCAAATTTTTTAAAAGTCCCATCACTAACAATTGTGATGAAGGGTTTATGATTCAAGCAAGTGTTTCATGCAATATCTACACCATTCAAGAAGGAGTCAAGAACCACATCCATTACAACCATTTCAAACATATTTGCAGCACCTTGTTACAAGGTTTTGGTGAGTTGCAACATAGTTCTTTTTTCATTCATCATTTCCCTCCATTATTCCATTCTATTTCAAGGCTTGATTTCTAACAAGTGGATTGACCAAGGCGAACCCCAATTCAATAACAATCAACAAGTTTTTCCTCTCTTGTATGTTTGTGTTTGCAGATTTAGGTTAAATACTTGCAGAGCATTTCAAGTGAAAAATTGTAAAGTTTCATTACAAAGTTCTCATCTTCATAGAAAATCACTTACATGCCAGATCTCGAAGTTTTAGGACCTAACATCTGAGAAGAAGGAAGTGCATACATTGAGACTCATGCCTAGAATCAAATATTTTAGAAATTACATATGGGACTAAGTTTCCATCTAGGGCATTGTTGGTGTTTAAAAAAATGCAACCCAACTAGGATTTGTAATTCTCTTAGAGGTATCCAACCTCTATATTACAAAACCACAAAGTCTAGTGGCCAACTAACAAGATTCAGTCAAAGACGGACATCTCCTACACTTTTGGATTTGTAAGACCAACGTGGGTAAACCTACACAATGTTTAAAACTTAATTCAACCATACACACTAACATTTATTTTATAGAAGATAATTCCCAATGAAAATACACTAAGGGAAGGATTGACAACTTCAAACTTGGCTAAATTTTTAGTATCTCAAACCTCGCTCGGTCATTGGAAAGAAAGACAAAAAACAAAATAAATAGTAAGAATAGGAATGATTTTGCATTTAATTTTTTTTTGAGATCATGCACAAAACTGCATAAAAGATCAGTGCCAATTCTAGGCCATGGAGTCAAACACATAAAATGAATTCCCAACAAATAGTCTTCAACCAGTGGATTTAAAATTGTCAATGTTTTGCATGAATTGTTAGTATATTGCACCAACAATCCCTATCTTATTATCAATCAAATTATTCTTATCAAATCCCATCTACACACCTGAAATCACAATCACCTACTCAAACAATTTTAACCATTTCTTTGAAGCAAAACAATGAACAGACAAAACAACCTCATGAAATTTGAGATTTTAAACTCAAATACACTTTGTATTATTGAATTTACATGACTAAAATTTTAAAAATATGGAGATAAACTAATGACATTCATGAATGTGGAAACACCTTCATGATGTTAATTGCATAAATTGGTTGTATTTACTCATGAATTCAGAAAATTACAGCTTACAGACTCAAGAAATGAATCAAAAATTACAATTCTCTATCTACATAGCCCAATAGCAAAACTCATAACCTATTTTTATATGAGAAAATAAGAGAAGATAAAGAAGAAGAGAAGCAAGCAGGAGTAGCCCTAAACTTGATCTGGAAATGCCATCTGGAAGCTCCATTCACCGTTGATCAAACTGAAAAGAATATCTCCTCTCCCTTTGCAACAACAAACTGATTCCCTCAAAACTTCCTCTACTAATCATTGCTTAGTAACTGAAAGCATGTGCCCATGTGGAGAATCTCCAAATTCACCCAGCTGGAAAATATCCTCTTTCCTGTGCAAAATTCTATTTCAACTCTCTTTTCATTGCTACACATTATATTAATCCAAATATTAAAGTTTCATAACTTTAATATTTAGGCTTT
>CM021105.1:153347296-153616153 GCA_007115665.2 Sequoiadendron giganteum
GTGCCTCAACTAGAAATCACATTTTCTTAGAAGTTTTGAAAGTCTTTTTGACAGTCATTGATGGTGCCATATCTCAGCTCTCAAGTCTCTACATCAGTCCATTTCGTGTGTAGCTGCTTTATCTATGGCGTCCATGCCAAAAGCATTCGCTTGAAAGTTTCCAAAGCATTTTCAATAGAAAATTTTAGTGCATATTCTACAATGAAGGCATCTCGTGGGAACTTATTTATCTGGTATTTCAAAAGAAACATGCTCATGTGCCCTTGTGTTGTGCCCCCAGCTTCATACAAACCAGTTGCATTTTCTTGAAAGCTTCTCTAAAGACCTTTTCAACGCACCTACGGGCTCTCTGATGCCTCCACTTGAAACTAGGTTTTAGCCCTCACATGGTTGTAAACTTGAAAACATTCTAAGTGAAAATCCTCCACACAAATCAACTTAATTTTTTGATATTTTGAAAACCAATCTAAAGGTACAATCATCATATGTGACACAACCTCCTCATTTGCATACATATGTCAAAATTCACATTCAAAACATTATTTGAATTATGGTACTCAATGCCAGCTACAAATGCATTTTCTTCACATTCTGAATTCAAAACATGATTAGCAACCCTTTAATTTCACAATTATATAGAGCATGTTGGGTCCCATGTGGACCCGGCTAAAAAAATAAAATTGGTTTTGGACAAATTTCATGCTCAAATGATCTAGGACAACTTCTGAGTGCTTCTGGAGTGAAAACAAAAACTGGGTCTTCATTAAAACTTGCTTTTGGGCATATTTGGAAAATGAGAAAAACTGGCCAAGTTGGCCATGGAATCAATCTGGAGAACTAGTCAAATGATTTGTTGGAGCAATAAAAACTTGCAAGAATTTAGACATTTGATCCAAGAGTATAATGAAAATATGGCTCACAGAAAAAAATCACGAGGTGAAACCTATTAATCCACAAAGTTCCTCAGTCAAAATTTTCTGAAACAACAAATATTTTGCACCAATTAAAACTCATTCAATTGCCAATTCGCAAAAATAGTGAATCAAATCCTAGAGAGCTTCCATTAGACATAGTGGAACATTAAGATACCCTAAGCATGTATGCAAAACGAATTCCCTTGAATAATCACTGATCAAAAGTTATTAACGATCAAAGTTGACCACTTAGAAAGGCTGTCAGGAATGCAAATGTGAAACTGAACAAATTGCATTTGGTTTTGATCTGCTAAAAATAGAAAATCATATCATAAGACTCTGAAAACTAGCATGTGAGATCATTTAGGTATGGAGAACATAGAACAACATTTATTTTGACTTGTCAGTCATCCTATTGCGAAATCCAAGCTCAAACAGGAGGCTGTTTCGCAAAATTGGCAATCTACACATAGTCAGACAGTGACAAAACCCTTCAACTTTTCTTTTTGAAACTCTGTCAAAACTTATCATGGGAAGCTGAAAACGGACACACACATTCACATATATCAAATGAAAATTTCTGCAATTGGGTTTTGCACGAAAATCAACAAGCTTTAAATTACAAGCCTCCAAAGTGGGTCCCCTAAGCAGATTCTTCAGGTGCACTTCTGAAAGTGTAGAAGCAAAAATTTGAAATGAGCATCTCAAATTTGCAAAATTTGAGACTGCCATAAGGCATCTTAGTCCTCCCAAATTTATTTGTAGAGATTATTTGAGATTTGGTTCTGACATCTGAAGATCCCACATATGCCCCAAAAAAATAGCAGTGGGACTAAGAAAATAGTAAGGGCGCCTTAGTCCTCCATAAAACATTTTGACAATAGTTTTGAAATTTTGGAATCCTCATCACATTTTTAGACTTCTCAGCTACACATATCCTAACTTACTATTGCATAATTTAATCATTTACATTCTTCATTTAGCTTGCATTACTAAGTTTTTTGAATTGAATGTTTACTTGTCCTTTCAAAGCTTTTGCTTGGTGGTGAACCCTTCAAAGCCTCAAAGAACCCCTCCTAGGTTCTTCCCTATTGAGAATTGACTCACCCTTTGGGTTGATAGTCAATCCAATTTGGGACCCTAGGACATTCTTGGGTGACCATAGAAGAAAATTGGTTTTATATGACCTAGGTTATAATCCATCCATTTTCTTATGATTCATTTTGGTGAACCTAACCTTTTTGAACATTCATTTTCTCATTTTGAGTCCATTAAAGTCCTAGATCTAGGTTGCATTGCATCTTGCACTAGTGAAAGTGCATCTAGGGTTTCCAATATTTGCATTAGTTAAAGTGCATATAGGTTGGATGTTTTCTTTGTTGTGTCATATTATCTCATTGAAAAAAGAAAAGTGCATTGTTAATCATCCTAATTGCATTTGGAAACATTTTTATTACATTCAAAATTGAAAAAAAAGCCTTCAACTTTGCATCCAATTGCTTGTCATTAGTCACTTTTGCTTGCATTCATTTACATAGTTTTATATTTCCAAAAATCAGGTCCCTACGTAGGAAACCTAGGAAGACTATAAACAACTCAGAATTTTATGTTTTTTCTAACAAAAACCCTCTGTTAGGACTAAATGCCCTTCTTGGTGTCTTAGTCCCTTTGTGGGTTTTTATCTTAAAACCCTATTTGTGTTGTTTTCTTTTTGTTTCACTTTATGGAATTTCAAAATCTCATGAATAATACCAAGACGCCCTTACTAGCATCTTAGTCATTTTTGACTTTGAATTTGCAGTTTTCAAGATTTGAAATTGATAAAATTCTACATGCTTCTATTTGTTGCTTAATTTTTTTTTTTCAGTTTATAGAATTCCTATTATTCAAATTTATTTTATTTCAAGTGTATTTTCTTAGTCTCTCATTATGGATATGTTCTTTGGAATTTTTTGTATGTTCCTAAAATTTTTGGTAGATGTGTCAAGTTGTGCCTTTCGTAATGATCCTAATGACATTAAACACACTCATGCTCAATTAACTTCTAATGCATGTCATTTTTGAGATGTTGAAATCATTGGAGAAGATGATGACAACATGGACATGTTCCTAAATGATTTTTTTAACAATATTGAAGCTAATCTATTATTTTATCCATCAATGAAACAATCATCATGCCCTACAATACCACCTCTTGAGATATTTTCTTACTTACATCTCAAAAATAAGACAAAATTTGAACCTTTCTTCCTATAGTAGGTGAACCTAGTTCCTCTAAGAAAGAAAATACTCAACCATTTTATGATAACAAAGTAACAAACACTCCAATCAATATAGAAGAAACATATGGAAAAGGATTTACAATCTTGAGTAAGCAAGGATGTGATAAAAAAAGTGAACATGAAATTCATCAACTCCTATCTAGCAAATACCAACTAATAAAAAAATGAAAGGGTTAGGATACAAAGAACCCCCACAACATAAGAGTTCCTAAGGAATACCTAAGGATTTATAGTGATGGTATGGTGATCTTGATTCTCCTCCCAATATGAATATTATTCTTCCTAAAGAGAAACCAATGATTCAAAACAATGACAAGGATGATAGGATCACCTTAGGCCCTCCTCCTCAACCTTCAACTTGAGAAATTGATGAATCTAGAAAGTGCAAGAGGCCTTGCAAACTACATAAACTAAAGTTCCCTATTCCACCACCTGAAAGTGAAAAGAAACTACAATTTCTTTTGAACAAAAAACTAATAACACTACTACTAATGAAAGATAGATTGGTGCTTTATCCCATAGATGCAAAATTTCCACATTGTCGATACCACAAAACTCTAAGAAATAGTACTAAAAAGTGTCGGGAATTCAATTTAGTATTGAAAAAAATTCACTTCAATGGAAATCATTGTCATCCAATGATCACATAGCATATAATTTTTTGCCCCTTGTCATGTAATAGTTGTAGAACATTCTATTATCACTATTACATGATCTTTCCCATCATCTCCCACAGCTCATTCTTGTCTTGCACTCAGTGGGGGAAAGAAGTAGATAGCCTCATGCTAGTAAGGAATTTTTTGTTGTCCCTTAGGTTTAGTGTCTACTTTCCTTTTCTACATACTGAGATTTGAGGGTTGATGACCTGCTTTAGGTTGACTCGCGTGTGCCAGGTTACTAGTATTTTTATTTTCTTTATTGTAATTGCATGTGTGTAACGTGATCCTTCGTGATGTTTTGTTTGATGTTTCCTCTCTTTGGGCTTTCCTCTATTTGTACCTTCATTATTGTATATGTGGTCAGCTTTTTCCTTTACATTGGTCTTTTCCTTTTCATTTGCATTTTTTTCCTTGTTCTTTCCTTTGGGGATGATGCAAGGCATCGAGACACCCTATGTCTCTTTCATATTGACCCAAAATGTTTTTCATTATATTTTCTTTTCATTTCATGTTTGTCTTGTGTTTTTCTTTTGGGGATGATGCAAGGAGTCGAGACACCCTATGTCTCTTTCATGTTGACCCAAAAGGTTTTTATTTGTTTTCACTCTCTTTGTGTCATTCTTCTACTTCTATGTGTATTTAGGGAATGATGACAGTTCTGAGCTCTCTAATATCATTGTAGCAAAGACAAATATTGACCCTGAATCCATTGATCCCTTATGTGTTTTTGGCGAGCAACCCTCTTTTCCATTTTCTTTTTCATGTGTGTCTACATTAAATAAATTTCTCACAACATGGTGTTTAGCAATTTATTTAAAGTGGGGGCATACACTGGCCTTATTTTGGCATTTCTTTTCACATTCCTGATGTGATTTTCATACTTCATGCAATGTTTTTTTCTCTTTATGGTTACATTGGGAGTAATTTTCTTTAAGAGATTGATATATATTACAATATTACATTCCTCTTAGTGGTAATGCAACACACTACATTCCCTAAGTTGTGAATATTTTATCCTTTGATTGGTCCTTTCTTGGCTACATTAGGAACAATGTCCCCTAAGAGTAAGACCTCGCATGGACAAAGAAAAATCCCTTTGAACATCCCTCTTTCTTATTGGATTGCATTTTTCTTTGTACCTTACTTTAATGTCATAGAGGTATGTATTTGATGTGGTCCCTTGGAACTCACCAAGTGAGCTACTAGCTTCACTAGCCCTTTTGAGCATTCATTTTTGTACCTTATTAAAGTCATGGAGGTATGGCTTTGATATGGTCCACTAGGACTCACCTAGTGAATAACTAACTTCACTAGCCCTTGTGAGAAATCATTTTTGTCCTTATCATAGTCATGGGGGTATGAATTTGATATAGACCTCTTTGGGCTCACCTAGTGAACAACTAGCTTCACTATCCCTTCTGAGCATGTACTTTTGTTTACATAGTGGAAAGTGTGTTCCACTTGTAAACCTTTTTGGAGAAACAACCTATACCTAGTCTAGAATGTGTTGGATGACCAATCGAAGCTTGATTCATTGAATGTGTAATGTTTGTTTTTATTTTTCCTTTTTCTATCTTTGATGTTGTATGTTGGAAATATGATTATGGCCTCATATTTCATTTGCAAGTGTGTTCATTTGTGCCTATGTTGGTTTGTCATAGGATCTTGATCCTCGGTGCTTGGCCACCCTCTTTTTTATTGTCATCCTATTTTACTAGAGTTTGTATATTTGAACCCCTCTTCATATTGTGTTTGGATACTTTAGTGTGAGTTTGTAGAAATTTCACCCTCTCACTAAAGTGGGGGCTAAATATAGTGTAGGAAATGCATACCCTTAAATTTTCACACTTTGTTTGGCTTGTCTTTCTCTAATTATCCTTATTTATGTATTATTTTGTCCAATTTTGCATCCACAAGCATACTAAATTATATATTTTTATGGCTAATCCTGACAAACATCAAAATATTATTGATAATTTTTAGAGAAGGTGGATTCGCTACTCACAAGTTCTCTTCTTTCAAAGAGCCTCATGGGGTGAACTTGTTGGCATAATTCTTCTAGTGTTTTCATTGATGGCAACCTAAGTTAGTGATCTGGTGCACATCTCTATATTTTTTGATATCAGGAGACAAAATGAAGAACAAGGTATTTGACTGAAGTTGAACCTACGTGTATTACAATTTTATTAGTTCGCATTACGAATCTCAAAAAATTTCAATGAGCATATAGAATATCTTACTCTCAAGTTTTGTGTCATTGCATCAAGTGGTGTATGAGTTAGGAGATTCGATTGATTGATCTTTTATTTAACAGTGTAGAGATTCAACTTGATTAACATAATGTGTTGTAGATATTTAAGGAGAAATTGTTTAAGTTATATCATGTTGATTTGGGTCATCACTATGATATGGCCGACTTTGGATGATGCATATTAAAAATTATCTGTGGCTTTAGCTAACCATTGGAAAATACTTTATGTTTTGTTGAAGCTGACAGGTGGCGACCAATTCTTTAGCTACAGATATATATAAGTGATCAATTATATGATTTTTACATAGATGTCAAGTGTGTTGGTGTGTGATGTAAAATTTAGAAGGATATTCAAGTGATTTCACTTGCGCATATAATATTTGTGATGCGAATTGAAGCAAAGCAGAGAAGAAGAGTAGAATCAGACTGAAGGTCATGAAATCGACTAATGTGCTTAACAAGAACTATTCTTGGACATTTTAGATGCTAATTCATAGTTCACCACTTTTGTTGTCTTTTGACATTGACTGTAAGGCAGTGAGCCTTTCTTTTTTTGAGTAGTGTGCCTAAGCCTAAATGTAAGTTCCTTCTCATTTTGTAAAACTTCTATTTGAGTACTAAAATTATGGATTGACCTCCACCGTGGTTTTACCCCTAACATGGTTTCTACATAAAAAAATCCTTGTGTTATGGTGTTGTGTATAATTTCTTCATATGTTTGTATATTTCTTTAAGTTCAATACTATAAGTGGTTTAATGATCAAACTAATAAAGTTAAAATTTGTAAAACATTGATTCACCCCCCCTCTTAGTGTTCTCAAATTCCAACAATTGGTATCAGATCTAGTTCCTCTGAAGAATTTTTCTATCTTAAGGTGGATCTTGGAATGTAATGGACTCTATTAGTCTTAAAAAGAAACTAGTGGTGGCACTTGATGGTCTTAATCAATCCAAAGAAGAAGTCTGGGAATTGAAAGAGAATCTTAAGGATGCTGAGAAATTCATTTAGACATTGAAGGATAATATTGTTAAGTCTAGGGAAAAGAGAAAGAATATTTGTGATTAGTCAAGCAAAAAGAGAGAAAAACCATGGATGATGTTCACCTGAATCAAACCTTGAAAGAAATAACTCGAGAATGTGAAAATCTTGCCAAAGACAATACTACCCTAAAGCATGAGATGGAATATATGGTGATAAGTCTGACTAAGGAGATTGAAGAAAAAAAGAAGAATAAGGAGAATATTGCTTGATACTTAAAAGAAATATCTGATGAATTTAGAAGAATTAATGGATAATTCATTCAATTGGAGATTGACCTACAGAATCTAGAAACAATGATGAGGATCTTAAAAAATAGATTGTTATTCTTAGGGATGAACTTGCTACTACAAATGAATACAAGGAGAAGTTCAAGATTAGCTTAGTTAAGTTTGATGAGATGACTCAAGGTCGAAAGAATGGAAATGAAAAACAATTTCTTGGATATGACGAAGGAGAAATTTCCAGATATGGACAAAGGAGATTTAGGAAAAGAAATCAGATGAACAAATCTGGAAGGTATCCGATAAGAAACCTAATGCTCAAAATTTTAATTCATATTGTTTTTATTGCAATAAATTTGGTCATATGGATGCTCAAAGTAGAATTAAAATAAAATTGAGTGATCCACCATTCTCTGGTCAGTGTGTCAATTACAATAAATTTGTTCATAAGTCAATCGAATGTAGAAATGTGTAACTCTGTCAGTAGAAGGAATGTTAAATGTCATACCTGTGGGAGATTTGGGAATATTGCTAACCAGTACAAATCGAGAATAAATCAATCGAATGACTAGTCTAGACAAGGAAATTTTGTGTGTTACAACTACAACAAATATGGTCACATTGCAAGATTATGTAGAAACACAAATATGGATAGAAAAGGTCTGGCATACAAAGGCAAAAATATGCAAAAATATGATAAAGAAAAAGGGAAGGCCATTGTATATGAAAGAAGAGATCAGATGAAGAAGACATGGGTAAGAAAAAATGAGTCTGAGGCAATAAATGGTTATGTACCGAAACATACTTCTGGTAATTCTTCTAGAAATTGATTTCAGACCATTGGCCTAGGGGGAGATTTTTAAGAAAATCAGTTTTCCCCTATCCATAGGTTGTACCGGAATGCAAAAAATTATCAATAGTTTTATTAATGATTTAAAGATGCATTGGAAAGCACTCATGAAGATATTCAAGAAATTGAAGGTGGGCAGAAGAATTTTTCTCTCGCTAACTGAGAAAACAGAGTATCTAGATCACCTAGGGAAAAAGAATTTATTACAACAAAAGGTTAATTGTGTGGGTAATAAAAAGAAAGTTCAAACCCTCATTTACTACTTCACATCAAAGAAAAAGAAGGAGATCACTCTACAACAAAATTTTGAAAGTGTGAAGATAATATGGTCGTGAAACCCTAATTCATTTGGTACTTCAGAATTTTTATTTAATTTGGTGTGGATTGAAGAACCTCATAAATAGGAACAAGACATGAGTACAGAAGGTTAAATGGAATAAATCAAAGGGATAATCAAGGGTATGTGCAGGATCATGATGGGCCAAAAAGTGGTGATATGTAAGTGATATGATGGCCCATGTGGCTGACGACTTTTTTTACCCAAAATTGATGAAAAGAAAAGGGTTTTTAAAGGAGATTCTCAGTTTTCCACCAATATAAATTATGATTTACTTTGAATTTAATAAATAATTATTATTCATTTTCTATTTGAATTACGACTAAAGTTCTTATCGATAGGCTGATTGAAAAACATCTATAGCTTTAAACGGTATCACATTCTGGGTATGTGCAGGATCATCATGGAAAAAATAGGCCCATAAGTGGCAATAAAAAGACAAAAAATCAAAGTTAGACAACTTCGCGTAAAAATTTGAATAAGTTATCTAAATTATTTTAAAAAAAATTAAAAATAGAATCTGTAGCAAATTGAATGAAGTTTCTAAACTACTAGACCTTTATTTTTAAAAAATAAATCTATTTTCTGAAAATTTGAAATTTCAATTCAGTAGTATTTAAATTTCAGGGTAAAAATAAGAAGTAGGTGTCTGTCTAACCACCCTAACCAAAATTAAATGATAATATTTTTTTATAAGATTTTAGATATAAGTAGAGGACTCATGTCATGATGTCATCCATATTTGTTTATAATTTTTTTCCAACTAAATAATTAATTATGAATTTTTTATTAAATTTTTTAAAAAATATAAAAGCTCGTCTGTCTAACAACCTTACTTTGGTCAAAAATTCATGAAATTCTTTTTTTTTTTTTAATCCTATAGTATGTGACGCATAGAATGTGAGGCATGTTTTGGATTAAAAAAATGTTATACCGTTTGAAAGTTATAGATATATTTCAATTAGCCTATCGATCAAGACTTTATTCATAATTCTAATAGAAAATGAATAATAATTATTTATTAAATTCAAAGTAAAGTATAATTTATATTGGTGGAAAGCTGAGAATATCCTCTAAAAACCCTTTTTGTTTCATCAATTTTGGATTAAAAAAAAATCGTCAACCACATGGGCCATCATATGGCTTACATATCAGCACTTTTTGGCCCATCATGATCCTACACATACCCTTCTATGCTTTTCATACTATAGGATTAAAAAAACAAAAAATAAATTTCATTTAGTTTTGACCAAATTAAGGTGGTCAGACATACGAGTTTTATATTTTTTTAAAGTTCTAATAAAAAAATCATAGTTAATTATTTACTTGGCAAAAAAATACAAAAAAATATGCATCACATCAGGACATGAGTCATCTAATCATATCTAAAATCTTATAAAAAAATATTATCATTCTATTATGGTTTGGGTGGTTGGACAAACACTTCTTTATTTTTCCCTAAAATTTAAGTACTACTACATTGAAATTTCATATTTTGACCAAATAGAATTTTTATTAATTTAAATAAACCTAGTAGTTTAGAAACTACATTCAATTTTATACATGTTCTATTCTTACATATTTTTGAAACAATATAGATAACTTATTCGCATTTTTATGTCATCTTGCCTAACTTTGATTTTTTGAATTTTCATTGCCACTTAAGGGCCTAATTTTGCCATGATTATCTTGCACATACCCTCAACCTAGATGACTATAACACTGAGAAGATTAGATTCGTAAGAAAATTGTTGTCACTCGATGAATTGAAATGGCTAAAGGAAGCTAAATACAAAAGATGGGATATTTGGAGTGAATTTCATTATTTCCGGAATGCGGAAATCGTTAATTTTATTCTAAGTAGATTGAATGATGATATTCTAATTCTAGATAAATTCTATCATATCTCAAAATAAGTAATTGAAATTGTAACTAGATTATGTAAAGCTGGGTATGTACCGAGAAAGGAGTCAATCAAGAATAAACAAGTTGAAACCCTAACTAGAGTAATTGGCGATCAAAGGGTATTAATAATCTCGACCATTAGAGATTCAATGATAAGGTACATTATGCATGGTTTATCCTATAAAATATTTTATAGAAATAGAGAAGGTGCAACTTTGGGAGGTTTTTCTTACATTTCACACAAGATGATAATGGAAGATTAGGATTTTGAACTTTTTGGATTACTAAAAGATCAACTGATAGAAAATGTTCACAATTGACAAAGATGACAAATTACACTTTTAGGTTTGGTACTTTGGCTATATGTCTTGTGATGTAATTTATGAATTTCTTAATGATGAACAACAATGTGATATATAAAGAGAATGAACCTGTTCGCAAACAAATTTACATACACTCTAACAATTTGGAAAACTGTGATCAAGCATATAAAAGTTTCTTCAAATATTTTCTAGGAAAGTTTGGCTCAATTAGTGTTTCCCTTTTGGTAAGTGCACTTTAAGTTGGTTCCACCTCTGGTGAGATGGAGAGGAAGAATAAAAGATCCAAACAAATTGTTGTTTGTACTCCTCCAGCATGCAAGACTCCAAGAATTGAAGGAAAGGAAAATAATAGGTGATTGTAGATATACCAGATGAGGAATCCAATAAAGAAACTAAAGACACCCAAGGAAAGGAGCTGGAAATAGCCAAACCGGAACAATAAAATTCTATGATAGAAGAAAGTGAAGAATAAGGTGACTTAATAGAAGAAGAACTATTGCAGCTTATTCATGAGGAAGATGGAATACAGAAAATTGCAAACATGTAGTCTAGATGAAACCTTCATATGAGCAGGATATGATCTTAAATGTACTAAGTGCTCTTCTTTTGAACAACCATATTAAGTTAGAGATTTTATATAACAGATTTCCAGACGAGATTATTGAATGTATCAAGGAATTCATGGACTCTGAGTTTTAGAACAAGGAAGAAGAAGTAATTTTAAATCTAAAGAAGCAGTACAAATTATCATTCACTAAGCTAAAAAGGCACATGAATCAACTAAGGAAATGCATGAACACAAAAAATAACATCTACAAGTATTGTCTTTATTGGCCTCATGCAATCGACAACTACAAATAAAAAATGGAACAAATTGAAACTGAACTAAACAATATTGGGCAAAACTTTGACATATTTAAGGATTAAGATGGTACAATCAAGAAAAGGATTCAAGAATTATAGAAAGAGCATACAAATGTACAAAACACTAGAAATAGGATTCTTGACACCTTTTGGAAATTGAAGGATATAACAGAATGCAAACTAGAATAGTTGATTGATATTTTGAGGAAAGGATAGATATGAGAAGATGCAATCAACATTCTAGAATCCCTGATCAGTGTTATCAAGTAGACATCTGAAAACAACAACATGTTCATAATCACTGAGATAGCATTAGAAGCATTGAAGAATTTTCTTTTCGAGATGAAGGAAAATTACAAAATAATCTCTTAACTCAAGTAGCAGATGTATGTCTTCAAATTTTGAACCAGTTTTTGATTAAGTAAGTTTTTGGTCTTACTCTAAAAAGAGATTAGTGTAAGAATTATTGTTTTGGTATTTCATTGATGTCAAAGGGGGAGAGGGATCAGTGAAAAATTCCTTATCAAACTTAGGGGGAGTTATGTCTTTTGAATTATTGAAGGTTTACAGTATGTTGGTTCTGACAGTTAGTAATTTTTCACTAAGTATTGCCATCAATGCCAAAGGGGGAGATTGTTGGCATAAGGCTTATAGTGTTGTCATTGATGGCAACCTAAATCAGTGATTTGGTGCACATCTCTATATTTGTTCATACCGAGAGACAGAATGAAGAATAGGGTATCTAAATGAAGCTAAACTCACTTGCATTACAAATTTATTAGTTCATGTTACAGATCTCAAGGAAGTTCATTGAGCATCTAGAATATCTTAATCTCATATTTTATGTCTTCACATCAAATGGTGTACGAGTTAGGAGATCTGGTTGATTGATCTTTTGTTTAACAATGCAGAGACCCGACTTGATGAACATAATATTTTGTAGATATTTGAGGAGATTTTTTTAAAGTTTTATCATGTTGATTTGGGTCATCACTATGCTATAGCCGACTTTGGATAATGCACATTGAAAATTATTTTTGGATTTATTCAGCCATTGGAAAATAATTTATGTCTTATTCAAGCTGACAGGTAGTGACCAAATATTTAGCTATGAATAAATATAAGTGATCGATTATATCATTTTGACATAGATGTGAAGTGTGTTTGTGTGTGATGTGAAATTCAGAAGGATAGTTGAGAGATTTCACTTGTGCATATAAGATTTGTGATGAAAATTGTAGAAAAGCAGAGCAGAAGAGTAGAATCAGACTGAAGGTCATTAAATTGACTAATGTTTTTAACCATAGCTATTCTCAGGCATTTGCAAATGCTAATTCATAGTTCACCACTTTTGTTGCCTTTTGACACTGACTGTAAGGATGTGATCCTTTCTACTTTTGAGTAGTGAGCTCTAGGAAATGTTCCTGAATGCAAGTGCATTCCCATGTTATAAAATTTATATTTGAGTACGCAAATTGTGGATTGACCTCCACCATGGGTTTTCCCCTAGTAGGGTCTACATGCAAAAATCATTATGTAATGTTGTTGTGGACAATTGCTTTATATGTTTGCATCTTTCTTTTAGCTCAATATTGTATGTGGTTTAATGATCAGACTAATAAATTTTTTTTTTTTAGAATACTGATAAACCTCCCCCCCTTTTAGTGTTCCCAAATTCCAACAAAACTTCCCTAAACTACCTCAAGGAACAATAGTGAGAGTTTCATAATCCAAAAGAGTAGGTCACAAAGATTCTCTAGACAAACTAACAAACTCTTGACCAAAAGATGACTACTTGGAATATAGATGACAACATGGTTCACTGGCGTCGGATACGAACTAGAAAGCGAGAATTTCATAGAAAATGGAA
This sequence comes from Sequoiadendron giganteum, assembly GCA_007115665.2. Classification (NCBI taxonomy): domain Eukaryota; kingdom Viridiplantae; phylum Streptophyta; class Pinopsida; order Cupressales; family Cupressaceae; genus Sequoiadendron; species Sequoiadendron giganteum. The sequence continues at coordinate 153,360,815 of CM021105.1, forward strand.
AAGTGGTCCTAATTCTAATCTAATCGCTAAGAACTTCTAGAATGTGGGAAAATGACAAAATGTGATAAATTTGAAATAGGGTGAAATAGATAAAGATAACAAGAACTGAAAAGGAAATTCTTAAAACAATGCAAGTGATGAAGCCTCCAACACTTGAATGTCTTCATTACCTACGTCTGAGAGGAATTGTTGGGGTTGTATAGGGGTTTTCATCAATCAAACCCTCATTTTGGTGTTCCCACCTCCACAGAAAATAATGTTTGGAAAGGAGTATGAATAAAGTAAACATTGTGTGTGGTGAAAGAAAAACCCACTTCATAGTAGAACCCACACCACAAAGTAAGAGCGATAAAAGAAAACCTTGCTCAAGCAGGATCACAAAAGAGGTGATAAAAGCAATCCTTGCTCAAGCAGGATCACAAAAGAGGTGATAAAAGCAATCCTTGCTCAAGGAGGAGAACCCGTATCATGAAGTAAAAATGCAATGGATAAAGGATATGTCCAATACTAATATGTTCACAATCTTGAGGCAAGGGATAGAGATGCGAGAGCCAAGAGAGCTAAAACGATGTTGGTAAGAGAATTTAAAAGAGCTTGAAGCTGCTATAATAAGTTTTATGGATCTAAGGGTTGGAATAGATTAGAGAAATGCTAGAGTGAAGCTAGAAGCAGAATAAGTCTCACAAAGAAAGTGAAAAGATAGTATTTAAGGAAGGAAATTAAGCTTCTCGGTCAATTTTAGGCGTCCCTAGCCATTACCACCGACAAAGCTAGTTGAAAAGTGGAAAAAATGCTCGAAAATAGTCATTTGATTGTTGAAATGTTGTCTGATGCTACTGTGTTGTGTAGACATCCACACGTTTCACTAGTGTCTAGACACATCACGCCACAAAATGACATGAATGGGAAAGGCACAAAGTCCAATGCAAAGCCAACATGCAATCTTGTAGCTAGTGAAAAGGGGTGTTGGAGCATCTTGAGAGGGGAAAAGGGTGATGTAAGGGCTAAAATGATCCTACACAAGATGCTAAGGGAATGGACACTAAAGCAGATACCAAAATGTAAGAGAAATTGTAAGGGTACAATTTTACGATTATACATTTTTCTCCCACTTTAGCGGACATATGAATATACACTAATATGCATGCTAAAGGAAATATACTAAATATAAATAACATAATATGATAAAGGATACTATAGAGGAAGTAGATAACTCTTCAAACCATGAAAGCATGCCCCTAGGCTGAAGACCTACAAAAAAAATTATATAAGAAAACTTGCACTGGACAACTATGTTAGAACAAAAAGCTAAAGGGTTTGAGCCAAAAAAGTGAAAGAGACCTCAATGTAAAAGGTTGTCTCAATACTATGCATCATCCCCAAATTAAGAAACAAAACTTAGAAGAATTATAAGATGAAGAAAGGAAGGGCATATACTCAGGATGAAGAAGATGTGTATCTTCGATTCGATATATAAAATTTGAGAAGAGAGATATAGAAATGAATGTAAGAGTGCTATAAGCAATCCCCACTCGAAGAGGAAAACCCATATCACAAAGTAAAATTGATTAAAGAAATCCTCGCTTGTGGAGGAAACCCGTACCACAAAGTAAAAATGATAAAATAAATTCCTCCTCGAGGAGGAAAACCCGTATCACAAAGTAAAAGTGATAAAAGAAACGCCCTCTCAAGGAGGAAAACTAGTATCACCAAGTAAAACTAATAAAATAAATCCTCACTCAAGGAGAAAAACCTATATCACTAAGGAAAAGTGATAAAAGCAATCCTCGCTCTAGAAAGAAAACTTGTATCACAAAAGATAGAATGTAAAGGAGATCTACAAATTATCGGTCCTATAGAGAAGGTAAGTGGATAGTTGTATGGACCTTCGGCATAATGGATGAATTTCAAAGGGCTCCCTTGGGAACTCTTCAAAAGGTGGAGGGGTCCACTCAAAGGACACACTATTTTAAAAGTGAAGTCTAATCAGGCTGCCCATAAGCTAGACATAAAAATGTGAAGTCGATTTATTTAGGCTACCCCCAAACTAGATGTAAAAATGTGAAGTCGATTTATTTAGGCTACCCCCAAACTAGATGTAAAAATGTGAATTAGGTCTAGTTGGGCTGCCCCCAAGCTAGACGCAAAGATAGGAAATGGGTCTAGTTAGGTTGCCTACAAGCTAGATGCCATAAAATTCATTTGAGATGGAACCTTTCCAAGGGGATCACTCAAGAACCCTTCAAAAGAAAAGAGGCCCACTCAAGGGATTCTCAAATTGAAAGATAGAGAGAAGAGAGGAGGTTCTTAAGAAGGACACACATCTCTAGAACAAGTTATCACTACCCCCAACATGCAAGGGAGGACAATTTTACAAGATACTTATAATAGGATAGAGGTAAACCTTGATATCACTTGTTATTTTGAAGAAGAAGTAGTTGCATCAAGAAGCACCTAAATCATGAAGTTGTTGTATTTTATTCTTCAAGGCCTTACATTCACTAGTGGAATGGCCAGGCACTTGATGGTATGCATAGAAAGAATGTTTTCCTTAATCATGTTTATGAAATTTCTTATGTGTAGGAGAAGGAAGAGTGATTAAGCAGGCTTTTAGAAGATGCAACAAGATACGCTCTTGTTCACACAAAGAACGAGGAGTAGGAACCAACCCTTTCTCTTGTGGAAATTTTTTTACTGCTCACAAGAAGAAGGTACAAAGATAGAAGACAAAGGAGTATAGACCAATCCGCAAGAACAAGGTTGAGAGAACATCATGTCAAAACTCAATTGTGGTCCCCATTCAGATTGTTCATTCGAGCAACCAAGCCCCAAATTATGCTTTCGAGGAGAAAATTATATATATTGGACCTATATGTCTTATTCATTACACCCACAACCTTTATGCCCATAACCATGTTTAGAGACAAGCTTAAAGTTGAGGCCATAATATGTTTGAAAATCTTGAGAAGAAGGAGGATCTTCATAGAGAACAATTTTTCAACAATAGGTTCATCCTTATTAACAGGAATGCCAACATTATCTTCTTTAGCAGAGGCATAATATTCTTCCTCATAAGGAGGAAAAATGCTAAGAACATTATAATTCACATTCATATGTTCTCGCAATACAGAAGAATAACCATATTTGATAGTGGGTATGAATGATGTTGTTGGAAGGTCTAAGTAGATTGGGTCAAAATTATATTCTCTACTCAAGGGTTCTATAAAGTCTAGAGAACCCCAATCATCACCAAGGCATGCAATCTTTTGAGAAGAGGTGGAAGGAGAAGACCTAGAATTTATTGATTCAAAAGGGTCTTCCTTAGGGACATCTATCTCAAGAGTATCCTTTGTAGTAGGTATTGCTAGAGTAAAAATCAGCACATTGGAAGACACTGAAGGGAGAAGAGTAGGCATAATTGAAGCTTGACCAATAGCTACCATCTCACACAAGTGCATAGCATCAAGGTCAGCCTTGACTCTGACTACTTTATTGTTAGCAATGAACTTAATAGATCTATGCAAGGTAGATGGGATTGCACCCATAGCATAAATCCATGATCTACCAAGAAGAAGCTTATAAGGTAAATTTTTTGACATAACATATACTAGAGTGGGTACAATAATAGGTCCAAGATGCAAAGGTAATACTATCATTCCTAGAGGTTGTCTCCCAACATTATCATACCCACAAACAATAATAGGAGAAGCATTAAGAGAAGATGAATCAATGTTAATATTAGGCAATAGATCAATGCTACATACATTGAGAGTCAATCCAACATCAATGAGAGTATGTCTAATGCCAATTTTATTATTATGTTAACTATAATCATTAGAAAATTTTCTTGCTTTTGTACTTTCAGAGGCAGGAGTTCCTAGGGATAAAATGTAATATTTGGAAAATCCACACGAATATAGGCCATCCATCAATGCATCAACATCCGTAAGCCTAGCAGAAGAAGGTAGGATGATCTTTTGCAAGGCTTCCTGAAGCATGCCTTGATAAATTAGAGCAGACTAAAGCAAGTCCCACAAAGAGATCTTGGTCGGAGAAACTTGAACTTGCTCGACAAGATTGTAATCACTAGGTGGTTTAGTCATAGGTTTAGGTTCTCGAAGAAGGCTTATTTGTTTATTCATTCTATTTCAATAAGTATGGGCCACCACTCTATAAGAGGGAGCCATAGAAGGATCAGGAAACTCACTATCAAATGGAATACCATTGAAATAGAAAAAAATCCTTTTAGGATAAGGACTAGCTGGATTCAAATAAATGACCGGTCTCTTAGGCCTTTGAGGGGCAACAAAGACATAGATTACATTTACAGACTTGTCACAACTAGTGGAATAATTATTTGAAGACATATTCTCAACATCAATCCAAACATGATCAAATGTGGAAGGCGATTCATCATGCACTAATGCGTCATGTTTAGAGGAGAGAGCACTAGAATAGATAAGATATTTATCATTCAAAAATGCAATGTCTCTTGAAGAGAGTGCAATAGAATGAAGAGAAGATAGGGTAATGTTAAAAAAGGTATCAATTAGTTCATCTTCTTGCAGAAAAATGTCCTCTAAACCAAGATAATTCTCATGAGAAAAAATCATAGATATCAAGTGACATAGGAGAAGCCAAGTAACTATATCATGCATGAAATTAAATATCATAAAAATTATGAACAAAATTAGATACTGCACTACTAAAAGAAGATATTAAATTCATTATGATATTTTTGATATTTTCTATGTTCTAGTAATTTTCATTTTTGGAGGTCTTCAAGGCATAATTTGAGATCGAAACTCATGTTGATCCCTAGAATTCAACTTCTAAAGACACTTGTATTTTAGGGATTCAACTAGTTCTCTAGGAGACCTTTCCAACGGTGCAAATGGTTCTGAATTCCAAGCACTGAGTCAAAAGTTATGACCTCGCCAAGTAGAGGTAAATAAATTCCTATTTTTTCAGAAGATTTTCTCTTCACTTTGGGTTCACCAAAATTTAGAGAAGGGGTATTTTTGTTGGTGTAATTAAAAGTTTTGTACCTTGTCCTAGGTCATAATTACACCTTTGTTAAGTTTACTTAGGGACCACATAGGAGTTGTTGGAGAATTTCCACCTTTGGTGGACTTATCATGTTATCACTCTATCACCTCCACCTCTCATGGACATATCATGTGATTAGGGTTCCACCTTTTGTGGTAGATCCACTATTTGTGGTGGTTATCACATTATCACCTTTCCACTTTAGGTGGAGTGATAGATTTTCATTTTTGTCTCATGTCATAAGATTATGACACTTGTCATAATCTTATGCACTCCTATGTTCTCACCTTGGCTATATAACCAAGGGGTCTCTCATTGTAAAATCAAGCATTATCATTGACATTGAATACAGTTTATTTTTGTCATATTATTTTCTCTCTTCTTTGTGCTTTCTATTTGGTCCATAGATCTTGGCATCCATAGCCAATTCTAATATGGTATCAGAGCATGTTTGATTCTAACATGGTATCAAAGCGAGTTGGATGCCATTGGAGAGTCTTTTTCTGAATAGAGGTACCAGATTTGGGGAGGTTCCATTTTTGTCTCTTTATTGCAGGTTTATCTCAGAGCTTGCAGGTGCAAATCTAAGCTCACCATTGCATCTAGAAGGTTCGAGAAAGTCAATTTTTCCTTTTGTTTCATCCAAATCGGACATATGAGGCCAAATCTATGAGGGTTTGAAGCTGCATTGTGGTTGCCAGATCCAAAAGGTAGCTGCATTTTTGGAGCATTTTGGATCAAATCCGACCCTGCCATCGCGTCTAGAAGGGCCAAAAACCCTAAGATCGACTGTCCAACCATCCAAATCAGAACAAGTCATTTGGTGAGGCAAAAAATTTTTTCCCGAAAAGCCATACGGCCCCCCAGGCATCATTATAACGTGACGGTATGATTTATGAAAATAAAATATTTTTATATTTCGGAAAAATTTTGAAATTTTTTTTTTTAAATTTCATTTGAAAAAAATGTATTTGAAGACTTTGAAATTTAAAAATAAATAAATAAAAAGAAAAATCATTTTTTTGCGAACTGTACCACATTGCAGAGGGTACCCTGGTACCCACAAGTACCTGACAGTCCCACCAACCACCACGTGGAAGCTTCTCTACCCTCCACGGTCCCCTACAGTCCGTGGGTCCCTTCGTCATCCGGCGTCGGCATTTCCTCCCACCGGTGGCATTTCCGAGAAATTCCGGGGCAAAAAAAGAATATACCAGCAACGAAAAAATATTCCAACCAATTTTTTTCTGTGATGGGCCACAGGCCATCAATTTTAAGCTCATGGTTTTCTGATGTCAGCACTGCATCATCTCACATTCGAAAAATTTCTCCCACTTCACGGATGGGCTTTTAGATTTTGCAGTCCGATTTCAAATGCTCATAACTCAGTCATTTTGGCTCCTTTTTTGGAGCAATTTTTTTTTATGTGGGCTAATTTTTTGTTCTCTACACAGTGGTGCAATCAGGTTTTGGTTTTGGTTTCTGATTTTTCCAAAAATTGTAGATTCTCACAGGTGTTACTGCTTCATCCTCATTTTGGGAACTTTGAGAGCTCATAACTTGCTCCTACGGTAACATTTTTGGGTGTTATTTTTTTTAAAAGTGCATGAATTTTCCTGTACTTTCCGGTGATGTGATCAAATTTATCTCATCTACTGTAATTTTTGCACTGTGAGTTTGAGGCCTATTTTGGCAATTTGCATGTACCAAGATCAAAGTCCACTTTGCTATTTTTGGCAGTGGCAATTGTAAATGCACTAAGTATAAAGTGCCAAATCAGATATTTCTTGGGGGGTCTCTTGATTGAGTGAATTTGGGGGGTGTCTCTTGTTTGATTGTGCCTATTTTGTGCTCTTGCATTCCATCATGGGTTCATCTAAAATTCCACTCTTAACTGCACATAACTATGCTACATGGAAAGTACATGTATGGAGTAAACTAATGGAAAAGGGTTTAATTCACTACATTGATGGAACCATAACTGCACTTGCGGATCCTAAGGCAGATCCAATTGCATATATGGATTGGCTCACTAAAACTTCTATGGCATTGGGTACACTAAGAAAGTTCATTTCAAATGATCTCATATTTCATGTTGATAAATGTACTTCAGCCAATGAAGCTTGGGATAAGCTTGCTACTTTGTATGGCAAGGTTGATAAGGTTAAGGGATACAAACTTGAAAATGATCTCTTAAGCCTTGATCCTAAGAATTTTGACACTATTTAAGATTATGTCACTAAAGCAAATGAGCTAAGAGCACAACTAAAAGATTGTGGTATTGAGAAAGAAGATGATCAATTGGTCTTTAACCTGTTGGACAAGCTTCCAGCTGAGTATGCAGCCTTTGTTTCAAGTTTTTAGACTCAACAATTGACAAATAGCAATTTCACATCACCATCTTTTGAGGCTCTCACAAATCTTTTGATAAAAGAGCAAAATAAGCTTATTCAAATGGGTACTTTGAAGTCTTCAAAATCACATGCCTTGGTTGTAAAAGATGAGAAGTCTTCAAATAGCAAAGAAAAGAATAAGTACAAGCCTAAAAAGAACACACAATCCATAGAAGAACATAAACATTCATTTTCAAAAGAGAAATCATCTAAGAAGGAGAGGTCCTTTTGTGCATATTGCAAAAAGGATGGACATGAAGAACATTATTGTTATAAGAAGGATATTGATGAGTTGAAAAATCTTCTCAAAAGAAATCAAATTGGTTTGCCTTCTAGAATGACAGAATCTTCTTCTCCTTCTTCTACAAAACAGTCTAAGGGAAAAGGTCTTGCTGATTTCATCTACATCAGGAAATCAAGGTCAAGCTCTTTGTGCTTATTCAAGTCCAGGATCAGGTAGATGGCTTCTAGATTCAGGAGCATCACATCATATGGCATCTTCGCAGGATATATTCTCTTCATTTCAGCCTTGTTCTATATCTCCTATCTTGATGGGAAACAATACATACATGAGTGTAATTGGGAAGGGATCTATTAGTTTTGGGGACAACACTTTCTAGGATGTTTTGTGTGTTCCTCATTTGACAAATAATCTTCTCTCCATATATCAGATTACACATGGTGGAAATGGGAGAACTGTGGAGTTCACACCTAATTCAGTCATCATTCAAGACTTGGAGAGTAGAGAGATTATTGCTACTTGGGTGGTTGATCATTCATCTCGGTTGTATACCTTTGCAGGATTTTTTTCTGATGGTGACATTGTTCCTTCGGCTATTGATCACACTTCTAGTGTGAACCATGATTCAAAGGAGACATATGGCTACTTGAACTTGGGAGTTCTCACATCAGATCTAGTACTTGAGCCATGCATTTCATCTCCTCCATCTACTGTTGCAGTTGATGATGCTTGTGATTCCATAGTTTGGGTTCCTTGTGCTTCAGTGCAACAGGATAGACATTGTCTTCTAGGTATGGCTACTTTGGATGGCTTCTTGATAGGTATTTCAGACTTGTTTGTGGAGTCTCATCTTGCAGATTTGGGGGATATCATTGATGACATTCATCTTCTCTTTGATGAAGATGCTCCTTCTTTAGTTGTTGTGAGGGAACACTCTGACCCTCTTGTTCATTCTCTACATGATCATTCTTTGCAGTTTGGCGTGAGTGTGGATACTTTTGGAAAGCATTTGGAGGGGGCCTCTTTGTCTTTAGAGGGGATATCATTCTCTTTGAATCATGTTCTACATTCATCTCTACTAGATGTTGGATTGTACTCTTCAGCAGTGTGGCCTAGAATGCCTGTTTGGAGTGTGTCAGCTTTCGGCATTGACATGGAGACACTTGAGCATGCTTCAGAGACATCATCCATCCTGCATACATTATTGGTTTTGTTTCTTCCTAAGGGGAGGAATGTTGTTCGGTGAGATTGGATCATCTTCAGCATTCAATGTCGAGCTTCTACCATCATTGCAGGAGACTCAACATTGAGGGGGGGCTGCCTTGTCTCTCTTCTACTTCTCTCTTATGGGGGGGTCTTTTTCCTCACATAGGGTTTTTACCTTCTCATGCATCATTGAGAGCATTTCTATCTTGTATTTCATCTCTCTTTTGGGGAGGAGTTCTGTCCCACTGGGTTTTCTCCTTTTCTCTATTTGTGAGATATTGCATTGCATTTGTACATGGGTACCTATCATGGCCTAGTTGTCGGGACCCATCTTGCATTGTTACATTCTCCCTAAGTTTCACTTAAAGGGGGGTGTTGGTGTAATTAAATGTTTTGTACCTTGTCCTAGGTCATAATTACACCTTAGTTAAGTTTACTTAGGGACCATATAGGAGTTGTTGGAGAATTTCCACTTTTGCTGGACTTATCATGTTATCACTTTATCACCTCCACCTTTTATGGACATATCATGTGATTAGGGTTCCACCTTTTGTGGTAGATCCACTATTTGTGTTGGTTATCACATTATCACCTTTCCACTTTAGGTGGAGTGATAGCTTTTCATTGTTGTCTCATGTCATAAGATTACGACACTTGTCATAATCTTATGCACTCCTATGTTCTCACCTTGGCTATATAACCAAGGGGTCTCTCATTGTAAAATCAAGCATTATCATTGACATTGAATATAGTTTATTCTTGTCATATTATTTTCTCTCTTCTTTGTGCTTTCTAATTGGTCCATAGATCTTGGCATCCATAACCAATTCTAACATGGTATCAGAGCATGTTTGATTCTAACAATTTTCTACTCACGAGTTCTCTTCATCCAAAGAGCCTCATAGCGTGAACTAGCCTAAACTACCTCAAGGAACATCATTGAGAATTTCAAAATACGAAAGAGTAGGTCACAAAGATTTTCTACACAAACTGACAAGCTCTCGGCCAAAGGACGACAACATGGTGTGATGGTGTCCCTAAGGAGCACTGGAATCTTGTACAGACCAGAAAGCGAGAATGTTGTAGAAAATGGCAAAGTGACTACTTCTCATCTAATTGTTGAGAATTGCAAAAATGTGGGAAAATGGAATAATGTGATAAAATTGAAATAAAGTGAAATAGATAAAGATAACAAGAAGTGAAAAGGAAATTCTTACAACCACGCAAGTGATGAAGCCTCCAACATGTGAATGTCTTCAATACCTGCGTCTGAGAGGAATTCTTGGGGATGTATAGGGGTTTGCCTCAATCAAACCCCCGTTTTGGTGTTCGCACCTCCATGGACAACAAAGTGTGTGGTGAAAGAAAAAACTTTTGAGTATTAGAATCTACACCACAAAGTAAGAGTGATACAAGAAAACCCTGCTCAAGGAAGAGAGCCTATATCACAAAAGAGGTGATAAAAGCTATGTTTCCTCCAGGAGGAGAACCAGTATCAAAGAGTAAATATGCAATGGATAAAGGATATGGAATCCCAAGATGCTCACAAGAATGGGGCAAGGGATAGAGATGCAAGAGCCAAGAGAGCTACAAAGATGTTGGTAAGAGAACTTGAAAGAGCTTCAAGCTGCTGTAATAAGTTGTATGGAGCTAAGGGTTGGAATGGAGCTAGAGAAATGCTAGATTGAAGCTACAAGCATAAGAAGTATCACAAATGAAGTGAAAATATAGTATTTAAGAAAGGAAAAGAAGCTTCTTGGGATGTTTTCGGCCGTCCCTAGCCATTACCACCGGCAAAGCTAGTTGACAAGTGCAAACATGCTCAGAAATAATTGATAGGTTTCAAAAAAATTGGAGGATGCTAGTGTGCCACACAAACACTTGCATGCTAGGCTAGTGTTTGGACATGTCATGCCACAACATGACATGAATGGGAAAGGCACAAAGTCCAATGCAATGTCAATATGAAAGGGTAGTTGCTAAAAAGGGGTGATGGAGCATCTTGAGAGGGGAAAAGGCTCATGTAAGGGCTAAAATGAGCCTATATAAGATGCTAAGGGAGTGGACACTAAAGCGGATACAAGAATGTAAGTGAAATTGCAAGTGTGCAATAGTATGACTATACATAATTTAATAATTATATCTAAGTGTCCTTGATTTTTGGATCAAGACTAAGACACCGCGTAGGGTGTCTTTGTCCCACAAAGGTCTTGGAACCCTAATTTCAAGTTTGCCTTAATAGGCCCCTTTTTCGAATCTGTTGGAACCATCAAATTTTGGAAAATTTTGAAGGTGCCATAAGAAAAAATTGATCTCAGCACTCAAATGTTCAACTGTTTAATCCACTACAAGAGCCTACTTCGAAAAATCATAACTTGAAGCCCACTCAGTTTCATGCAAAATCGTTTTGCAAGCATGCTCATTTGACATATGGGAGTGTGCACGCCAATTTTGAGCTTCATACAATCAGTTTTGACATGATTCCAAAATGGCAAGTTGAAGAGTTCTCTGATGGGTTGTTGTCTACAGATAGCCAAATCTGTAAAGTGACTCAACTTTGAGGGTAAATATTAAGCAAATGAATGATGATCATGAGAAATTTATTTGTTCCCTTCATTCTGTGCACCAAATTCTACCTCTATGCCAATTTTTAGGGTGTTTGGACATTGTTTGGTATTTTTTCAAAATCAAATCTCAATGCGTTTGACACAGTTTGATGACTGCATCTCCAGACAGCTACAGAGTGGTCAAGTTTGACTTTTTTTATCTTGAGAAGGAAGAAAATTGACTAAAAATCCTTTTGCATACATGTTCATTTGATCTAAATAAACTAATATGAAAAATTTCAGCTTCATAGGAAGAGATTTAATATTTTTTCAAGGAAGGTAAAGTTGTGGTTTTCAGCTAAACAATTAACAGTGGTAGTTTTAGAAAATGCTAAAAGTCCAACTTTGAGCATTAACATTTTATGAATCTTATGGTTGTGTTCAAAACCGTTTGGCAATCGTGCTCCTCTATCATAACTAAACACTCTAGTGTACTTTTGTGGCCTTTGGAGATCGTTTGATTAATTTCCCACATCAATTTTGGAGGATATTTTAATTATTTTAGTTACTAGGCAAAATATCATAAATCAAATAATTAACCATTTCAGTGGAAGAGGTACTTCATATTATTGATGGACTAGTTGTGAGAAGTACAAGGTTTGCACAACTACTATTCTTCTGAATAGTTGCAAAGATAAGCCACAATGGACTATGCAAAAGGGTGAATAAAAGGTGCCTGACAGAGGTGGTTTTCTTTGTAAGACAAAGACAAGATCATAGAATAGGGGGATAAATTATGCTTGTGACAATTTAAAAGAGAAAGCTTGATACATGGGTGTTGTACATTGAAATTTTAAGGCTCAAACAATTAAAACAACAATGCAAAGATCTGTGGATACTGATAGAGGATGATATGGAAAAGGAAGAAATAAAGTAGCTAGTTCCAATAACAATCATTCTATTCCACTACCCAAAGTTCCTCTGATTATCATGGAGGTAAATGGGGATTGCAAGGGATATAATAGACATATGATGAAATATTCTCTAATCGGTGGAATGACCTATGCCAATAATAACAATGTGATAAAAGATTATGTAAAGCACCTCTTGACAACCTCAGTAATTTTAGAAAGCACTAGACCCATGGGCATAAAGGAAGGAGAATAAACTGTCTAGAAAAACTCCTCAAAGAGATATTGCACGATAGAGATATTAAAGAGGTTCTATTAAAATTCACACAGTCGCTCTTTGCTAGCACTCATCATGTCGACGGTGTAATGGGAGCTATGGAATGTATTTCAAAAAACATAAGGATAAAAGGATGAATTCTATTCGATGACAACCATGCATTTAAACATTGAAACAAAGACAGAGCCAAAAAATGTTTGACAAATTGCCTCAACAAAAATGTTGTCCAATGGGATGTAATAAAATGAAGTCTCTCAAAAAGAAAGACTATCCCTCATAAGGATTCAAGGCTACTATGCAGACTCTCATTTAAATCTGATCATAAGAAGAAATCATTCCTACAAAAAGAAATATGAATAATAGTACCAATAACTATCAGAATTTTCTAAATGGAACACGAGAGATGAACAACTTGGAGTAAGTTCAATACGAGCTTGTGGCGACATTGAGATAGCAAGAAATGTATTGATTCATCCCACAAGTATCTTTGTTAGGAGATGAACAAAGATTCACATTATGTTGCAAATTAAGCTCGTGCACAACAATCATTTCTTTCTCTGAGGTGTACAACCCAATGATTCTCTCATGGTCTTGACAAAAGGAAAATCAAGTTTACATAATTGATTTTCAAACTCACAAACAGTTGCATACGTTGTTCGAGTGCAATGGAATTCATTGGAGATGCCATGAACCAAATTGTGGAATCTTTTTCAGGGAAAATAAAATCTCTTGATGTTCTTGCACCAACATGAGAAATCCATAAACATGTTGGTGAGACATATGCAATTGGAGCGAGTTATTTTAAGTCTTTCCAAATGTATAAGTTCCACTAATATCCCAACAAGGAACTTTATCAGTGAGAGGTATGGAATCAGTAAAAAAAAAAATAAGTCTCTCCGATTATTCGAGTTACCCCGATACATGAGTATGTGTGGTCAAAATGCAAAACAAAATAATAATTAAATCATAACTATAATGAAAATGATATTATTCTTAGAAGATATAAACTTCATGGTGGATAATTATTTTCACTCATGAGATGCATAAAGGGTAAAAAATTATGAAATATTTACACTATAAGGAAAAATAATTTTTACCAAAGATACAAGAGTGTTATTGGAGGAAGATAATAATTATTTTTCACAGAAGAAAAAAGACAAAATAACCGATGAAATGATTAAAGGGCGGATAATTGTGTTTACCCAAAGAGTATTTTTATTCATATGGGTAAAGATATATTTTTTTACCAAAGAGAAGATAATTATTTCACGCGAAATAATGTCTTAATTCTTCATGGGGAATTGAAAGCTTGCCAGCAGAGGATTTAAAGTTTATTACAAAATGATTTTGTGGGAAATAAAGATAACGAGGAGTGGGTACATGCAGCATCATCATGGAAAAAATAGGCCCTTAAGTGGCAATAAAAAGACAAAAAATTAGAGTTAGACAACTTGAAGTAAAAATTTGAATAAGTTATCTATATTATTTCAAAAAAATGTAAAAAAAAATCTTTAGAAAATTGAATGTAGTTTCTAAACTACTAGACCTTTATTTAAAAAAAAAAATCTATTTGGTGAAAATTTGAAATTAATGCAGTAGTATTTAAATTTCAGGGTAAAAATTGTTAGAGTAAAGGTCTTAACTTAATGATGTTGATTAAGTTACCTTTATTCCCTTCTTAAGATTTCACGTTAGTTTGCATAAAGTGACATTTAATAATTATATTAATTATTAAATGTTATCCTATTAGGCCTTCTATTAGAGTTTTTCCTATTAAGGTTTTATTAGGGTTTGCATGATCTCCTTTTTATAAGGATTGATCCCATTGTATTTCATATCAATTCATTCTCTCATTCTCTCTGATATATACATTTTTAGTTTTTAGAGAACCCTTGCTTGTTTGTCTCCATCTCTTCTTTTGTGATAGGTTATTTGCATGCAGGTGATCTTCGGGGTTTGTGGTGTTGTATTTTCTCAACTCCTACAAAAGGGGATATTTTCAGTCTCAAGCTCATAACTTTTGATTAGTTTCTCCATTTTTCACAATCTCAGCGACATTGGAACCGTATTTCAGAGCTCTTCAGTTTCATCCATGCCACTTTTCAGATTTCACTTTAGGTATATTTTATTCAGTTATTTGTGCTTTCACACTTTGGTGGATTACCTGGACATATTTGCTCTTGGAAACTTTTTGTTTGCATGGGATGCTTTGTTTTTGGCTATTCTTCATGTATTTCCAGCATTTTGTCCTTTGAGGACATTTTGAGCATCATTTGTAAGCTATCTTTTATGTAAACGCACTGAGATAAAGTGCCACACTATTGTACCTACATCTTTTAGTGATTTTGCACATAAGGTTGTGCCATATTTTGTACTCGCATTGATATTATAGAGTGCCATGAGGGGTTGTGTAGCTTGCATTTGTTTTACCATCACATCTTTGTCCAGTGAGTATCCCTCCATGACGACATTGAATCCATACCATGGGGGGTTGTGTTCTTTGTCTTTGTTTGCTATCACACCTTTGTCCAGTGATCGTCCCTCCACGACGACCATGGATCCATATGATTCCAGCCTCATGCATGTGTGCTTTGTTTTGCACACCACTTTTTCAGCTACAGGTGCTATCTTGCGCACTTTCAGATGTTTCTTCTCCTTCATGCACTACAAGGTGTTTCGCATCATTTCAGTGGATCTATCAGGCTCTCCCAGTTCAGTATTATGGGGGGGTTATTATATTGTTCGTGCTAATTCTTCCTTGGTTTCACCTTGGAAGGAATCTTCCATTCTCAGTTGATCAGTGTTTCAGACTATTGGTTCTTGTGCCATCTGTATCTTCGTTCCAGGTGTTTTCCTTTGTTTGCCATCTGATTCGAGTAGTGTTGTATGGGAACTTATACAGATTGTTGTCTTCTTCTTCTTGATCATCCTAATTTCAGCGGAGGTTCTTCAGCACCATAGTAGTCATCTTTCGACAGTTGTTTATAGCTTCTTCTGCTTCAGTGATGTTCTTCTTTTTGGCCTTCTGCATCTCTTTTTGGAGTAGAGCTTTTTCCCATGAGGTTTTCTCTATTTCTCCATTTTATAGAGATTTGGTTGTATTTGGGTACCTGATCTGCCCTAGTTGTCGAGACCCATGTTTGCCTTCTTGCATTGTAGTTACCTTTCCTTTTCTTGCATTTGTTTGTAGTTGCACTATTGCTCATCTTAAGGAGGGGTGTTAGAGTAAAGGTCTTATCTTAATTATGTTGATTAAGTTACCTTTATTCACTTCTTAAAATTTCACATTAGTTTGCATAAAGTGACATTTAATAATTATATTAATTATTAAATGTTATCCAATTAGGGCTTCTATTAGGGTTTTTCCTATTAAGGTTTTATTAGGGTTTGCATGATCTCCATTTTATAAGGATTGATCCCATTGTATTTCATATCAATTCATTCTCTCATTCTCTCTAATATATACATTTTCAGTTTTCAGAGAACCCTTGCTTATTTGTCTCCATCTCTTCTTTTGTGATAGGTTATTTGCATGCAGGTGATCTTCAGGGTTTGTGGTGTTGTATTTTCTCAACTCCTACAAAAATAAGAAGTAGGTGTCTGTCTGACCACCCTAACCACAATAAAATGATAATATTTTTTTATAATATTTTAGATTTAAGTAGAGGACTCATGTCCCGATGTGATGCATATTTTTTTATATTTTTTTTCCAAGTAAATAATTAATTATTCTTTTTTTATTACAACTTTAAAAAATATAAAAGATTGTATATCTAACCACCTTAACTTGGTCAAAACTTCATGAAATTCAAATTTTATTTTTTTAATCCTCTATTATGTGAAGTATAGAATGTGATGCATGTTTTGGATTTAAAAAATGTGATACCGTTTGAAAGTTATAGATGTTTTTCAATCACCCTATCAATCAGGACTTTATTCATAATTCTACTAGAAAATGAATAATAATTATTTATTAAATTCAAAGTAAAGAATAATTTATATTAGTGGAAAGCTGAGAATCTCCTCTAAAAACCCTTTTCGTTTCATCAATTTTGCGTAATAAAAAAGTCGTCAACCACATGGGTCATCATATGGCTTACATATCACAACTTTTTGGCCCATCATTATCTTGCACATACCTGAGTAAAATATTTTAATTTTTCAAAGACAATTAATTAAAATATAATGAAGAGATGCAACCGACGGACAATGAATGATCACAACTATTGAAGAATACTGTATATATGGAAGATGAAATGTATCATCAAGTTGAAAGTTTGGAAGTAGAATTAGAATAAGATAGACTGCTATAAGCACAATATTTTCATAATGATGGAACTCAGGAAGACTATGTTGCATGTATGAATTTTGAGGAAGATAATGAAAGACTGTTGATTTAGTGGCTTCATTCTGGTATCAATTGTTTGTTGGATTCCTGTGATTATTTGATTGTCTCCAATCTGATGTTTCTTGATTGTTTAAATTGAAGTATCAAGTATACGTTCAATCTATCAGTGCACATTTGTTGTTTTTGTGTGATTTGATTTATAGGGTTCTTCAATGAAGAATTAAATTCCTTTCAATCAATTACAGTAATCTAGGAATTTCATTTGGATCAGTAAGAAGAATCGGATAATTATATTTGATATTCTGCCTCAAGTAGGGTTTATCAATTATGTTCTTGCATGTTTATACTAGTTATAAACTCATAATTATATGCCAAACAATTAGAGAACTTGCTAGATAGAAACCACTCATTGAAGGATTTCATTTGACTCCGTTTTACCCAATAAGGCACTAGTCTCCCTTATTTTTGTTACATTAGCTTTATTCATTTCATTTGACATCTCTTAATTGAACATATTAATTCATACCTTGATATTGCATATACAATTCATACCAAATTAGGATCATATCTTTCCACTATCAAATTGCCATTTATGAAGAGTTAGGTTAAGTAGGGAACATAATTCAACATCTGCATCATTCATATAGGTGCATCTACCTAGGTTTAGCAGAGCCTTAAAGAGTAGAGGGTTCAACCATATTGGTTGACCTTATTAGTTGGCCATTAATGTAGTGAGAGTGTGGTAACCTCTTGCGGTTCATTCAACCTAGCCTTTTTGAGACCCAATAAATTGGCGACTCTACTAGGGATTACTCAGGAAGATTTTCAGCCTTTCCATTTATAGAGTCAACAAGACTTTACATTTTGTTTGGAGATTCTACTGGGGGCAAACCAAAAGAAATCCATTTCATTTTCCTACTTTTGGAAAATTAGGTGGCGACTCTATTTTAATTTGATATGCAATGCATGGATGTTGTGGAGTAGTAACATTTTGTCAAGATGGCAGAAGAACAAAGAAGACATCGGACAATGAAAGAATTAGAAGAAATGAAAGAACAAATGTTATACTAGAAACAAAAATACCTACAATTGAAACAACAAATGTTGCAATTGGGAGTTGAATTCAACAATGAAGGTAATGCATTGTATTCATAGTAAAAAACTTATGCACTACAACCATTACCTCAAATGAATATTCATCTTCCATTTCCTGAAAAAAATCAATGATCTACCAAAACCCATATGGCCCTCCAAATTTTGTCTCAATTATCGATAAACCTTTTAACTTTAGTAATGTCCAAGGCTACCCAAATCCTTACCCCTGCAATGAGATAGAACTATTGATGCATATCCCTAAATTTCATGGAGAATTGAATGAATCAACTTATGAGCATATGGAATGATTCTGGGATGTCCTTGTCAACTTACAAGTTTATCTAGAGAATGTCATTATGAAATGTTTGTCAAGATCTATGAGGGATAGTGCAAGGGAATGGTTTAAAAATTTTCTTGTGCAAAGTATATCTTCATGGGAGCATCTGAAAGAAATATTCTTGAGCTAGTATGAGGAAAAGGATGATGACCAAGAAGAAGATAATGATATTCATACTCAAAGCCAAGAATCCATTAAAGAATCAGAATGTGGAGTTTCCCCCTTCGATTCATTTTTTTATATAAGGAGATATAAGGGAGAATCTGTGAGATCTTTATAGAGTAGGATGACAGATGCCTGTATGTAATTACCTCCTCATTGTATGCCTACAAAGCCCCTATTTGTTGCACAATTTCTAAGAGCATCGGAGCCTGAATCAGCTTATTGGCCAAGATCATTAAAGAAACGTGCTTTGGATGCAGCAAAAAAATTTATTGATTCGATGCTTGGTACAATGTACATGGATACTGTCAAAAACGAGTTTAATAGTGATATCATGAATGATCAAATAATACAGCCCATTGAGGATGAATGTGCAGTTGAGATTTCCAATGACAATTGTTCAGATTTGGAAGATGGTGAGTCTATGGGTGGTCAATCATACATATTGGATAAGGAATAAAATGATGAAGATGTTCTTGAAGATACACTTCATAAGGAATATATTGGTGATAAAGCAAGCAAAGGTGAAAAAATTGTGCCCTCATTCTTAGACCAACACCATGATGACACAATTGATGATGAGGAAGAATTCATGGGAGAAAGCTTTTATGAGGGACAAGATGATGAAAATATAGAAGAGGTCAATAAAGAATCAAATCCACTTAACAAAGAACACATGACATATCAATCTATGGCAGATAAACATGAGGACATGATTGATGAACAAAAAAATTGCACACTTGAAAGTGATTTTGATTTTTTTTCAAAACCATTGTGTGATCAAATAATAAAAGGATCAGAAATGACACCCTGCCAATGTGTGCCTCAGAATGATTCCTTTGTTTTTTTTGAAACCACTCCATGATGAGGATAAAAAATTCTCAAATGAAGATAAGAGTACATCAACATGTGAAGAAAATAACTATGGTGATGTTGGAAATTGTTGTGTTGATGAATTGCAATTTGAAACATAAGTGAATTGTGTATCATTGCCACAATGAAGACAAGTTTGAGGACAACCACATGAATCTTGATTCACAACAGGGAGATATTTTTAGTTCTTATGAAGATCAAGAGGTTGGAGACATGGTAGAAGATATGGAAGAAGAGACCTGTTCACTTAGCAATGAGCAAGTTTCAGATTTGTTAACTCTTGAGTACCAAAAGTATGCAAATAAAGATGATTCCAGAGTTTTGGTTTCAGCCTATATCTACTTTGATAGTGAAGGTAATGTGTGTAATAATTCAAATGGTTCCATGTCCATCTCTCACAATGATGAGGATATCTTTGAAGCTGATCAAGAATCCATTTATGTCCAAGAAGAGGTATGTGACTTGAATATTTTTTGTTTGCAAAAGAAAGATTTGCACATCATTGATGATGAGTATTCAACATTGATTGATTCGAGTATGTATAAATAAGACTATGTGGATCAAAAGTATGTGTCAATACCAACTAGTGATAGGGAAGAAATGGAAAGGATCTCTTATTTGATTGTTTTAGAAGATGTTGAGGAGACAAAAGAAATTGATTTCCATGGAAAGCATTCAGATTTTTAGGTCCCAGTACAGTTACAGGATCATTCAGTAACATATGATAATGGGAAAGCTTATCAATGTTCCCTTGGATATAGATACACTTTGTATGATGAGGGTAATAAAGGTTTATCATATGATGAACTGCATAAGGGTGAAATGAAAATAAGTCAAGCTGAACATAATGAATTTCTAAAAATCTTCATTAACACTAGCATGACAGATTAAATAAATATTCTCAGGAGGAATTCGATAAGATCGCAACAAAACAAGGTGTATGATAGGGGAAGATACTGGCATTTATTTTTTGGTGGCCTTGTGCCATTAGTTGGGTGAGGTTTTTTAGAGAAACCATATCATTTCATGACAATAAGAATTTCAATCTGCTGCTCAGTAAATAAAACTCTTGGTTTGCTCTCCTAGAGGCCTGGATTCTTGCTATGCCCACAGGGGGCATACATCTCCAGATGGAGCCACTATTGGAACCATCAAATTTTGGAAAATTTTGAAGGTGCCATAAGAAAAAAATGATTTCAGCACTCAGATGTTCAACTGTTTAATCCACTTCAGGAGCCTACTTCGAAAAAATCATAACTTGAAGCCCACTCAGTTTCATGCAAAAAATATTTTCAAGTATGCTCATTTGACATATGGGAGTGTGCACACCAATTTTTAGCTTCATACGATCAGTTTTGACATGATTCCAAATTGGCAAGTTGAAGAGTTTTGTGAAGGGTTCTTGTCTGCACATAGTAAAATCTATAAAGTGAGTCAACTTTGAGGGTAAATATTAAGCAAATGAATGATGATTATGACAAATTGATTTGTGCGCTTGATTCTCTGCACCAAAGTATACCTCCATGCCAATTTTGAGGGTGTTTGAACATTGATTGGTATTTTTTCAAAATCAAATCTAAATGCGTTTTACATAGTTTGATGACTGCATCTCCAAACTAATCTCCAAAATTGCAGTTTCATAAGAAGAGATTTAATATTTTTTCAAGGAAGGTAAACTGGTGGTTTTTAGCTAAAAAATTGATAGTGGTAGTTTCAGAAAATGCTTAAAGTCCAACTTTGAGCATTAGTAGTTTGTGAATCTGATGGTTGTGTTCAAAATCGTTTGGCAATCATTCTCCTCTATCATAACTAAACACTCTGGTGTATTTTTGTGGCCTTTGGAGATCATTTGATCAATTTCCAACATCAATTTTGGAGGCTATTTTAATCATTTTAGTTACTGTGCAAAATATCAGAAATCAAATAATTACCCATTTCAGCATAAGAGGTACTTCATATTATTGATGGACTAGTTGTGAGAAGTACAAGGTTTGCACAACTACTATTCTTCTAGATAGTTACAAAGATAAGCCACAATGGACTATGCAAAAGGGTGAATAAAAGGCAATGATAGAGGTGGTTTTCTTAGTAATAGAAAGACAAGATCATAGAATAGGGGGATAATTTATGCTTGTGATAACTTATAAGAGAAAGCTTGATACATCGGTTTTGTACATTTAACTTTTCAGGCTCAAACAATTAAAACAACAATGCAAAGATCTATGGATACTGATAGAGGATGATATGGTAAAGGAAGATATAAAGAAGCTAGTTCCAATAACAATCGTTCTATTCCACTACGCAAAGTTGCTCAGATTATCATGGAGGCAAATGGGGATTGCAAGGGCTCTATTAGACATATGATGAACTATTGTCTAACCGGTGGAATGAATTATGCCAACAACAACAATGTGATAAAATATTATGTAAAGCACCTCTTGACAACCTCAGTGATTTAAGAAAGCACTAGATCTATGGGCATAACGGAAGGAGAATAAACTGTCCAACAAAACGCCTCAAAGAGATATTGCATGATAGAGATATTAAAGAGGTTCTATACAAATTTAGGCAACCACTCTTTGCTAGCACTCATCATGTCGACGGTGTAATGGGAGCTACGGAAATTATTTCAAAAAACTTAAGGATAAAAGGATGAATTCTATTCGATGACAACCATGAATTTAAACACTGAAACAAAGAAAGTGCTAGAAAATGTTTGACAAATTGCCTCAACAAAATTTTCATCCAATGGGACATAATAAAATGAAGTCTCTCAAAAAGAAAGACTATCCCTCAAAAGGATTCAAGGCTACTATGCAGACTCTCATTTAAATCTAGTCATATGAGGAAATCATTCCTACAAAAATAAATATGTGTAACTCTCTCAGACCCTTTCTGCCCTTTGTTGGGAGCCTCTTCTGTTTAGCTTTTGAACCTGTCTCGACTGCCTTGCTATTGATTCCCTCACTGCTTGGTGATCCTATGGTGTCTATGGTGGGGTCGCTCCTCTCACCGTTCTCTTCATTTCCTATTTCTGAGCCTCCCTGGTCGGTTGTCCTTCGGAAGAAGAAATTTGTTTCTGCTTCTTGGTCTCAGGCTCGTGGAGTCTTCTCTGAACCCTCTATGTCTAGGGTTGCTTAATCTCTTTTTTTTTCTACAGCTGTTTGTCAACTATTTCTGGTTGTATCTATAGTTCAATCTCTTTTGAACTATGTTTTTCTTTGGCCCCTTGGGCTCTTTATGAAGGGTACGACACCCTGAAAACGCTGCTTAACTTTTAAAAAACAATAACCATCAGACTTTTCTAAATGGAACATGAGAGATGAACAGCTTGGAGTAAGTTCAATACGAGCTTGGGTCGACATTGAGATAGCAATCAATGTATCGATTCATCCCTCAAGTACCTTTGTTAAGAGATGAACAAAGATTCACATTCTTTTGAAAAATTAAGCCTACGCACAACAATCATTTCTTTCTCTGAGGTGTACAACCCAATGATTCTCTCATGGTCTTGACAAAAGGAAAATCAAGTTTGCATAATTGATTTTGGAACTCACAAATAGCTTCATACATTGTTCAAGTGCGATGGTATTCACTGGAGATGCCATGAACCAAATTGTGGAACCTTTTTCAAGGAAAATAAAATCTCTTGATGTTCCTGCACCAACATGAGAAAGCCCTAAATGTGTTGGTGAGACATATGCAATCGGAGTGATTTCTTTTAAGTCTTTTTGATTGTACAAGTTCCATTAATAGCTTAGAAAGGAACTTTATCGGTGAGAGGTATGGAATTGGTAAAAAAAAAAATAAGGCTCCTCGATTATTCAAGTTACCTCGATACACGAGTATGTGTGGTCAAAATGTAAAACAAAAGAATAAATAAATCATAACTATAATGAAAATGATATTATTCTTAGAAGATATAAACTTCATGGTGGATAATTATTTTCACTCACGAGATGCATAAAGGGTAAAAAATTATGAACTATTTACACTACAAGGAAAAATGATTTTTACCAAAGATACAAGAGTGTTATTGGAGAAAGATAATAATTATTTTTCACGAAAGAAAAAAGACAACATCACTGATGAAAGGATTAAAGAGCGGATAATTGTGTTTACCCAAAGAGTATTTTTATTCAAATGGGTAAAGATATATTTTTTTACCAAAGGGAAGATAATTATTTCAGGCGAAATAATTTCTTAATTCCTCATGGGGAATTGAAAGATTTCCAGCAGAGGAATTAAAGTTTATTACAAAATGATTTTGTGGGAAATAAAGATAACGAGGAGTAAAATATTTTAATTTGTCAAAGACAATTAATTAAAATATAGTGAAGAGATGCAACCGATGGACAATGAAGGATCAAAATTATTGAAGAATAATGTATATATGTAAGATGAAATAAATCATCAAGTTGAAAGTTAGGAGGTAGAATTAGAATAGGATAGACTGTTGTAAGCATAATATTTTTAGAATGATGGCATTTAGGAAGACTATGTTGCATGTATGAATTTTGAGGAAGATAATGAAAGACTGTTGATTTAGTGGCTTCATTCTGGTATCAATTGTTTATTGGATTCCTATGATTATTTGATTGTTGCCAAGCTAATGTTTCTTGATTGTTTAAATTGAAGTATTAAGTATACGTTTAATCTATCAGTGCACATTCTGTGTGATTTGATTTATAGGGTTATTTAATGAAGAATTAAATTCCTTTCAATCAATTACAATAATCTAAGAATATCATTTGGATTAGTAAGAAGAATCAGATAATTAGATTTGATATTCTGCCTCAAGTAGGGTTTATCAATCACGTCCTTGCATGCTTATACCAGTTATAAACTCATAATTGTATGCCAAACGATTAGAGAACTTGCTAGATAGAAACCACTCATCGAAGGCTTTCATTTGACTTCGTTTTACCCAGTAAGGCACTAGTATCCCTTATTTTCAGTACATTAGCTTTATTCAATTCATTTGACATCCCTTAATTGAACATATTAATTCATACCTTGATATTGCATATACAATTCATACCAAATTAGGATCATATCTTTCCACTATCAAATTGGCATTTGTGGATAGCTAGGTCAAGAAAGGAACATAATTCAACATGTGCATCATTCATATAGGTGCACCTGCCTACGTTTAGTAGAGCCTTCAAGAGTAGAGGGTTCAACCATATTAGTTGGCCTTGTTAGTTGGCCATTAACGTAGTGAGAGTGTGGCAACCTCTTGTGGTTCATTCAAACTAGCATTTTCGAGACCCAACAGAATCTATGCCCCAATTTTTCAGGACTTGGGACTAAGATGCCACCTAGAGTGTCTTAGTCCCCCTTAAGCTTTTTTTGAAATTTAATATCAAATCTGGGTGATATTTAGCCTCCTTTAATTAATGATTTCATATGTCGGCTTGGTGTGATGTAATCTCAAAATATAAAAACATGGATAAGTATAAATGCAAGGTTCATTCACTCATTTTCATATCTAAGAATTCATGAGAGCTACCAAGCATTCAAGTATTCATTCCTAAGCCAAGTTTATGAGATAAAAATATATTCTTCAAGAATTTGGAGTCATCATCAAGATTTAAGCCTCATATTAAGTATATCATTACATCATTTTTGTTGTTGTGCTAACAATTGTGATGTAGGGTTTTTTATTCAATCAAGTGTTTAATAAAAGATATACATCATTAAAGGAGTCAAGAACCACATGCATTGTAGTCATTTCAATCATATTTGTAATACCTTGTTACAAGGGTTTTGTGAGTTGCAACATAGTTCTTTGTTCATTCATAATTTCCCTCCATTATTCCATTCCATTTCAAGGTTTAACTACCAACAAGGGGTTTGACCAAGGAAAACCCCCATTCACTAACAATCAAAAAAAAATTCCTCTCTTGTATGTTTGTGTTTTTAGATTTAGGTTGAAGACTTCAAGGTCATTTGAAGTGCAAAATTGTAAAGTTGCAAAGTTTCATTGCAAAATTGGAATGTTCACAGAAAGTCACCTATAAGCTAGATCTAAAAGTTTTAGGACCTCAAATATGAGAAGAAGGAAGTGTGGACCTGGAGCCTTAGGACCACATTCAAAGATTTCAAAAATTACATACGAGACTAGGTCACCACCTAGGGCATCTTAGTCCTCCCGAAGGTGTTTTGCAAAGATTCTTTGAGATCCGATTCTGACATACGAAGATCCTGCATTTGCCCCGAAAAATAACAATGGTACTAAGACAATAGTAATGGTGTCTTAGTCATCCATAACACATTTTGATAGCTTGTTTTCATTTTTAGATTCCTCATCATATTTCTTGACTTCCCAGGTACACATATCCTATCTTGTTGTTGCATAATTTCATCATTTACATCTTGCATTTAGCTTGCATTACTAGGTTTTTTTGGGTTTGAATATTTTCTTGTATTCATAAGGTTTTGCTTGATAGTGAACCCATCAAATCCTAAAAGAACCCCTCCTCGGTCCTTCGATATTGATAATTGACTCACCCTTTGGATTCATAGTCAATCCAATTTGGGAACCTAGGACATTCTTGAATGACCATAAGAGAAAAGTGGTGTTTTATGACGTAGGTTATAAAACATCCATTTCCTATGGTTCAGGTGTTGATATAGATGTTGATTTCATGATATGCCAATAGTGACCTTTACGGAGCAGTTTTCTTGTCATGATTATGACACTTGCATACAACTGATGTCATTATGATTTTTTTTGATACTAGGTTTGGCTTTATAAAAATACACCCATCGTGATACAAATCCATGAGATTCCTTTTGATAAAGAGTTACTTCTAAGATGTGATGGATTTGTGACATAGGATTTTTAGACTTTAGGTGAGATGTAGGATTATGATGGATGATGGTAGATGTGGAAGGATTATTTGAATGTTTGGATGTAGCTATTTTTATTTTCCAAACTTGGGATGGTGGATGATAGAGTTCAGAATTTTGATTCGGATAGTGTTTGGAACCATCACTTTTGTATGCCTTGTGGGATGACCAGTTTGAAGGAGGTGGAATTTATTTATATGTGGGAGACCCTTTTCTTGTGGTCCCACATTTTTATTGGATATTGGAATTGAACTCTTTTCGTTACTTGATCCATTTTTGTTTGGAATCCATTTTAACTTTAATTGTCCTCTTCAATATTTGATTTTCGGCATTAGAATTGTAACGCTTTTGTTTCTTTTAGTTTCAATTGATGGGTTTAATTATGATAGAGTGATGGTTTATGATATGGATGGAAGGATTGTTGGAAAAAACCTAATGACAAGGATTACTCATGGCCCTGATTTTGATGTTTGTATTGGATAAAGTGTCCCCTAATATCATGGAGGTATCACTAAAATAATTTGATTTTCTAATTCATGAATAGCCAAGACCTTGGTGTCTAAGATTTTCATAAAATTGTATTGGTTCTTGAGTGCTTTGCTCATGTAGGCCTAGTCCTCTTCCTTGATACCGCATGCTCAAAAATATTCTATTTACTATGGGGTATTTGTTATTTTTAAAATAAGATGTGAACCCATCATTGTGTATGTGGAAACTATTGCTTTGAATCCTCTCCTCTATTGGAAAGCTTGATTTGATAAAAGTGGATGATCTTGGTTGAAAGGATATTTTATCTTTATCATTCGTCATGCTTGTTTCTTCTCGATCATTCAGGATGTTGATTTGATCCATGGTAGATTTTGCATCTTCTTCTCTAAATTGATCCATAGTATTTTTTTTAAGTTCCTCTTGAATGTTATCCCTATCATTTATTTGATTATCTATGTGTCCAAAGGAGGCAAGTTTCTTTTTTTGGGAAATGTGGTGTTTGGAGATTGGATAGGATCGACTTCAATTTTTTTTTATCATGGATCGTATAAATTTTGATTAGAAGATCATTTTGGATTTATTTTTCAATTGTAGGATCTTGATCAAAGATAGGTGTATCTTGGATGTCATAATTAGGAATAGGATCTTGATCAAAGATAGGTATATTTTGGATGCCACAATTATCTAGAAGGATTTATTAGATGGACTTAAGGATAGGGTCATGGGATGGAATGGGATCACAATAAGTAATTTGTTCTTGAATTAAAGATGGAGCTATGATTTCATGCTTTGGATTTTTCTTTTGACATATATCACTAGATTTGGGCAATAGAATGTGATTTTGGAGAATAATAGAATTTGCTTGACTAAATGTTTTTTTATTGGATAGGCTCGTAGATTGGGATGGAATGGATTGGAATGGATTAGTTGATGATGGAATAGGATAGGATGGGGAGGCTTGGAATGGATTATTTCAAGGTTGGTTGCCCTTGTCAAGCTTAGGATAAGGAATATTAATGGACGTTTGTTGTGGATGCATCATTTGGATTGGGTTAAGTGACTCTTGATAGTGAGGGTAGGTGGATGGAGGACTAGAGCTAATTGATGGTTGGTAGGTTGGGTAGATGGATTATTTATTTTTATGGAGAATTATAAATGAATTTTCTTGTAGATTTTATGGCTTCTTGGTATTGTTTGTTGAAGATTAATTAATATTCATTTTGAGTATGGCACATATCAAGGTAAATTAAAGAAATGGTAGTGATTTTGAATTAGGATTGACAATGGGATGGTTCAGATGGATAACAAAACTTCTTGAGGACCCTATAAGACTTGTGACATTCAGATTACAATGCAAGGGGTCTGTTAGGGTTTGTAGAAAAATATATAACAAGTTAAATGCAGATTTGATCTATAAAATAGAGAAATAAAACACACGGGAAATTATAGCAGAAACAAGACAACATAGAGAATTTAACGTGGTCCACTGAATCTGGGCTACATCCACAAAACCACAACCATCCAATGATTTTATTACCCAATGAAAAACGTATTACAATATCGTGAATAATTCAATGCTACAACTCTCGATCCCAACCACTTATAACAAGGTTTTAGAAGCTTCTAGAAATTAGGGTTTACAAAGTCATGTTTTTTCCTTTTTCGGTGACAATACATGAAGAGTGTGCAGTAATAAAGAGTGTGTAGTACTAAAGAGTGTAAATTATAGCATGATCACTCACCACATACCAACAATATCCCACTTGGAGACTGATCAAGCTCCATACCAACAAAATCTCCCACTTGGAGACTAATCCTGGACATCACCGTTGCACTTACAACTCCCATTGGAAATAAGCACCTTGGAACCTACTGCTTTATTATACTTTAATTCAACCTTGAAGGCCAACCGAAGCTGAAGAGGAGCTCATCTTCTCTCTTATTACACCCTTCATAAACATATCCACTATATTTTCATCTATATACTATCTTTTCCAGCTTTACCTGTCCATCCTCCAACACTAGCCAAATGAAATGATATATCTCAGTTTTATGTGTTTGGTTTTAGAGTGCAAGGCATAATTCTTAGTAAGATGTATAACACTCTCTCTATCTATAAATAATTTATTTTCAGCCTATTGTTTTCCCAACTCTTCCATGAAAATTTGCAGCCAGATCATCTCCTTTTTTGCCTCTATTGTAGCCACATACTTTGCCTCTGTGGTGGATAAAGAAAAAACCTTTTGCAACCGAGAAATCTAACTTACCGGTGTACCACCAACTGTAAATACATAGCATGTAGTACTCCACCTGGTATCTATATCCCTTGCCAAATATGATTCAACATAGCCTTTTAAATATGTATTAGATCCCCCAAAACATAAACGTTAATTAGATGTACCTCTCAAATACCTGAGAATTCATTTTACCACATTCCAATGCTCAACGTTGAGATGACTCATATACTTGATAACAAATCCTACAACATGTGAAATATTTAGCCTTGTGCATACCCTGGCATAAATTAAACTACCTATAGCTAAAGCATATGGTACCTTGGACATTTTTTCTTCCTCCTCTTGTGTCTTTGGACACATATTATTAGTCAATTTGACATGACTAGGAAAAGGTGTGCTGACAACTTTTGCATTCTCCATATGAAATATTTGCAATACATTTTTAGCATAATCAATGTGAGATAAAAATAATTTTCTTTTTTTCCTATCTCTTGTAATCCTCATACCAAGGATTTATTTTGCTGCCCCCAAATCCTTCATAGCAAATGAATTTGCTAACTATTTTTTTAATGCCTTTATGTGATTCATGTTAGACCCCGCTACAAGCATATCATCAACATATAAACATAAAATAATGTACATCTATCTTCATCTAACCTTGTAAAGTAAAAACAATTGTCTAAATTACACCTAGTACAACCTTGCTCAACCATAAAACTATCAAATTTAATATACCATTGTCGAGTTGCTTGCTTCAAGCCATATAAAATTTTCTTCAATCTGCACACTTATTTCACCTTACCTTTGACCTCATATCCTTGTCTTTGTTCCATATATATATATATATATATACCCTCTTCCCAATCACCATAGAGAAAGTTTATTTTAACATCAAGCTATTCTAAATGCAAATCTTCAGCAACCACAATACTTAAAATAGTACGAATAGAAATCATTTTAAAAACTGGAGAAAATATTTAATCAAAAATAAATACCCTTTTTCTATGCAAATCCCTTTACAACTAATCTGGATTTAAATATTTTCTTACCTCCATCTCCTCTTTCACCCTCTAAACCCCTTTTTTTTGTAAATCCTTTTTACGTGCAGGTAACTTGCATAATTCCCAAGTCTTTTTTTTAACAAGGAGTCCATTTCTTCTTCCATTCCATGCTCCCATAACACCTTGGTATCCACCTGCATAGCTCATCATAAAATTTTGGTTCACCAACATCAGTTAATAAAATATAATACAAAGAGGGAGAAAATATTTCTAGAGGTCTAGTTATCCTTGAAGATCGTCTAACATTCACTGGAGTTTGTGGTATTTGTATTTTTTATTGTTGTGGAGCATGAGGATCTACTGGAACATTATAGTTTGGAGTATCATCCAACACTGCATAGTCATTTTCTTTCTTCTCATGTTGTTGCAACTGATCTTTGTACAACGCTTTCTCATTGAATATGACATCCCTGCGTCTCACAATTTTCTTCTTTTCAAAATCCCAAATCCTATAACCAAATTCATCAATGACATTTCCAAAAAATATAAATTTCTTTTATTTTGCATCAAATTTGGTTCTATTTTCAGAATCTACATGTACAAATGCTTCATAAAGGAAGGTTTTGAGAAAATAATAACTCACCTTCTTACGTATCCATGCTTCCTCTGGAATACCACAACCCAAAGGATTAAAGAGACCTCTATTAATTAAATAAATATCAGTGTTTACAACCTCTTCCCACATGTTTAAAGGTAACCCAACATGCAATCTCATAGTCCGTGCACGCTCCATTATTGTTCTATTCATGCGCTCAACCACTCCATTTTCTTATGGAGTCCTTGGAAGTGTATTTTTCCTACGAATACCATTAGAGGAAAAATAATCTTCAAACTCTTTGCTGAAATACTCAACACCATTATCAGATCTAAGACATTTAAACTTTTTATCCATCTCATTCTCAACCAAGCTTCTCCATTTTTTGAAAGTTTCAAATACATCAGATTTCTACCTAATGAAATAGATCCATACCTTCCTTTTTGCATCATCCATAAATGTGACATAATACTGAGAGCCACAAAGAGAAGATACCTGAGTTGGTCCCCATATATCCGTATTCACAATCTCCAATTTCTCATCCTTCTTTTATTTCCCATCCTTGAGAAAAGTAACTCTCTTTTGTTTGTCATACACACAACTTTCACATAAATCCACATTAACACATTTTAGACTTGGTAAGACATTCTTTGAATGAATTAATTTCATACCTTTTGCACTCTTGTGGGGTGATCCCACAATCATGGTTTACAATTTTTGGGAAAACTGGACACTGCAATTATTATTTTTAACTAAATCTTCACTTTCGAGCTCTTGTAGCAGCTAAACCGTGAGGAATTTGAAAATGATGCAAACTAGAGTCTCGTCACATTTTGTCTGTAGATTCTAAAAATATATTTTCTAAAAATTTTGGAATCAGATTGCACTTTTTTTTCTATCTCCCACGAAAAACTGGTATTTTTCAGAAAACAACATTTTTAAAAAGTGACGCTCACCGTATACAACATAATTTTTTTCGTATGAAGGATAAAATTATTTTTTTTTTCGAATTTAGATTTGTAACTACGATATCTAGCACTTTAATTTGGTCTCATAGTTTTTTATTGAATATTTTTTGCTTAATCAAGTTTCAAAGTCAAACCAATTGCAATTCAGACATAGGCGGACTGTATACAACATAAATTTTTTTGTATGAATCAAAATTCAATATTCTTTTTTTAATGGATCAAGGACATCAATACCCAGCCTCAACATATTTTAAGAATTTTTTTTTTTGATAATCTGCTATTTTTCCACATGTGTAGACCAGATATTTTTATTTTCAGTGAAAAACCTAGGTTTAATAAAACTAAAAAATAAAATACATAATAAAAGAAAATCATATTAAAATTATATTCGACGGATAGCTCATTCCAAGGAATATCATTATCTAGTTGGGTTTATGAAGTTTTCTGCATTTTCATTTTCAAATTGAGTTTCGAATGACAATTTTTTACAAAAAAAATCAAATTTTTGAGGAGATAGGGGAAAAAGGGTGTTCGGCCAAACCTCTTAAAGTGGTTAGACAGAACCTATGTTTGGTCGAACCTATTAAAGGGGTTCGGTCAAACATAGGTTTGCTCGAACCACTTTAAAATAATGAGCGAAATTTAGGGGGTCCGGGAAAATGAAAGGTTTTTTTTTTAAATCCCTATTAAGGGGGTTCGGTCGAACCCTAGTTCGCTCGAACCCCTTTATTTTAATATTTCCGCTCACATGTCAATGGGGTTCAAGTGAACATAGGGTTCGGTCAAACCTTGTGGTTCGACCAAACCATGTTAAAGGTTCGGTCGAACAGTTTGGTTTGGCCAAACCCCTTCACTTTGTGTAGAGGGAAAAAATGACTTTTCCCTTCCTCCACAAAAGTGTTCACTACTTATGTGGGTTCATCATGTGCCCAAGTCTATTATCCCATAGTGTTTATTTAGAATCCACAATAACTATCTAATTTTATGCCTGTTGAACTGCTGTAATTATTCTTGAACATTAATTTTGATTTGCAATAGCTAAAGTAGAAGGAACAATATGACTCATACAAATATATAAGGTGCCTACTTTCACACCTTTTTCTACCACTAAGGAACCTTTTGTAACCTTCCAATTTTTATCACTAAATGTAACAACACAACCTTCATCATCTAGTTGCCCTGCATTAATTAATTTTATTTTTTAACTTTGGAATGTGTCTTACCTCATGTAGTAGCCATGATTCCCATTCTACAACTTAATCTTGATTATTCCCTTTCCAACAATCTGAAAAGGTTTATTATCTCCCAAATAAACCAACCCAAAACTCCCTTGGAAATAATCAAGAAGATAATTTCTATGGGGCATAGCATGAAAAGAAGCCCTTGAATCTAACACCCAGGAATCATCAGCATTGTCAAGGGAAATAATCAAAGCATCCTCATCAGATTTATTACTTACCACATTTCCCTCTTTATTTCCTTCCTTTTTGTCTCCTTCTCTACTTTTTCAAGACCAATAATCTTTCTTTAAATGACCCGACTTACCATAGTACCAACAATCCTTCTTGTCTCTAGATTGGGACCTTATGTCCTTTGATTTTCCTTGTGACTTCCCACAACTTCCAAAATTATTTCCTCTCTCATTTGTTCTGCCCCTACTATCTGCATTCAAAACACTGCCTGATGTGGATGTTCCACCTGAGCTTTTCCTACGAATTTCCTCGCTCAAAATAACACCAACAACATCATCAAATTTTAATGTATTTGAACTAGAAACAAAATTGCTAACAACCATTACCAAGCTATTCCAACTTTCAGACAAAGAACATAGAATCAGAAGAGCCCTAACTTCTTCATCAACGTTGACATTTATAGAAGTTAATTGACTGGTAACCATATTAAACTCATTTAAACGATCAACAACTAACCCACCTTCTACCATTTTCATATTAAAAAAACACTTCATAAGAAATACCTTATTTGAAGTGAAAGGCTTTTCATATAACTTTGTCAGGGTTTCCATCAACTCTAGAGTTGTCTTTGTTGTTGTAATATTAAATGACATTGATTGTGCCAGACATAGATGAATAATGCCAAGTGCCTTTTTATCCAAAATATCTTAGTCCTCATCAGAAATCGTTGAGGGTTTCTTGGTTTTCCCTTCTAGTGGCCACCATAAATCCTTCTAATAGAGGTATTCCTCCATCTGCATCTTCCATAACTGATAGTTCTTCCCATTGAACTTATCAACCTTCAACTTACCCTCATCTACCATTGCTCCCACTCAACCATCAGACCTTCCTACACATGATAACTGAACAAAACCTAATGTTGGTATCACTTGTTAGGGTTAGTAGGCATATATCTAACAAGTTAAATGTAGATTTGATCTATAAAATAGAGAAATAAAACACATAGGAAATTATAGCAGAAATAAGACAACATAGAGAATTTAACATGGTTCACCCAATCTAGGCTACATCCACAAAACCATAGCCATCCAATGATTTTACTATCTAGCACAAAAAAATTTCAATATCATGAATAATGCCATGCTACAACTCTTCATCCCAACCACTTATAACAAGCTTTTAGAAGCTTCCAGAAATTATGGTTTACAAGACTTTTTTTTAACTTTTTTTAAGGACCCCGACGAGGATACATGAAGAGTGTACAGTATAGCATGATCAGTGGCCACATACCAACAAGGACTATGCTATATTTTTGAGTTTTTTGAAATATATAAGAAATACCATATGAGGATGCAATCAAGACGAACACTAAAGCACCAAGTGACAATAGATGAAATTGAGATGTGATAATATCATTTATGATCCAAAATATATGGTAAGACTAAGACTAAAGTATGTAAATGTGATGAATGATGAGTGTATGGTATGACCAAATGTTATGACATGAAGTCTAAAAACCTTTGTAAACCTAAGAAGATGTTAGTAGCCAAACTAAGATAGTGCAATATAGAAAATTTGATTGTCAAGACCTCAAGAAGGACAAAGACTAAAGTGATGTTGATTGAAAAAGTGGCTTCAATATAGTCTTATGAGTTTAAAGGACCAAATTAAAGGAAAAATACTTGATTGATGAAAATACAAGCTCAAGAAAACCTAAATTTTTGACAATGTTCTAGTCAAAAGTCTAATAAGTTTCCTAGTCCAAGTTTACAAAGTGAATGCAACTAATGAGTGACCTAAATTTTGACCTAAGATGTATGCAACTGATGCAATGGAAATGAATGGAGTGCAATGATAGATCCCAAATGATTTTTTTTCCCCTAGTTTGAATGTTTTTGACTGATTTTTCATTTTGGTTTTTGTGAAATCTGATGGAAAACACAACAAACAATCTGAAAAGATAGTCTTGGCTGGTCTAAATTTAAATGTATGATTGTAATGTGTATATTTGAAGGTTGTCCACCTTAATTTCCATGGGTCTAACACAAATCAAAGATAATTCACACACATAAAACACTTTACTATCCTAAGTTCAATGTCCAATGGCGTGACCCTCAGGCCCATAACTTGGAAGCTTCGTTGACTCAAGTGAAGGAACACCTTGAAGAGGTGTTTGCACTATTGTATTTGAGAGAGGATGGATAGAGGCCTCCTAGAATGGAAGGATAACCCAAATCATGCAACCCCAATAAAGTTACAAGTAAAACAGGTATTTTATGGTACACTAGGTATTTTTATCTCATCTCAAGGGATTTTATATGGTGAGTAACTTTTGGGGCACGATGCATATCCCATACATCGAGCGTGACACAAATAAAATTCAATCATAATGGGTGGGACTCTAACTAATTTATCTTTTAATTGCAAGTTAGGGACATACCTCCTAGCAAGTAGAATGGTTGGGCAACAAGGTAGTTTAGACTTGGCATTTGTCTTATCCTTTTATACACTAGCCCAAGGGAAAAACCAACTGGAGTCACCGAGGAGTTCTCTATGCGAATGTGTCTCACTTTAGCAGGCCAACACTAATGGGGTGTAAGAAAAGAAAGACAAGAACAATTTTCTTGATCTCTAATATCACTGAATGTGTGAGGAAAGATCATACACAATGTACTTGACTACTCTAAAAGGAGTTCATTAAACTTAATAAAACCAAATGTGTGGTGTGATAGTGCAAATTTCAAGAAGTTTTTTTTATTCCCAAGATCACCCGATGGTGTGAGGGAAGAGCATACATACCTCAAAACAAGTATAAGATAATTGTTCTCGGAAAGTTTGTTGTGTTTTCCTTCAAAATTTCACAAAACCTAGAACAAAAAATTGATCAAAATTAGTCAAGATAGGATAAAAACAAGTTGTTCACCACAACTATCACTATTAACTGCAATTACTTCCTAGAACTCTACAACTATTAAGAGCCAGAACACTATAATTGCTACTCAGAAGACCACAATTGCTAGTTGCTAACTTTGTATGGAATTCTAGGATAGTCTCATTTTTTATCAAATTTTGATTGTTATCTTGTTATCATACCACAGACTTGCAAGTTCTCAACTCTTCCCTTTCATTTCATACATTTGGCTCACCTTTACATTAGTTTCCCTTTGCATCATAGGTAAAAATTTAGGTTGTGTATACCTTTTGCAAAACTCAAATTAGGAAATCTATCAGACCATAGATCAAACCATAGCTACAAATTCATATTACCTTTACCTTATATATCAAATTGATCAATTTAGTCATTTGTCCTTTAGGTTGGTTCCTCACATTTGTCTCACCTTTGCATTAGTTTCCCTTTGCATCATAGGTCAAACTTTAGGTTGTGTATACCTTTTATAGACCTCAAATTAGGAAATATGTTAGACCATAGATGATACCATACCTACAAATTCATATTACCTTTACCTTATCTATCAAATCGATCAATTTAGTCCTTTTTCCTTTAGATTGTGTATACCTTTTGTACACCTCATATTAGGAAATCTATCCAGCGATAGCTACAAATTCATATTACCGCTAAACCTTATCTATCAAATCGATCAATTAAGTCATTTGTCCTTTAGGTTGGTTATCTTTTTATCAAACCATAGACTTTCTAGTTATCATCACTTCACTTTTATTTCATGCATTTGGCTAGCAAGTCTAGTTTGAGGCCACCTTATCCCTTTTCATTATTGTAGGACAAGTATAGATATTGTTCTAGGGAGCTCTATTTTCTCAAAAATAGGAGGGTTTTACAAAATACTACATATTATCTTTGGCATGTTGTATTTAATTCACACTATCATCGAATTGGAATTCAATCTGTGCTTTAAGTTAAATATATCATAAGAATTTGATCTATTAGAAAGAACTCTTTGGGATTGTGCATTTTATGACCTTTGTCAAGTTTCTTTTTTCATATGTCGTCCATCTTGAGAGCACCATGTTAAGGCCTTACATTGATATTCCAGTTAAATTATTTTGCTTACTTTCAAACTTTTATGTTTATGCTATCTTTCAAAAATTGGACCATGTCCATTATACTCTTTCATTTTTTTGTAAAGGGTACACCATTTTCCATATTATGCTTTAAAAGAGGAAGGATTCTATAAATATTTGAGTATTATTGTTAATTTTTAGGGTTTTCTTACCTCTGATTGAACCTTAATGGATGCTTCCCATGGGAAGATTTGAAAGACCGCATTGTGCTTTCTCTAGCCTTTGTTGCTTGTTTTCTTCCCAACAATGAAGGGTCGGTGGCATTTTGTGTCTAACTTATCAATTGTAAGAAATAGTTAATGTTTGAAATATTGAAAAACCTTTCGCATATCACCATCTTTTTGTTTTATTTGCATTTATTTCTAACATTTTCCCCCAGACACAAAGAAGAGTCGACTTTCTTTAAAAGTCTCAGAGGTCATTCAATGAGGTGCAAATTGGTCCCCCACTTGCTAAATTTCCCATAAACCTGTTTAGAGAGGTGGAAGCCTTAATGATCAACAATTTATTTTTTTCTGGCATGTCTGGTGGGACTTGAAGTTTTTCAAATGCTTGATTAGAATGCAGAAATACTTTTTAAATCAGACCAAGTCTTACGCCTACAAACCGCTATTCAGTCATCGGAAAACAAATTTCATCTGCTATTACATGATAAACCAATTTATGTTTAATGGTAAAAGCCTAAACAGTCTCATTTATCACATAAAAGGCAGATAAATATTGATTTGACAATTGGATGGGCACATTCTATTTCCATTTGCAGCGTTTATTTTTAATTTGATGACAACTTTCTTTTTTCATTTGCATTGCTTTATGTTTAAATCTTTATGCAAAAAATTCATAATTAAATAATAACTTATTTCTTTAAGGAAAAAATATAGAGTTGTCAAAGTTTATTTCATTCAATTATTTAGCATTTATTAATAATTGTTTAATCTACCAACATACAACTGAAATATGAATTTGCATGTATAAACACACACTCTCTAACATATTAACATACATATATTTTTTATTCATGTAATCCTTGAACCTCCTTTTATGTGCAAGTGCTATAAAAAAGGTTATAAAGTCAACACTAAAATAGATTTTTAGAAAAGCTTGCCGGTTATTTATTCAGAAGATTTGTCATTGTACAGATATTATTACGTATAGACATGTAATGAATACTCACCTTCTCGCCATCATGCGTCCTGTTCCAGTTTGCTTACACCTGCTTTATTGTACTGCGAACAAATAACCATAGCTTATCTTTTGAAGTGTCATACAAGCATAAGCTTAGGAAAAAGATAAAAGCTGACCTTTTACTCATTTTTATAGTGCCTTCTTCCATTCAAAATGTCATAATCTTATCTGGTACTTCATAGGCAGCAAACCAATCATGATTTTCTTCGTTCCGTGTTATTCCTCACACCACCAAATCGTCACCTTAGAAACATTTACATTTAAAAGGAATAGCTCATCAAAGAATCTTTCTGAAAACAGCTGTTTGGTGTCGATAAAATCATCAATGACAGCTTTTTGTAATTACAAATGCAATTCGACAGCTGTTTGATGCCACTGCAACTCTTACGTAAATATTCTTCTGTAATGTTGCAAAGTACAAAGAATGTTAAGTAGACTAGGGCCCTCCATCATTGATATTTGACGACAGTGAAGCATCTAGAATACAAGACATGTTACGTTGAATGAATGGTTAAAGCATTATTATAGAGGAGAGGATTCACTAGTTGAGCTTGTATTAGAAGTTGTGAGATTGAATTTTTATTATTGTTTGAAAGTATTAATCATTATTTATTGATATATGTTATTAATATATCAAAAAATGTACAATTATTTATCATTTCATAAAAAATACAAGTAATAGTAGTTAAAAGATAGCTTCACATTAAAGTTAATTCAATCAAATTTATTACTAATAAAGATTACATATTAAATTGTTATGTAATTGTTCTCGTATTTAGTAGTTGATCTTATTCAATCTTCCAGCTCTTTTATATTTACATAGAATGTTATTGTTCTATATTTTACATCATAATTCAAGATACACACAAGTGTAAGTTTCTCATTCTAAATCAAATAAAAAAAAATGTAATATACAA
Organism: Sequoiadendron giganteum; assembly: GCA_007115665.2. Lineage (NCBI taxonomy): Eukaryota > Viridiplantae > Streptophyta > Pinopsida > Cupressales > Cupressaceae > Sequoiadendron > Sequoiadendron giganteum. The sequence continues at coordinate 153,399,953 of CM021105.1, forward strand.
CTTTAAGTATAAATGGGCATAACTATCAATTCTTTCTCCTCCAAATAATGTGAAATTAATGCTCATTTTGGAGATTTGCACTACCAAATATTAAAATACCTGCAAGAAAAAAATAATCTACAACATTCACAATTTGATGCATAAATTATCTTTGATAGATTTAAAATATAAAATATAATTATTAAAACCAAGTATCAAAATCAACACTAGAACCTTATGAAATCAGATGTTCATTAAAGGTGACATTTTAACATGGGTTATTATATCGGTAAGATTGTCTTTTACTAGTTAGTCATGCTCTAGTGAGGAGTTTGGTGTCATAAAAACTTTGGCCACATAATCTATTTATAGCATACTCAACACAATCGAATAGATCATTGATAGTTTAAACAAGCAGGGTTCAAAGCTGAAAATAGCCAAAACTAAGAGAATGAAAAGAAAGGAGGGGGAGATCAAAGATAAGATGGAAAGGCAATTGAAAATGAATAAATAATAGATTATATAATAAAATACAAATTAAAATTTCAAAATTTGATGTTGTATTTCAAAATATAAAGTATTCTTTACACAAAAGTTCAAACTCTTATTGAGATGTTATTTTCAAGTGTTCAGTTCTCTTATATAACCTCACCTGTTCATAATTCTGATAACAAACCTTAATTTAGATTTTCTAAATAAATTAACAAATACACAAACCAATATTATTAAACCAATAAGCCGCATAAATGCATCATAACTCTAATTTAGAATATAACTCTAATTTAGGATATAGATAATTTTAACAATGAAAGGAACCTAAACAATTTCAACCTTCGTAGAAAGGAAACCGACTATTTACCACCTGCTAATCCTATAGCAGGAAAATGATATTATTATTAACAGTAGGTTACATTATCAAAACTAAAATAGATTTTTAGAAAATAATCAGAGAACTTGCCGGTTATTTATTCAGTCACCTTCACTCAGAAGATTTGTTGCTGTACTACATTATTACGTATACACATGTGATGAATACTCACCTTCTCGCCATTATGCGTCCTGTTCCAGTATGCTTACAGCTGCTTTATTGTACTGCGAACAAATAACCATTAACTTACTTTTGAAGTGTCATACAAGCATAAGCTTAGTAAAAGGATAAAAGCTGACCTTTTACTCATTTTTATAGTGTTTTCTTCCATTTAAAACGTCATGATCTTATCTGGTACTTGATAGGCAGCAAACGAATCCACGATTTTCTTTCTTTGTTCCATATTAGTCCTCACACCACCAAAGCGTCACTGTAGAAACATTTACATCTAAAGAAATATAGCATCAAATAATCTCGACAGCTGTTTAGCGTCGATAAAATCATGAATGACAGCTTTTTTAATTACAAATGCAATTACGACAGCTGTTTGATGCCACCTGCAACTCTTACCTAAACATTCTTCGTAATGTTACAAAGTACAAGGAAAGTTAAGTAGACTAGGGCCCTCCATCTTTGATACTGGACGACAGTGAGAAGCATCCTGTTAACTTATCAGAGAGATTAAGTGGGTTTTATAGGGTGAGGATTCACTAGTTGAGCTTGTATTAATAGTTGGGAGGTTGCTTTTTATAGGTTGGTCTATTAATAAAATAAAATATCATAATTGTTTGAATATTGAAATTATAGCGGGTGGATTTGGGACATTAGGTGGCGACGATCGGATGACACTTCTAAAAGGTGTCTTTTTGACCTCCACTCACATATCCAATGCTCCCACATTGTACCGAATTGTCCAAAGCCAAAACCTTAGTTATAAGCACTTAATTCGTGAGCAAAAAAAACCCATAATTTTTTTTTCGATTCGACGTACGGTTTGAATTCTACGGTTGCACGAAGTTATCCCTGCGGATACTGGGTCTTCTCCCCTACATAGCTTTAAAAGTATTAATCAAAATTTATTCACACCTATTATTAATATATCAGAATGTTTACAACTATTTTCCTTCTCATAAAATGTATAAATAGTAGTAGAGAAAATTTAGCTTCAAGTAAAGGTTAAGTCAATCAAATTTATTACTAATAAAGATTACATATTAGGCTATTATGTAGTTGTTCTCGAATTTAGTAGTTGATCTTATACAATCTTCCAATTCTTTTGTACAAAGACATACAATGTTATTGTTATATTATTTACATGATAATTTAAAATACACACAAGTGTATGTTTCTCATCCTAAATTAAATTAAAACAATTGTAATGTACAACTTTAAGTCTAAATACACATAGCTATCAATTCTTCCTCTTCCAAATAATGTGCAATTAATACTCATTTCGGGGACTTGCGTCAACAAATATTAAAATAATTACAAGAAAAAAGAATTTGTAAGATTCACCATTTGATGCATAAATTATATTTGATAGATTTTAAATATAAAATTTAGTTATTAAAACCGAAGTTTCAAAATCGAACCTAAAACCTCATGAAATCACGTATTCATTAAGGGTGGCATTTTGACATGGGTTATTATATTGGTGAACTGTAGGAAAGGGTACCACCTTTTAGGAGATGGAACTAGGGGGTACCTATTTCACTCCTAGTTCATTAAAGGAAACGATAGAGATTTCCACCAAATGATTCAATTGAGGGAAGTACTACCCCGACAAGAGAAGAGTTTCCTTAGGTGTGATAAAAAAGAGGGGTTCACCACTAAGCAAATACTTAGAATGAAGGAAATTAAAGTAATACAAAAATCTAGCTATGTTACATAAAAAATGAAACTTAAAATTAGAACATTAAACTACAGATAGATAGAGAAGCACCTAGAAGATCAGAGAGATCATAAACAAGGTCTGCAACCTTGAAGATTTGAATTTTGATGCACATTGGGACTAATTCACCAAACTAGGCGATTTAGTCCAAGTTAGGGTTTTTGGGCTAAATCTGGAATCTGTTGTTGGAAAATCAGGTGTAATGACAAAAAAATTACTCCCTATGATGGCCTTGATTTTATGTTGTAATATGTCTAACATATTCACATTAGATCTTGGGCCCTTGTGACCTAAATGAGATTATTGGTTCCTTATTTAGAGTGTTGTAAAGTATTGTAACACACTTTCACACTTTTTTAGGGTTTTATTAAATAATTGAGCTTCTTTATGCTTTAATTGGCCTTATTTTGCATCCACAAGCCCCAGTTAATGCGTCTTTTCGAGGATGATCCTGACATAAATCAACATCCATTTATAATTCAGGTGTTTTTAGGTTGTGTGGCCCAAATTTGGTGGTCAAGGACTCATACGCCACCTTGGGCGTATGGGTCCCACCTAGATTTGGGTCTCGATCTAGATTTGACACGTTTTTATGCATTTTTAAAAATTGTCCCATAATTTATGCCTAATGAGACTCATACGCCACCTTCGGCATATGAGTCCCTTGTGGCCCAGAATTAAAATTCATTCAAATTCTTGGTGGGATTTCATCCTCCTAGATCTGATGTCAGCTTGTAGTGTTGTAATTTCAAGGATTTTTGCATAATTAAGTACAGATACAAGTTTTTTCACTCATTTTAACCCCAAGCATTCAAATATTCATGCCTATACCAAATTTGAGTTCGCAAGTGCATTCAAGTGTTTACAAGAGCATTAAGAGCATCCAAGGACATATTATCAAGTTATTTAGAGTGTTATTCAAGCATCAAGCATCATGTCAAAGTTTTCATGCATCATGTTTGTTTTGGAGGTAACAATTATGATGTATGGTTTTCTGATTCAAGCTACCATTCCATTCAAGATCTATCCTATTCAAGCAAGATTCAAGAGCTACATCCATTCCAACCACTTCATACATGTTTGGAACAATTTTTTGTTAGGGTTTGGTGAGTTGCAACATCTTGATTTGTTCATTCATCATTCTCCATTTTTCATTCCATTTCAAGGTTTGATTACCAAAACGGGGTTTGACCAAGGCAAACCCATTTCCACTAACAAAACAACATTTTCCCCTCGCTTTAGTGTGTTATTTACAGGTTTAGGTTGAAGACACATTGAAGAGAAAGATTGGAGAATGTTTTCAAGGTTGTCACCTTGCATTCGAGATACTCAGAAGACTTCTACAGGTTGCAAATCGGGGTTCCAGATCCAAAAATCAATTGGGAAGTACATAGAAGACATTAAAGAGTAGATTAATACTTTAAAGTTTTAGAATACCCTAACTGGACTGATATGCCACTTTTTCTATATGACTCCCAATATAGGTTATTTTTTAGCCTTTTGCAGTTTTAGACACTCATTTGCCAGATTTTAGTTTTTGCATAGAAACCCATATCGAGGACTAAATTACCCAGACTGGCATATGATTTATAGCAAACTTTTAAATCAATGTTTTCAACATTTTAGACCTTCATCCAATCTTCTTCAAGTTTCTAGGGGCACACATTTCATCTTGCAACTTTCTATTCTTTTTTACATACTTTTCTAGGTCATCTAGTCAAAGATTACATCATATTAGGGTTAAGCATTATATATTGCATTGCATTTGTATTTTCAAGCCCTAGCATGGTGGTAAAGCCCTCATTAGTTTACAATTAGTCCCTAGGACAACCCTATTTCAAGATCTATTTCTTCTTTGCATGTTCTAGATTGAGATCTTTAGGGTTTCCCTTCAATGAAATAATTGGGAAGTGGGTTTTCTCTATGTCCTAAACCATACGAAAGCATCATCCCATTTTTTATTATTTCATTTTGGTGAACCTTCATTTCGAACATCATAATTATGATTTTGAGTGCATCATCATCCTAAATCTTGCTTGCATTAGTTAATTGGCATTCTAGGGCTTCTAAATTTTGCATTAATGAAAGTGCATATAAGTTGCATTTTTCCATCTCAAATCATTGAAAATCATCTAAAATCTATATTTTCATTTAGGTTATAGGTCATACAACATTAAAAATCATAAAAATCACTTGAAATTTATTAAAAATTGTGAACAAAACCCTCATTGCAACTCATATGCCCTTCTGGGTGATTTAGTCCTAGTGCAAATTTTTGAACTACATTTTCTAGAATTAAATTCTCTATTTTCGAGCTTCTATTTTTTGTGGATACCTTTCTGTTTCAATTTGCAGGCTTTTTGTTTCATTCAGTTCATTGCATCTAGTTTAAATTAGTTCATCTTTTGCATTGCTTAAATTAAAAATTGCATCTCGAACATTTTATTTCATATTGTTTACCTTGTTTAAGATTTGAAGTTTTCATTATATTTCATCATGGATATGTGTTTTGGTAAGATTTTAATTTCCTTGAAGTCCTTAGTGGATGTGTCAAGTTGTGCTTTTGGAAATGACCCTAATGAAATTGAACCTACTCATGCTTCCTCAACTCCTAATGCATGCCCTCCTCGTGATGTTGAAATCATTGGAGAAGATGATGACAACATGAATAAATTCCTAAGTGATTTCCTTAACAACCTTGAAGCTAATGCATCATTTTATCCATCCATGAAACAACCAACACCCCCCTTGAGATGTTTTTCAATTTACATCATGAAGTTAAGACAAAAGTTGAACCTAAGTTCCCTACAATAGGTGAACCTAGTTTATCTAGACAAGAAAACACTCAACCATTATATGTTAACAAAGTGACAAACACTCCCATAAACCTAGAAGAGACATATGGAAAAGGATTCACAATGTTGAGTAAACAAGGATGTGATACAACAAGTGAACATGAAATTTATCAACTCTTAGAGAAAACACCAATTGAAGACACAAAAGGGTTAGGATATCAAGATCCTCCTCCCGATATGAGTGTCCTTCCTAAATAGAAATTATTTCCTCATAACAATGACACGGAATATAGCATTATCTTTGGTCCTCTTCCTCCACATTCAACTCACGAATTCAGTGAATCTAGCAAGCAAATAAGGCCTTATAAACTAAAGAAACTAAAATTCCATTTTTCGCCATCTTCCATTGAAAGAACTTTATAAATACTTCTCAACCAAGGACTTATAATATTACCATCCATGATAAAAAAGCTAAAACTATATCCTAAAGATGAAAATGTTCCACATTATCGATATCATAGAGTTCTTGTACATAGTACTGATGATTGTCATGATTTAAATAGATTTAAAAGGTTTGATGTCATAGAAATAGTCCCTTAAAGCGGGACGCTTCTGCTCCTTTCCATGTAATAGTTGTAGGGTATTATTATTCTCACTATTACATGTTATACCTTTATTGCAAATCATTTCAAAATGCAAGGAGCTTTTTTCCATCACCTATCTCAACTCATTCTTGTCTTACACTCAGTGAGGGCAAGAATTTGATAGCCTTGTCCTAGTAGTGCATTTTTTGTTGTCCCTTTAGCTAGGTTGACTCACATGTGACTTACTACTCTTTTCTATTTTTCTTTTATGTGATCCCCCGTGATGTTATCTCTCTTTGTATCTTTGTGAAATTGATCTATTTGTACCTACATTCTTCTCTATCTTGTAAATATTTTTATCTTTTTCTTTATCTTGTGTTTTCCTTTTGGGGATGATGCAAGGTGTTGAGACATTCATGTCTCTTCCATGTTGACCCAAAAGCTTTTCATTTATCATTATCTTGTGTTTTCCTTTTGGGGATGACACAAGGTTTCGAGACATTCATATCTCTTCCATGTTGAACCAAAAGCTTAAATTCCTTTATCTTTATATTTGTCTTGTGTTTTCCTTTTGGGGATGATGCAAGGCGTTGAGACATTCATATCTCTTCCATGTTGACCTGAATGGTTTTTCTTTGTCTTCGGTCTCTTTGTGTCATTCTTCTAGTTCTATGTGTATTTGGGGAATGATGAAAGTTCCAAGATCTCTAAAAACATTGTAGCAAAAACATACTGACCCAAAATCCATAGATCCATTATGTGTGTTTTGAATTTCATTTTGTGGGCAACCCCTTTTCGCTTTTATTTTGCATGAAATAGCTTCATTTGGAAACATATGACTTGGCATAGGACTTTCCAAGTTATCTCTCATGTCTTCTTTATTGTTAGCATTTATCATTCACTACTTTAAAGTAATTGCTCACAACATGGTGTCTAGCAATTTCTTTAAACTGGGGCCATACATTGGTATTATTCTTTTTCATTATACTTTTTCATGTTTCATGGTGTAGCCCTCTTATTTCATGTATGATGTGTTTTTTGCTTTGTGGTGACATTGGGTGTGATGTCCCTAAAGAGTGTGATCTCTCTTAGCATATTATATTCCTCTTAGTGGCTTGATATGATGTAGTGGATCCCCTAAGTTGAAAATCTTCTATTCTTTGATTAGTCCTCTCTTGGAGACATTAGGTACAATTTTCTCTATGTTTAAGACCTCACATGAACTAAGCAAGACTCCTTTGAATTTTCTTTACATTATGTTTTCATTTGCATTTTTTCAGTTATATGGGCACCTTGCATAACACACTTTGATTGCCTATGGAGCCATCTGTTTCTTCATGAGTTCCAAGCATACAAATCTTTGCTTGCCTCATGAAGCTCAAAGTTCATTTTTGTGTGGCACCTTATCAAAGTTACCAGGAGAGATAACTTTTGTATGGTTTTTCAGGAAGCAAAACTGAGGCATAACTTTCCCTTAGCCACTCACATGTGTGTGTGAGTATTTACCGACCATGAGTGTATGCATCTCACCTTCTTGGATTACTCACCTAGTGGACAACTTGAAGTTATGTTGCCTGAGAGTGAGCATGCATCTTTCTGACAAACAACCCAGATCTCATCCACATTGCGATGGACAATTAGTCGAAGCTTGATCCACCCCTTCCTTTCTCGTTTTTCTTTTTTTCCTTTTTATCAATGGTAGTGTATTACTATGCATTGTTATTTCTCTTTATGTCATTTTCATTTGTTTTATTTTGTGCCTATGTTGGTTTTTTATAGGACCTTTGTCCTGGGGGCTTGCACAATCCTCTTGATCATGACCATCCTATCTTACTAGCATTGGTGCATTTGGACCCCTTTTGGTGTGTTGGTCTACTTTAGTGTGAGTTGGAATCAAGTTCCTCCTCTCACTAAAGTAATGGATAGATGTAATGATGGAAAAATTACTCCCTAACATGGCCTTGATTTAGTGTTGTAATATGTCGAACATATTCACATTAGGTCTTGGGACATTGTGAACTAAATAAGCTTATTGGTGCCTTATTTGGAGTGTTGTAAAGTATTGTAACACACTTTTACACTTTTCTAGATTTTTACTAAATAATTGAGATTCTTTATGCTTTAATTATCCTCATTTTGCATCCACAAGCCTCATTCAATGCATTTTTTCAAGGATGATCCCGACGTAAATCAAAATCCAATTCTAATTCAAATATTTTTAGGTTGTGTGGCCCAAATTTGGTGGCTTAGGACTCATACACCACCTTGGGAATATATATCCCACCTAGGGTTTTGGGTCCCTATATGGATTTCACACTTTTTATGTATTTTTAAAAATTATCCCATAATTTATGCCTAATGGGACTCATATGCCACCTTGTGCGTATGAGTCTCGTGTGGCCCAAAATAAAATTAATTCAAATTCTTTATGGGATTGTATCCTCCTAGATCTGATGTCAGCTCATAGTGTTGTAATTTTTGGAATTTTTGCATAATTAAGTATAAATACATGTTTCTTTCACTCATTTTAACCCCCAAGCATTTAGGATTCATGCATATAGCAAGTTTTAGCTCACAAGTGAATTCAAGTGTTTACAAGAGCATTGAAGACCATCCAAGGGAAAGTTATCAAGCGACTTGGAGCATTATTCTAGAATCAAGCATCATGTCAAAGTCTTCATGCATCATGTTTGTTTTGAAGATAACAATTGTAATGTAGGGTTTTATGATTCAAGCTACCATTCCATTCGAGATCTATCCTATTCAAGCAAGAGTCAAGAGCTACATCCATTGGAGCCACTTCATAAATGTTTGAAACACTTTATTGTTATGGTTTGGTGAGTTACAACATCTTGTTTTTCTCATTCATCATTCTTCATTCATATTTCATTTCATTTCAAGGTTTGATTACCAAAACGGGGTTTGACCAAGGCAAACCCCTTTCCACTAACAAAACATTTTTTTCCCTATCTTTAGTGTGTGATTTTTAGGTTTAGGTTGAAGACACATTGAAGAGAAAAATTCAAGAAATTTGTTAAAGTGTTCAAAGCTTTCAAAGTTGCCACCTTGCATTGGAGATACTTTGAAGACTTCTATAGGTTGCAAATCAGTGTTTCAAATCTAAAAATCAATTGGGAACTACAAAGAAGACATTAAAGAGATAATTTATACTTTTAAGCTTCACAAAACCCTAACTAGAATGATACGCTAGATCTGGCATATGAGTCCTAGTATAGGTCAATTTTTAGGTTTTTGTAGTTTCAAACACCCATTTGCCAAATTTTAGTTTTTGCACAGAAACCCAGATCTGGGACTAAATCACCCAGATTGGTGTATGAGTCCTAGCAGACTTTAAAATCAATGTTTTCAACATTTCAGTCCATCATCCAATCTTCTTTAGGTTTCCACGTGCACACATTCTAACTTGCAGCTTTCTATTCTATTTTACATACTTTTCTAGTCATCTAATGAAAGATTGCATCATATTAGGGTTTAGCATTATATCTTGCATTTCATTTATCTTTAAAAGCCCTAATTTGGTGGTGAAACCCTAATTAATTTATAATTAATCCCTAACAAAACCCTATTGTGAGATCTCTTTCTCCTTTGTATGCTTTAGATTGAGATCTTTAGGGTTTCCCTTCAATGAAATAATTGAGAAGTGGGTTTACTGTATATCCTAAACCATACAAAAAGCATCATCCCATTTTTTTCCATTTCACCAAGATCTACAAAAAATTATGAAAAAGGTGTATACTAGGAATCATATGCCAAAGGTGGAGATTTAGTCCCAGTATTAGGGTTTGACTAAAACTTTCAGATCCTCGAGTGATCTTTTGTAGCTTTTGTTTTATCTAATCTTCAGGTCTGAAATGTTTGAATTGTGAGCTATAAGTGAGTTTATGTGAAGATGAAAACTTTGACAAGTTTTCTCCACTCTTGCAATTTTGTATTCAAAGGATCTTCAAGATCAAAATCACCTAGATCTACAATCACACATGAAGAGGGAAATATGTTGTTGTGTTAGAGAATAGGGGTTTTCATTGGTCAAATAGTGTTTGGGTAATTAAACCTTGAAATGAACAAACCCTTGTAACAAAGGTTGCAATCTTTTTTGAGATGGCTCCAATGGATGTGAATCTTGACTCTTGATATTGATATGAATTAATGTCTTTGAATGCTTGCTTGAATCATGAAAACCTACATCACAAAATGTTAGCTCACCAACACACATGATACATGATGACTTTGACATGATGCTTGAATATTGAATGTTGCCCCAAATGCTTGATAACTTTCTCTTGAATTATCTTTTGAAAGTACTCTTGATTGATTATTAACTTGCTAGATTGTTAGGATTTCTTGTTAGAATCACTTAGGTGAAATTATGTGAAATAACCTTGTATTTATACTTGTTTATGCCATATTTATCGAAACTATAACACTCCAAGCTAACATTAGATATACAAGAATAAAATCCAGCCAAGAATTAAATAAAAAAGAGGTCCAAGCTAAAGCGGGACTCATACACTAGTTGGGGCGTATGAGTTCCAATAGCTTAAACTTGGGACACAAATTTCAAGAAATATTAAGTTCAATGCAATATTCTCAATCAAGCCCCAAAACCTATGTGGGACCCATATGCCCAAGGTGGCGTATGAAGCCTAAATCACCAAACCTAGAACACAACCCATAAAAATAAATTATTATTGGTCATTTAATAAATGTCAGGATTATCCTCAGAGAAATGCATTAAATAAGGATTATGGATACAAAATATGACCAAATAAGGTATAAAGAAGCCCAATTTTAGTAGGGAGGGCCCAAACAAGTGTGAAAATGTAAAGGGATACATTTTTCTACACTATAATTAGTAAAACTGTATTTTACTAGTTAATCATGCTCTAGTGAGGATTTTGGTGTCCTAAAAACTTCAAACACTTAACCTATTCATGGCATATTAAACACAATCAAATAGATCACTAATATTTTAAACAAGTAGCATTCAAAGATGAAAATAATCAACAATATGGCTCTTATGAATGAGGATTCAACCAATTAATGTTAGTGATCAATTTGAAAATTGATTGGTCTTTCATGTTGCAATTCTAGCTACAATTTTTACAAGGATATGTTTATACAAAGCCAATGAAGATATCCTAAATTTAATTTATGCTTGATGAACCTAAAGTTATTATAATGATATTCTTGATTTAAGAAAAAATCCTAGCTTGTTTCACCTATGTTTTCTATTGAGGGACATGGAATTGTCTCAATGAAAAAAATAAGCAATTTTAGCCCTAGAATCCTATAGATCTAGTTATGCCTAGTACCAAACATTTTAATAATTGTATTATCACTACATAAGGAGATTTCAACAAAAATGTGTAGAGATTTCAACAAAAAATTATACCATACATTTTTCATTGTTTCTATGATGAAGGTTATTCTTCATACTCACACTTTCTTAGATTGATTGAGGTGAGTTTTTGATATCTCTATTTGTGGCATACAATAATGCAAATAGATATTTTCTTTTTCAAAAAACCTAGTAACTCAATTTGACACATTACCTCATGATGATATATATATTTGAACATATTCTTGAAACTAGGGAAACATTTTTCTTAAATTAATACCATTTCAAAAAAATCTATATTCTTCTCAAGTCAAAAAAAATTATCCTAAGAATAAATATCCCCATGGTGGAACCCCCAAATATTTTGTTCCACTAATAATTATTGCATATTTGGTTATTTATTATAGTGTGGGCATGTCCTAAGGCTTAGGGTTTTGATTTGATCCTTTGTTCTAGGGTTTTGTCTATGCCCTAAACCTTTAAAAAATCCTAAGTGTTAAAACCCTTGTATGCATTCTAATATGTTGTTGACTAGTGTTATCCCATTCCTGATATCTTAAGTTATAATTGAGGCCATTAAATTTATTTATTTACTGGCCACTTTGACTATTTTACCGATTGCTACTCATTGCAATTATTTTTAATCTTGTTAAATGTCATATGGGTTTGGAAATGTCTCAAATATTTTCCATGATTCCTAAGTCTAAATATTTGGTATGCCTAAATTCTTTTATCATTAAACCTAATGGATGACCCCTTTTAAGTCATAAATAAATATACATGCCTTTAAAACCTTTAAGTCATGGTCGTCGACTCCCACCAAGTGTGTCTTATTGGTTTCTTGCTAGCCCATGGAAATAAAATAATACACAAAAATAACCGAAGGGATAGTGGGAAAGTGACACTTGTCCACATTTTTTGTAGGTCCTACAACTATTGGAAGCATCGATAATAAAAGGTTATTATATCAATGACTAGAATGAACTCTAATGGATCAATCTTGACCATTCCCCGCCAGCCTACGAGGGACCCACTATCAAATCTTGGCTCATAGAGGGATTGTTGACAATTAAACCTTGCACCTCTCCAAAAATCCTTATGACAAATTTAGTAAGTGGTGGACCAATTTTCACCTCATTGAATGAGCTTTCGGATTTTTAAAGAAAGTCATCTCTTCTTTGTGTTTGGGGGAAAAGGGGTAGAAAGAAATGTAAATAAAACATAAAGATGGTGATGTGCCAAAGCTTGTACAACATTTCAAACCTTAAGTATTTCTTACAAATCATAAGATAGACACAAAATGACATAGACCCTTCATTGTTGGGAAGAGAATGAGCAGCAAAGGCTAGATAAACCATAATGCATTCTTTCAAATCTCCCAATAGGAAGCATCCATTAAGGTCTAATCAGAGGTAAGAAAACCTTAAAAAATAATAGTAATACTTGCATATTATCCTTCATCTTTTAAGCATAAAATAGAAAAATACATACCTTTTACAGAAAATGAAAAATCGTAATGGACATGATCCAATTTCTGAAAGATAGCATAAACATAGAAGCTTAAAATGTAAAATAATTAACTCGAATATCAACATAAGGCCTTAACACAGTGCTCTCAACATTAATGAAATATGAAAAAAAACCATGACAAATGCCATAAAATGCACAATCCCAAAGATTTATTTCTAATAGATCAAATTCATATGATATATTTAACTAAAAGCAGAGGTTGGATGCTAGTATAATGATAGTCTAAATTAAATACAACATTCCAAAGAGAATAAGCAGTATTATGTAAAAACCTCCTATTCCTGAGAAGATAGAGATCCTTAGAACAATATATATATTCTTTGAAAATATTTTTGAAGAAACTCTCAGAATATCCTTTACTACTACCAACCCTTATTTATAGCACGAAAAAGAGGACACTGCCACAAAAAATCGATAAGAAAAAAAAATTTCAAGTGCCTAAATCTAATAGTTCGCAATCAAATCTTAGATCTTGATTAGATTGCAACAATATTTTCGCATAAAGTCTCAACTACTTCACTAATGGTTCCAAATATTTTGAAAAGATATTATCTCAGAAGACAATCGAATTTTAGCATAACCTGGACAAATTTGATCGATCAGTTATGAAGAATGATGACACTTACTCAAAGATTCCACCCCAAAAGTAAGACATCCACAACACTTATTGATAGGTAAACTGATAAAACCGGTTTATAATTCTAGTGAAGAAGGGGGTAAACCCACAAAAGTAGTTTAAAATTCGGGTGAGGAAGGAAAACTTGTAAAAATGACCCCATCTAAAAAAAAATGGTTTTCGGGGTTTGAATGAACCCATAGGTTCGAGTGAACCAAAAAAGGGTTCGAATGAACCTTGGTTCGAGCGAACTAGTTAAATACAAGGTCCCACGATTCTCACCAAGAAAAACATAGAAAAAATGTTTTGAAAGGGGGGTACACTTGAACCCCCCTTTTCCCTCCTTCTCCCCCTCAAGCACCAAAAAAGTCTAGAATTTTGTGCTTCGAAGCTCGAGTTGAGGATGAAAATGGAGGAAAATTCACAAACCCAAATAGATCATGGTAGTCCTCAGAACGAGCTATCCAACAAATATAATTTTAATATGTTTTGGTTTTATTATGTATTTTTTTTATAGTTTTATTAAACATAGGTTTTTCACCAAAAATTAAGCTCTTTGTTCTGCACATGTGGAAAAATAGAATATTATCAAGATTTTTTTTTTTAAATATGAGCACACCAGATATTGAAGTCCTTGATCCAACAAAAAAAAAATGAATTTTGAAACATACAAAAAAAGTTACGTTGTATACGGTCCAGTCCACCTATGTTTGAATTGTAATTGGTTTGACTTTCAAACTTGATTAAAGAAAAAATATTCAATAAAAAACTATGAGACCAATTGGAAGCACTAGATATGGGAGTTCAAATCTAAATTCGAAATAATTATCATTTTATCCTTCATGGAAAAAATTTATGTTGTATACGGTGAGCGTCACTCCTTAAAATGTTGTTTGCTGAAAAAAACTAGTTGCAAAGGAGAATGAAAAATAAGTCCAATCTAATTCCAAAATTTTTGAAAAAAATATATTTAGAATCTACAAACAAAATTTCACAAATCACTAGTTTGCATCATCTTCAAATTCCTCATGGTTTAGCCGCTATAGGTGCCTGAAAGTGAAATTTAGTTAGAAAAAAATATTTTAGTGTCTAGTTTGGCCAAAAATTATAAACCACTATTGTGGGGTCACCCAAGGAAAATTGCAAAAATGCTCCTATGAAAAAAAATATATTTGTAGGGGTTGACATGAACTAGGGTGTTGGAATGGACCCAAAAGGGGTTCGAATGGATCTTGGCTCGAGCAAACCATAGTAAATGATGCAACCCATTATTTTCCATTTTTTTATGACGAAGACAATGGACAAAAGGGGGTTTGCTCGAACCAAGGTTCGAGTAAACCCAGGTTCAAGCAAACCTCCAAGGGGGGTTCGCTCGAACCTAGGTTCATTCAAAACCCCCTTTTCCCCCTTCCCCTTCTCTAGCACCAAATTTTGGCAAAAAATTTCCCTTCGAAGCTTGAGTTGAGGATGAAAATGTAGGAGACTTCACAAACCCAACTAGATAATGGTAGTCCTTAGAATGAGTTATCCATCAAATATAATTTTAATATATTATGATTTGATTATGTATTTTTTTTTTTTAGTTTGATTAAACATAGGTTTTTCACCCAAAATCAAGTTCTTTGTTCTACACATATGGAAAAATAGGAAATTATTAAAAAAAAAAATCTTAAAAATATTTCTAGGCTAGGTATTGATGTCCTTGATCTAGTCAAAAAAATTTAAAATTTGATACATACAAAAAAAAAATTGTATATGGCCCGTCTATGTCTAAATTGTAATTGGTTTGACTTCGAAACTTGATTAAAGAAAAAATATTTAATAAAACACTATGAAACCAAATGAAAGGGTTCGATATCGTAGTTACAAATGCAAATTAAAAAAATAGAATTTTATTCTTCATAGCAAAAAAGTTATGTTTTATACGGTGAGCATCACTCCTTAAAATGATGTTTACTAATGAAAACTAGTTTTCGAAGGAGATGGAAGTAGAAGTGCAATATGATTCCAAAATTTCTCAAAAGAATATATTTAGAATCGACAGACAAAATTTCACAAATCACTAGTTTGCATCATATTCAAATTCCTCACGGTGTAGCCGCTACAGGTGCCCAAAAGTGAAGATTTATTTATAAAAAATCAATTCAGTGTCCAGTTTGGCCAAAAATTGTAAATGAGTATTGCGGGATCACCCCAATGAATTCTACCCAAAATAATCCCTCCATTGAAGATACAGATTGCCTAAGAAAATAGATGGCATGTCAAGCGATCAGGTGATTTTAGATTTTGTGAGGAGAGTTTCGAAGGAATTCTCACTGGTCAAACACGTGTCCCAATTTGGGCCCGAAAGAAAAATAATATATATAATGCCACATAGCCACCACGTGGTGCATTGCACACCTTTATGCAAGAGTGGTATTGGTTCTTCGAGTACAAAGCCATACCAAAGCGAAAAAGAATTAAGGGTCGGAAACCAAATATTCTTGAAGGAAAAAATTGCTCTATAGTTTTGGTGACTCACAAGGGGCCTTCACTTGCGGAGGCACGAACCTAGATCTTAGGTAATTCTCGGAGTTTAAGGAAGGAAACATGTGTCTCCAAATCTACATTAGTGGGCCAGATGAGGGTGCATAAAATCTTGTATGGTTGATCAAGATCGAGGATTTATATAAAAGAAACTCATCCCCACCTTGATGAAACAACTGAGAAAGGGAAAGAATTTCCTTCTCAAAATCCTCAACAATGGGTGAGGGGCTTAGACCCGAGAGCATTGTGGGGGTCTGGATTTTGATCTTGATTGCTTATGTGATCTACTTCATTAACACTCCTCCATCTATTGAGAAAAGGGCAGGACAACTAGATTGGAGAAGAATTTTGAACTCCTCCATGATCTCATTGACCTTATTCAATGCTGCCTAGAAAGCTTTGTTTTTTGACACAACTTGATGGTAGGTGATGAATTCATTTTCTTTCCCCATGGGTGCTCTTCAGTCATCAATTCCTACGTCTCTTAAAGTTTCTTCCATTTCTTCACATAATTTTGAGATCAAGCCCCATGATTCTTTAGCCTAGGGGGTGAATGTGTGGAGAATTTGGTCGACTTCCAATCCAACCTTTACATTTAATTCCTGGGCATCTTTTAGAAACTACAATACTAGTTTCAGGGTTACAACTGCAACTATGATTCTCTCCCAATGAGTAGATATTAGTCTTTTCAATAGTGGGAGGATCTTGGATCCTTGCATCATAGCAGATTCCTACTAAAATTAGGACTCCCTTGCTTTCATACTTTCCTCCAAGCAATTTTTCTCCTTGAGGGGGTTTGTAAGTTCAGAGGTAGCTTCCAAATCTCTTCGTCTTGAGTCAACCAAATAGACTCGATGTCCTACATTTCATGTTTTACCCTTTCTTTTTCTGTGTGGCCCTTTTGAAGGTTTTAAGAGGCTTCGGATCAGATGCTATCCATTTCCTTCTACATATCCTCCTTTTGTTTATCCATCTCCCACAACTCCTTTTGTATATCATCGTATATAGTGTTTGTTCTGGCTATACCTTTGTCCATCCTTTTCTCCCTTTGTTGATGCTCTACATTTGTGTCACGTTCAACCAAGATCTCACATTTCAATTTATCTACCTCGGCATGAAGTTGATCCTTCTCACTATATGCTTCTCCAAAAAACTTAGTTGCTTCAACTTACTAACCCTTTAGTTGCCTCAAGTAGGTCATCTCTAAATCTTTCCCTTTGATTTCTTTTTGTATCCTATCCACCATGGCTTTTACTTTTGTAAATTCTACCTCGTGCTTCTTCAACTTTTTTCCCAACTTTTCATAGTCGTTGTAGACCACTTTCTGATTTTCTTTGGCCAAAACCACTTTGTCAAGCGAGAGAGTCTCAATAAAATTGAGGCCCACAGCTCTGATGTCATAATATTTGAAATGCATTTATCCCTTTGGTTTTTATGTTAGTGGCCTCATAGAAGTGATCAATGGAGCATTTCACTCTTCATCAAAATAGGCTCCAATCTTTTGAGTTGTTGGTTTTGTCATGAATTTTACCTACAATTTTTTCTTCCTCACTTGTCAGGCATGCTTTGTTGATTCCATATTAATCTGAAGACTATGTGGGGTGTCAATACTCTATGTGAAAAGAAAAACACCTTGAGGGAGACTAAAGTAGGTGACAAAATGACAGGCTTCAACCGTCTAAGTTTGTAGAAAGGAAAAATGGAGCATTATCATTGAAAAAGGTGGGATGCCATGTGCATACTAAGAAGGAGGAATAATTATTGAGGTAAAAGAGGAAGAGGGTGAAAAAAGTGGTATTTTTTTGGTAGTAGATAGGGGCAACAAAATTGGTAGCATGGATGCATTAGTGTTTTCAATGGGTTCCTTTGTTAGGGCGATTAAAGAATCAATCACGATCGATGCGGATGATGCTTGCTCAACACATGAGGTTTTCTTGTAAGGTTCATTTTCAAATATGGCTAGCCCTGGGTGTGTTCAGGATGAGGACATTGGAACCTATGGATGGAGGATTTCTTTTAGCAAATGAGGGGGAAGGAATAACTAAACATGTTGTAGAAGAAAGAAGGGAAAGCATAGAGCCTAGATGGGTCATCGAAGCTGGAAATTCTAGTAGAGTCCATAATCCACCTCTTGTTCTCTTTTACATGATATGCCCGGTTCACCCAAGCCTTGGAATTGTCTCTTCTTCATGGGGGCCGAACTGGCAGATTCAAATTCCCTGGTGGTTGAGGTTGTTGAAGCTTGGGCTCTTGCAGCTATAGCAAACCTCTTTAGGGACTGTTGGATCCCTTTTCTCTTTGGTAGAGTGATGGTGGAAGATATGATCTACGAACCCTTCTATTTTTACCCAGGTTCCCTTTTCCTTTTCATGTATCAGACTCTTGAGGCTGGAAGGTGTAGAGTGGTACTTCCTCCAGTCCAATCTCATGATTGGATTCGAGATTTTAAATTTCCACATAGAATAATTAGAAGTGAAAATTTAGGGTTCTCAACTACTGAGTCCTCTCCCCTATCATCCACTCACTAAAATTGAAACATAATTTTATCAAAAAAATAAAACAACAACAACAACGCTCCATCATTCATTAAGATTCACCATCATAATTTAATTCTTTGTAACTTTATTATTTTCAAAATTACCTCATTTATGATGCTCTTTAATTTCAAATTTTAGACATCCATTATCCATCTCAAAATAACGATATGTGAATCTCCTTTTTAATGTATAATCATTTCAACCCATTGATTATGCCTCCTTGATCCCATCAACAAGCATAGAATCTCCACATTGTTATTAGAAAAACCTTTCCATTCAAATCCCATCCATATACTCGTACATCCAATTATCTTTTACATATTCATAACTTAAGAGGGAGGAAGACAAGTAGATTTTTGTTGATGAATAAGAGGGAGTCCCATCTAGCTGAATCTAGCAGCCATAGGCCATTGTGACATTGTACTATTAATGAGATGTATGAAATTTTTTTAACATATATCTATGAGCATGCGTGGATTTTATGTTTATGTGTTAGGTGGCCATGTGATTTATTATATAATCTATATTACACTATTCAATAAATATCTCAATGATCTAACCTGTCTTTTCTTTAAGTTTTCTTATATGACATAGTATGTTATGCTAAATTCAATGTGCGTATGATTTAATGTAACACAATTTACACCATAGGGTCTAAATATCATGATACCTAAATTAAGAATCCAAAACCACATTGGCCCACTACCCTAGAATTCAAGACACAAAGAACCTTTTGTCGGGAACGAAGTGAGTGTGAGAGATAATGGTATATTATCCATTAACTCTAACAATGCTCCTTTAACACTCATACCATTTAGAAAGGCTAGGCTTAATACTGACGCAAATGCATGGAATTAAGAGGTTCTTGAAGAGGTGTTCCATTCATATCAGTTATTAGGTATGCTCCAGACCAATAGCTATCTTGAACTATATAGGGTCCTAACTAGTGAGGGCTAAACTTTCCTTTTTTTCTCGTGTTGGCGTTGACATTTCAATGATTTTCATATAGCACCAAATAAATCTTGTTAAATGACCGAGGGATGACATGATCGTTATAACTTTGTTGTAGTTTTTTTATGGTAGTCTTGAAGATGTTTGAGGGTATTGATGCGCCTTTCATCAAGAATTTAAAGTTTGTGTAATCGTTGTTCCCTATAAGTATTATCATCAATCATCCCTTGAAGAGCAATCCTTATAGAAGGAATCTCTAACTCTAGGGGCATAATTGCCTCGGAACCATAAATAAGGTTATAAGGTGTGTTTCCTATTGAGGTTCTAATACTAATATGATAAGCCCATAATGCCTATGTTAATTGTGTATGCCAATCTTTATTATGTTTGTTTACTATCTTTATTAGTTGATTCGGCTTGTCCGTTAGATTGTGGGTAGTAAGGCATTGAGAATCAATGTTATATGTTAAATGATTCCAAAAAATTCTTCGCATCATTATTATTAAATCGTGTTCTATTGTCTGAGAATAACACAAAATGAAGTCCAAAGCGAGCAATAATGTGTTCCAATATGAAACGACATATTACATTAGTTGTTGTTGACTCAAAGGGACAACTTCTACCCATTTCATGAAATAATCTGTTATTTTTATTATAAACATATGTCCTACAGATGAGCATGGATATATTTTTCCAATAATATCCAAACCCCACACTGAGAATTTCCAAATAGGAGCTTGTGCATGAAGCTCAAAGGTAGGAGTCTAAATTAAGTTTTGATGTTCTTAAAAATTATGACATTTCTTACCATATTGAAAGCAATCACGTTCCATATTCTTCCAATAATATCCTATGTAGATTAACTTTTGAACTAACGATCTTCCTCTGAAATTCCCCCCACAAGCACCTGCATGAGCTTGTTCAGGTTTTATAGGGATTTCGGTTTTTTGAGACATCTAAGAAAGAGGTCGTCAAAGGTCGCTTATATAAGATGTCTACTAGGATGATATATCTAGATGAATTTTTTTGAAGATGAGAGCGATTTTTTTTAAATGTTGGCTTAGGAAAGGTACTATCTTTCAAATAATTGAATATCCTATCATACCATTCACTCGAGTTTTTGATTGTTGTTTCTAGTACTTCATCAGCTCTATCATTGATCAAAGGTTTGATGATTGTATGCACAATGAAAGTGAAGTATTTTGAAGGATCTTGAGGGGAAATAACATAAGTTGCACTTGCCATTGCATCTGCAGGATGATTATCTTTTGAAGGAATGTTATCAATGGTAAATAATTCAAACTCCTCTAACAATTTCGTTGTGAGATCTTTGTATTTTGATAATATGCCATGTTTCATTTGATATGTTTCATTTATCTATTTGATGACTAGTTGTGAGTTTCCAAATATCTTAATGTCTCTAGCACCCATGACTAGAGCGGTATACAAACCAGCGATTAACGTTTCATATTCAGCGGTGTTATTTGTACATAGGAAGTTTAATCAATATGATAAGGGAATAGGCTCTTTTGGAGGCATTTTTTTATAACCCCCATGTCGAAGCCAATTTTTCACTTAGATCCATCCAAATATAATTCCCATGTATCATCGTCGATTGTCAACACATTATCATTAGGGAAAGAATCATTATTAAGCAACGCTAAAGGAGAAGGAGAATCAGCCAACTGGTCAGTCAAGGCTTGACCCTTAATTTCTTTTTGTGAAACAAATTTAAGGTCAAACTCAGTCAACAACATTACCAACTTAGCTAAGCATCCGGATAGGTCTATTTTATTGAACAAGTGTTTTACAGGGTTGAACTTCATCAAATTATTTGTATTTCGGTGTTCAATAAATAATGTCGCTACTTACTGGTAGTGAATACAAGAGCCAAACATTGTATTTCTATTATTGTGTATCATTTCTCATAATCAATCAATGCTCAACTAAAGTAATAAATGGGATGCTCTTTACATTTGTCATCTTGTTGAGCCAACAATGCTGTAAGAGCATGGGCTGAAGCTGATGTGTAAAGAATGAATGGTTTATTTTATATCTAGCGGATTGTAAAATAGGTGGAGTGACAAGATAATCTTTCAAATTCTCAAAACCTTCCAATCAAGGTGTATTACTTTCTTAATAAGATGTATAAATGGTAGCATTTGATTTGGTAAGGACTCTACAAATCATCGAATGGTTTGAATTATTCCTTATAAGGTGCACAATTGAGAGATATTTCTAGGAGGTGGCATGTTAATTATAGCATCAATTTTCATTGTATACACCTCGATGCCTATGTGAGATATGATAAAACCTAGAAGTTTTCCACTACCTACATGAAAGACACACCTTTTCGGATTCAATCTCATGTTGTAAATTTTAAAAGTCACTCAAAGATTTTCCAAAGAACATTCACTTTATCTTGGATGTGTTAAAGATTTAGTGAGAATATTGTCAATATAATCTTCCAAGATCTTATGTATGTAATCATGAAATATTAGTGTCATAGCTCATTGGTATGTTGCACCTGCATTTTTCAATCCAAAAGGCACCATAACCCAACAAAGTGTTCCCCGAAAAATTGTAGATTTTATTTTGTATTGATCTTGAGGGTTGGTGAAAATTTGATTGTATTCTGAAAATCCATCCATGAATGACAACAAAGCATGTTTCACAGTCGAGTCTACTATCATGTCAATATTAGGAAGAGGAAAGTCATCTTTTAAGGATTATTTATTCAAATCAAAATATTCCATACACATCTTAATACAATTGTCAAGTTTTGTGACAACGAAAATGTTTCAAATCTAGGGAGAATAATCTATAGGTCCTATCAAACCAACGTCAAGGAGTTTTCCAATTTCGTCCTTAACTAGAAAGGCTATTTTAGGACCGTGCATCTTTTGAATCTTCTGTCTAATAGGCTTAGCATTTTCAGCTAGGATTATGTTGTGTATTACAATCTTAGGGTCAATTTTTGACATATCTAAATAAGTCCAAGCAAAGAGTTTAGAAAATTCATGAAGCAAGGTTGCAATATCTTCTTGTTCATCATCATCAAGGAATTTTCCTATCTTAATGACTTTCTCTTTATCATTGATGTACATTTCGATGTCTATCGTATCCCCTAAAGGAAGAGCATTTGATCTTGGAAATTTAGGGTTGTACTCTTCATTGTTCATGTCTATCTCACTATTCTCTTTTACTTCATCATTTTTTTTAGTCTTTATCATAGCACATGTGACCTTTTTCTTGTGATGAGGAGTCGATGATTTATCATAAATTCCAATAATTTGTTTCAAGGCCTCATCATTTTCACAATACTCCCATGATGGCGGTAACTCCATATCAAGTAATTCAAGATGTTTCAAAGTGAGACTGATTTTTGGTTTGCACGTAATAGTGTTGATGTTTAATGAATTCCTTTTCTTTGTTTGTGTTATCTTAGAAGGACAATATCCCAAACCAGAATTTGTCTCTTGAATGTTAGGTTCTATAGGGACACAAATTTCTTTCTCTTTCTTTCCAAATCCTTTTCCACTATATCCTAATTGTTTCAAAAATTCATAACCTCTCCCATAATTTTTTTCCATTTCTTTTGGGTTTGGTGGTTGTTGATAGTTTATCTCATCAAAATTTGTTATGTAGTCGATGTCTTGTTCAAGAGTAGATGTTTTTGAGTTGTCTCCCAAATTATGCGTTGACATGACCATTGGTTTCTTTTCTTTTTCATTCTTGTTTCTTGTGATTACATACTCTCCCATGAATGACGATGTGAACTCCAAGGAACCCCAATCATCATCTACTAATTTTGACATTGTTTCCATCTCTTGTGTTTCCTCTATGATAGGCTCTATTTTTTATGTTCAAATTAATGGTTTTAGAGGACTAGTAGTTTCCTTTTCAATTTGCAAGAAACTTTCAAGCTCGAGATCGATTTCAATCTGGTATATATTATTATTATAGGCATACTTCATGATTTGATGAAGAGTTTAAGGTACCACATGCATCTCATGAATCCATGTTCTTCCTAAAAGAAGATTGTATGAAATTTCATGAGGCATAACATGGATAGAATTTTGTAAGGTAGCGTTTTCAAATGAAATTAGCAAGGTAATTACACCAAGAAGTTGTTTTCCTATATTGCCAAATCCTTGAATCGATAGGGAATAAATTTTCATTTTTGATTTATCTAAAAGATTTACACTGCACACATTCAGAGTTGAGCCATTATCAACAAGGGTTATCTTTAATCCCTTGGTGTGGTATCTAACTATTATCATCAATGCATCATGTCTCTTTCGCATTTCCAAGGGAGGGAGCTCATGTTGGTAGAAGGTAATGTCTACACTAATTGTGTTCATTCCTTGTATTAGAGCTGCCATATCATCTTCATTTGTATTAGGAGAAACCACAACTTGTTGCAAGTCCATTTGAAGCATGGTGTGTTAACTAGGTGAAGCTTGAATAGGATCCCATAAGGAAATATTAGTGGGAGTATTCTTATGTTGCTCAAAAAGATCATACTTTGTTCCACTATGTGATGGTAAACGAGGAGAATTAGGCAATATAGGATTCGATAATGGTAGTGAAACAAAATTAGGTTGAAGTTGTCTTTTATTCCTTGTTTTGTATGTATGAGAAACGATGTGGTAATTCGGTTGTTGTGATACATTCTCTTTAGGCGTGTTAAGGATAAGGACGTGTTTATTTGAAGGTTGGGGTTTGTTGGAGGGTGGATAAAGAATAATTTGAGCTTGAATAACATTTAATTCATTTTTCTTAGATGTATTTGAGAAAGCTTTAGTTGATGAAATTTATGAGAGTAAGTCTTCAAGGGCTTCATCTAACATGTCAAAGTCATCACAACTAAAGGGGTTGTGTTTGTTAATAGGTTGACATTTGATAACGTTTACTTCAATTTGGTTAGGTTTGTTTGGAGAAGCCTTACTCGATGAACCTTGCGAGATGAAGTACCTAAGGGATTCATCTAGCATATCAATGTCATCACGACTAAAAGGCTTGAGGTTTAAGCTAACTTTGAAAAAGGGGGTTAACATGCTTAAGTAGCCATACATCTATACGTGTTTAAGTTTAATGTTTTGGGTTTTATGTCTTGATATTCTAATCAATGAAATATATAAAAAATATAACAAGCTATCTCTATCAAGCAATTATAAACATAAACTATGAAAATGCATACAATAGTAAATTGGAAAATTGAAACAACAAACTAACTATAGAAAACAAAGGTACCAAAATGCACTATTTGACTCAAGAAAATTTAACCTTTATTCCTAGTAAAGGTTTTTTCTACAAAAAGAACAAGATATGAATTGATAAAAAAATTCCTAGGTTTCCTACCCAAGGACCTGATGTTTGGAAATAGTAAATTATGCAAATGAATGTACATAAAAGAAACTACTAACAAGAAATTGAATGCACGATTTGAATGCAATTTTTCAATGCAATGACAATGTTTCTAAATGCAATTAAGAGAATGAACAATGCACTTTTTAAGATTTTTCAATGAAATGGAATGATGCAAGAAAGTAAAAATTCAATCTATATGCAATTTCACTAATGAAAAAATAGGAACCCTAAATGTAATTTCACTAATGCAAGATGCAAGAAACCCTAGATGCACTTTCACTAATGCAAAATTCAATTAATGCAATCTAGATCGATGACTTTTATGGACTCCAAATCAAAAAAGGAATGTTGAAAGAATTTGAGTTCAGCAAAATGAACCATAAATAAAATGGGATGTGGTGATTACCTACTATTATATCTAGGTCATTCAATTATGTCCTAAGAACCTTAATTGGATTGACTAACAACCTCACAAGGTGAGTCAATTCTCAATTAGGAGGACCTAGGAAAGGAGTTCTTTTAGATTTTAAGGGGTTCACCACCAAGAAAATGTTTGAAAAATAAAATACTGGAAAACACAATGTGATATGAAAATGATGAAATTAAGCAACAACAAGATATGATATGTGTACATGGGAGGTTTGGATATGATGTGAGGTTTCTAGAAGTGCAAAGAAGTTGTCAAAATATGCCTTTTAGGACTAAGACACCCAAGATGGCGTATTAGTCTCATTGCTACTTTCTGGGGAAAATACAAACTATTCAGATGTCAAAACTAGATTTGAAAGAATCTCTATAAAATATGCTTGGGAGGACTAAGACACCAATGATGGCATATTAGTCCTGATCCAAATTTCTAGGATTTCTGAGTGTGATCTTGAAACCTAAGATCTGAACTTCCTTCTTCACCAAGTTTTCAGATCTGAACCTGTAAAAAGACCTACAAAACAAAGGAATGTGGATTTGATTGTTTATGGGGGTTTACCTTGTTTAAATCCCTTGTTTGTTAATTAAACCTTGATGACAAAGAATAAATTTGAAAATAGAAATATGTGTGCCCTAATCTTAAATGTGTCTAAGATTATGCAAGCTAGAATATGTAGAAACCATATTCAAATGTGTTAGAATAAGATCCCTAAGATGCAAATGTTAATGACCCATAAAGGAGATCTTTAATCACCCTAACAAGTAACAAACGTGAAGTATACCTTCCTTAGGTAGAAAATAGAGCAATAATGGAAGATGGAATCCATCAAGAAACAAGTCCTTAGGCTTGGATGAATGGCTAGTTGCATATCCAACCTAGAATCTATCATGATCCATAATAGGCATCCTTTACTAATCTTTAACAATGCTAGAGATTGACTTGGAAAGACTTGAAAAACCTACCAAAACACAATGGAAGGCCGCTCCAAGATTGAAACTTCCTTCAACTTACTCAACTTATGTCTTTTGTCTCAACCCATGTCTACTTCTATCAACTTCTTATGAAAAATGGGTGTGAATCTTAATTTTATAGGCATCTCTACCTAATAACCTGATTACTAGATCTAAAAATCTAACAAAAGTTCAAATAAATTCAAGTATTTTCATTTCTAGCTTTTAATTCCTAAAAATAAAGCCCTTGTGACTAAGATGACCTAAGTGACATCTTGGTACCACTAGGTGGAACTAAGATGCCACCAATGGCATCTTGGTCCCACAAGGCTTAATTTTCCAGTTCAAACTTAGGTGGGTTGCCAAGATTGATGATTGTTTAAGGGTTTTAGTTAGGTTTAAACTTGAAATATGTCCTAGGATGCATAAAAAGTGGTGTTAGGGGCCCATAATAAATGATCTAAAGGGAAATTATTGTAAGGGGTGCTAAAATAGGTCTAAATTAAGTGTGAAAATGCCAAGGTATGCATTTTACTTCACTACATGATCTTTTGCTTAAAAGATGCTAGGCTTTGGATTTAGTCATCATTGGGCAAATGTGGTGAATAGTTTAGTTGGTCCAAAGCATAAATTGAAACATCTATAATTGGTTGAGCATTTGGTTTTTCCATCAATGACAAAGGGAGAGATTATTGGAAGTTTGGTTATCGTTGATGTCAAAGGAGAGATTAGATGTGAGATTGATCTAGTTCCAAAAGAATTGGTGAAGGTTGATGCAGAAAGGAACACATTTTGTAATTGCTATAAAGTTTCTCAAAAATTTGCAATGTTGTCATACAATATTTCTATGTTGTTGCAGAGTCATTTATGGGGGTTTGAGGAGGAAACAGGCTATAGATACGATGTTGATATTTTAAGTACATTCTAGATATATAGTTTGCAGATCCAAATGATATGTTGATTGCTCATAAATGATTTAATTCTAATCTCAGATAGAATTAGGGTTTTACAGTTAAACCCTAAGTGTTGCAGTAATGGTGTTCATTAGAAATTATATTGTTGAGTTTGTTGGATGATGGCAGTCGCAGGTTGCTTGAGTCATAACTTAAGCCATCAAATTCATTCAGTGACTGACCCATTTTACCTAGTGCTCCTGGTTGTTAGAATTTGATGTTTGTTTCAAAACCTTCATTAGTTCCGACAAAGTTAGCATAAATTCATTTTTGTCAATGGCTATGTGGCAATTTGTGAGTGCATCGCATCACTACTTCACATCGTGTGTATAAATGAAAAAGGTGAAATGGTTTATGCAATGCATGATAGACTAAAAAAGTTAGTGGGGTATGATGTTAGTAGAGGATAGGTGGCAAGTTGTAGTTACATCGCATAAAGCCTTCACATCACTATTGTGAAGCCAAAGGAAGATATGATTTATG
This sequence comes from Sequoiadendron giganteum, assembly GCA_007115665.2. Taxonomy (NCBI): domain Eukaryota; kingdom Viridiplantae; phylum Streptophyta; class Pinopsida; order Cupressales; family Cupressaceae; genus Sequoiadendron; species Sequoiadendron giganteum. The sequence continues at coordinate 153,427,775 of CM021105.1, forward strand.
TGATGTGCAATAGATAGTAGAAGATAACATCAATGAGGGCCACGTTGCAAGCTAGGATTGCATCACACAATGTATTCACATCACTATTTCAGGTTACTGTGACCAAATCTATTTGTGATGGTGCGATAAAGGAAGATCAATGGTTGAGATCAAACGACTGTCACTTAAGTCCTTCGCATCACCTAATGTCTTCACATCACGTTTTGGAGGTCATATCAGCAAACACATTCAGTGATACGCGATGAAGGTTGATCAATGGCAATGAATAACATTACTGAATTGAATGATCCATGCCAACCCACGACATGTAAGGTTAGTCTCCATCTAGCCCTGTGGGATAGCAGGCTTGTGACATATGTCAAGTGGGACTAGATGAAATTAGAGGATGACATGTTAAGATAGGTGGCGATGTATGATTACATGATATGTCAATATACATCGATGATGACAAAGATGACAGATGGTGTTAGCCCACCAACCCACTAAGATATAGATATAGTGGGCCCATATCTTTGGCATGTGGTATAGCGAGCTAAGGACAAGTGTTCAATGGGACTTGTTAAAGGTAGGCTCTATGAGTGGAATGTGAGGTCAATGAAGACTCTTGGAAGGATATCACACCATCATTTCAAATCGCTATTGTGAAATAAAAAGAATTAATCTTCATGTGATATGCGATGGATTATATTCCTAATCCAATGGTGGAGGTTATAGAGAGATCATCATACGAACATCGCTACATCTCCTTATATTATGAATATGAAAGTCAAAGTCTATTGCAAATTGCAATACACTAAGAGGATGTGATGGGAGTTAAATGACCGAGATCATCAATTAAAGATTTGATGATGATCGCAATACCTCTTCAGATCACGGATTTGATTTTGGTGCCCTAAGTGAGAATATGACACTTAAGTGAAGCGATAGTCATGAGATGAAGATCGACAATGATAGTTTAAATGAATATAATTGAACGGTTGTGTTTTAAAGACAAAAGATTAGAGGAGCATCAATGATCATGGTGTGAAGGAAAAAAATCAATGGCCCAAGTTCAAAGTTGAGGATCACAAATGACTATGTTAGTATGAACGCATGTTAGGTCTAGTAGCTGACACAGTGCAACAAATTAATGGGTTCAACTACTCCAGTGACAACTAGATTGATGATATGATTTGCAGAGCAGCGACCCAGATCGCTAAGTTGGTCGAGACGATAATCAGATCGTGTATACAAGGATATGGCATTAAATGCATATTAGGGTTACGGTTTTGTAGGTTGCCTTGTTTAGAAAATTCAATGAATCAAAATGTGATGATGATGACATATGGCTCAATGTATAGGTATCTTGTTAGAGAAGATTGTGAGTGAAGGAAACCCTAACAGAAGTTTCGAGACTATAAAATTTGAATATGTAATTAATCTAGATGGTGGTGGATGGCCTAAGGCAATGATTGTAGGATGGTGAAGGTATGCAAAATAAGACAATCAGGAAATTATCTATGTTGTTGATTCAGTTGATGTAGCAAAGAGAGAAGGTGAGCTAAATAGCAAACAAAGAATACACAAGTGGTCAATGAGTAGAACCTAAACAAAAATCAAAAATATTTATTATGGTTAATATTCAAGGTGCGGAAAAGAAAGAGGTGTAGAGTAGAAGATTGAGTTGTAGAGATTGCAACAGAGAATTGTGCAGTTGTAAATTAAGTTACAACATAGAATTATATTAAAAAAAAAATTGTAATATCGTGACTTGTAAATCTAATTGGTGGGTGCCATCAGATATCTAGAAAGGTATTGAAATTAGAGAGTGGGTGCTCCTAAAACTAGGGGATTGGTGTCTCGTTAGGGTTGGTGCCCTTAAACATTTGATTGTGAGGCTAAATTGGGACAATCCTAGCAATATTTCTCACCGTGGTTTTTCCCATCTTCGATTTTCCACGTACATCTTGTGTTATGTGATGTGTGTGCATGTTTATGTTTTTGCATAGTGAATCTTAATCTGCAAAAAAAAAGACTTAGGAAAATTAATATATATTAAATAGTCAAGGCTAAATTTTAAGTAATCTACTGATTCATCCCCCCTCTTAGTAGACTATTGTGTTCAAACACGAACAACAACAAAGGCAAAACAAAGTATAAAATAAAATAAACTGAATGAAGAAAATTATATTGATCTAGCTTTCCTGTTACATTTAATCCAACAATTTACAACATTGTTGTCTGCAATGAACAACCTCATATTTACAATTGAAACTTCTAAAATCTGGAAACTTCTAGAATAGAATTCTACAACTAAATGTTATTTTTTCTTTCACTCTAATTGCTTGTAGCTTCTCAAATATTCTAACTCTTATAAAAAAACTTTTCACTTTCTAAATGATCTTATTCCTTTTAACACCATCTTCATTTCTGGTTCTGCATTACGTAAATTAATTGAATAGTCGTATACTATCATGCACTTATCATGTAAAATTGTTGAAGTTGAGGTATTTGCACAATATATCTTAAATTTACTCATCTACTTTATATTCTGCTGAACCATAGGATGCTGGATAAATCTTTGTTGAAATTTCAATTTCCTAAAATGGTTGTCAAGGACTTCTGTGTTGTTTATTGTTTCTCATTTATCCATCCCATATTCAGCAAATAATTATATTATCTAAAGTGCTTTGACCAGAGCATGAAATTGGGAACTCAAATATTCAATATGGGACCCTCGTCTACTTAACTTTCCTTGTACTTTGTAACATTACGAAAGAATATTTAGTAAGAGTTGCAACTGGCTTCAAGCAGCTGTCGTAATTGTATTTGTAATTACAAAAGCCTGTCATTGATGATATTATCGAAACTAAATAGCTGTCGTGTGAAAAGCTTCTTTGTGTTTCTACGGTGACGATTTGGTGGTGTGAGGAACAACACGGAACAAAGAAAGAGAATCATGGATAGGCTTTCTGCCTATGAAGTACCAGATAAGATTATGACGTTATGAATGGAAGAATCTTTTTCCTAAGCTTATGCTTGTATGGCACCTCAAAAGTTTAGTTATAGGTTATTCGTTCGTAGTACAGTAAAGCTGGTGTAAGAAAACTGGAAGACGATACATAATGGCCAGAACGTGAGTTTTCATTATCTGTCTATACGTCTATACGTAATCATCTTTGTACAGCCACAAATCTGCTGAGTGAAGGTGACTGAATAAATAACCGGCAAGTTCTGTGATAATTTTCAAGCTATAGGATCAGCATACTGTTTTGAACGTGAGTTTTGACTATGTAGCTTACTGTTAATATTAATATTATTTTCAAGCTATAGGATCAGCAGGCGGTCAATAGCCGGTTTTCATTCTACCAAGGTTAAAATTGTTGAGGTTCCCTCCATTGTTAAAATTATTTATACTCGTCAAGATTTTAAATCACATCCTCTCGGATTTATTTTCTTGATTAATTTTTGTTTATAAAATTTAGATTAACTTCTTTTTTCACAATTATGAACAGGTGAGGTTAAGATTGAATCTGAACATTCAACAATAACAATACAATAGAGGTTTAAACCGTGATAGCAGGAGCCTCAAAACTATAATTGATCCAACCTATTATGTCTTTTTATAATAATTTGAATTATAATCTCATTTAAAATACATCATATTTTAGTATACAATTTTAAATTTTAAAATTTTAATTTATATTAAAGTATAAAATCTATTTTATTTTATTTTCAATTGCCTTTCCACCTGATCTTTATCCTCTCCTCCCTTCTTTTCCTTCTCTTAATTTTGATGAAAATTTTATTTTTATAAATAATGTAAAATATATTATAAAATAATGTGTAAAATCAGTCTCTAATCAAGATAAACAACAATGAACAACCTTACTACCTCAAACTAAAATAAAAAATAGAAACACAGCAAGAAAAGCAAGTACAAATAAACATGTTGGTATAACTCATTATTAGGGTGCTAATAGTCATTGCTTTAAAACTCAAAGTAATGAAAGTTGGTTATGACACAAGAGAATGTGTCGCATCAATTTTGATAGCTTAGTAAGAATCAATTCAGTTCAAGATGTAAAAGATTCGTCAAAGATTACAAAGCTTATCAATGTTGTCTATAAAGAATGTCAAATTGGAAAGTAAGAAAGAAGAAACTTCAAAATCAAAGAGCAATCTACTATCTGACTATTGGAATTGGTGCCTATAGATCTATATGGTCCTACAAGAGCGAGAATTCTTCAAGGTGACATGCATTTCATGCTATTAATTGATGATTATTCTAGAATGACATGGGTTACTTTTCTCAAAGAAAAATTAAAGGCTCTAGACAAGTTTAAAGCATTCAAGGTTATGGTTGAGAATGAAATGGATATGAAAATCAAATGTTTGAGGTATGACAAAGGTGGAGAGTTCACCTCCAATGAGTTTAACATATTTTGTGAGAATCATGACATAAAGAGGCACTTGTCTACCCCTAGGACTCCTTAGAAAAATGGAGTAGCTAGAAGAAAGAATAAGAATGTTCAAGAATCTGAAAGAACAATTATGAAAGAATAAAATATACTGAAAGTCTACTGGAGAGAAGCAATTCATACTGTTGTTTATATATAATAGAGATGAAACAAGAGAAAAAAGTGCAAAGACTCCCTATGAGCTATGGTATGGAAGGATTCCCACTATCAAGTATTTTAGAGTGTTTAGAATCAAATGTTATATCAAAATGGATGAAGATAACTTAGGAAAGACTGATGTAAGGGCTAATGAAGGTATCTTTCTTAGATAGCCTACTAGAAGAAAAGCCTATCAATGCTACAACAAGAGATTGAGAAATATTGTTGAGAGTGCAAGTGTCAAGGTTGATGAGAATTTATAGAAGAATTCAATGATGATAGATGCATATGAATCAAATGGGTCTTGTTGTAGAGAAGAAGAAAAAGTTGAAGAAAGAGAACTGCAGATTGAAGAAGAAGAAGCTTTTGAAATGACTCCTAAAATCCCTAAGTATTTTAAGAAGAATCATTCTGAAGATTAGATCATTGGAGATAAGAAAAAAGATGTACTAATGAGAAGGAAAGTTGCTAAAGAACAAGTAAATTTATGCTTACTTTTTGAAGTTGAACCTAAAATAGTGATTGAGGTATGCAAACATGAATATTCGATCAAGGCTATGAAAGAAGAACTATTGCAAATCGAGAAGAATCAGACTTGGTAACTTGTCCCAAGACCAAAAAAAAATGATTGGAATTGAGTGGAAATTCATAAAATTGAATGACAATTGATAAGTAGTAAGAAACATGGAAAGGTTTGTGTGTAAAGGCTACTCACAAGTTTAAGGAATATATTTTAAGGAGACATTTGCTTCAGTGAAAAAAATGGAATCTATCAAGATTTTTTTGGCTTTTGCAACACATAAGGATTTCAAAGTCTATCAAATGGATGTGAAGTCTGCTTTCTTGAATGGAGAATTAAAGAAGAGGTATATATATAAAACAACCGGAAGGATTTCAGTTATTAGAAAAACCAAATATGGTTTACATATTGAAGAAGACATTGTATGGATTGAAGCAAGCTCCTAGAGCTTAGTATTCAAGGTTATACAAGTAATTGATTCAACAAGGATTCAGTAAAGGTATCGCAAATAGCAATCTTTACTTTAAAGTTGAAAAATATCAAATCTTCATTGTGGTTGTATATTTTGATGACATAATATTTGGAGGAAATGAAGATATGTGCAAGAAGTTTGCAGAGGAAATACATAAAGAATTTGAAATTTCTATGTTTGGGGAGATTAATTTCTTCCTTGGATTGCAAAGAAATCAAAACGATAAAGGTATTTTCATTTAACGATCAAAATATGTCACAGAGATGTTGAAAAAGTTTGGATGGAATATTATAAACCATGGCGTACCGCTATGGTTACTAGTTGCAAGTTGAGAAAGAAAGATTTATTTGCTAAGATTGATCAAAGCAAGTATAGATCAATGATTGGAAAATTGTTATATCTAACTATTACTAGACTAGATATCATGCATGTAGTATGTCTTTTGGCTGGATTTCAAGAGGATCCTAGAGAGTCATATGTTGTAACAGTGAAGAGGATATCTAGATACTTAAATGACACTCTAGATCATGGCTTGTGGTATCCAAAGGATACTGATTTTACTCTAAGTGCTTACACCGATATAGATTGTGTTGGTTGTGTGCATGACAAGAAAAGTATAAGTGGTGGTGCATTTTTTCTTGGATACAAATTGGTGTCCTGGCTAAGAAAAAAGCAAGATTCAATATATTTTTCTACTACAGAAGCAAAATATATTGCAACAACATCTTGCTACACTCAAGTATTGTAGATGAGACAAATATTAAAGGATATCCGAGTAGTATATGATGAGCCGATTTCTATATTCTGTAATTTGATAAAAGTGATATCAATATTTCAAAGAATCCAATAATACATTCAAGGACAAAACATATCTCAATTTAGTATCACTTTCTGAGAGACAAGGTTGTAGAGAATGAAGTGAAGCTTGAGTATACGCTTACAGAGGATCAAGTTGATGATATATTCACTAAGGCTCTTCCTAAGGATACATTTGAGTATCTCTAAGAGAAGTTGGGGATCATTGCCCCTCTTTCCTTGAAATAGATGCATAAGGAGACACATCAGTCTAGTGGATTTCAAGATTCATTATTTTGTTTGGATTGATGTTGGTGGTTGCCTCTCCAGGGGATTAGGTAGTTACATTTTTGGTTGTTGTTGTCAGAGCAAGTAAGTGTTGTCATTTTTTAGTAGTTGTTGATTGGTACAGTATAGTGTGTGCTCCTAAGGGGGGGTATACTGAGCAGTAAAGAAAGGAAAGTTGAAAAATAGTTGTAAGAAGTTTGATTGATGTTAAAGGGGAAAAATCAATGATACAATTTTTTTTTCATTTTTCCATTGGTGTAAAAGGAAAAGGAGAAGTCATGTGAAAAAGAAGAAAGTTAAGGTGGAGAATGAGACATGTGAAAAGACAAGTATCAAAGGGGTAGAGAGTGTAATGAGCTAGTTGTGCATAGAGAAAAGGAAATAGGTATGGAGCAGAGCTATTGTGTCTTTGATGGATTTTCACATCATGTGTTTCCATAAATGACAAAGGTATATATCTTTGCAAGTATTAGTGGATTGGTTTTGTCATTGGTGTCAACTATATGAGATGGAAGAAGATCATTATTGAGGGAGATTTTTGCAAGAGTATGTTGGTGTTACCTATTCTTTGATTAGTTGCATTATGTTTTCATTAGTAAGCTACTAGTGCCAACCTCTCATGTTTCTTTGATAATATTGTTTCTATGGTTGAAGAAGTGATTAAGTTGATGTGAATGTGTCTCTAATGCTCGGTTTTCAAGTGCTTTTGAGAAAATTGGATAAAAAGAGGAAACAATATGTTGCAATATTGTTTTGGGTTGTAGAGTAGTGTATTGGTGTTGCTCCACATTTCTTCTAAGTTTAAGATCTAGTTATGTGCTTTACTATGCTGATAAGAGCTGTTCAAAGGTGTTGTATTTACAATTTTGTGTGTTAGATCATTGTGCAGAAGAAGTTGTGTTCACCACTATGTGAACTGTGTATTGTAGAGGTGTTTAGGAGAAATATTTTTGCTCCATGTTTCTCCATAGACTGGTTTCAAGTCTTGTGAATCTAAAGGTGTGTTTATTGTGTTGGTATCTTACTTCCATTAAATTGGTTCGAGGTTTGGTGCTTTGGAAGTTAGTTTCCTAAGTTGCAGTGTATGGAAGAGTTGTTTGAGTTTACTAGGTGTGTACAAATTTCTCAGGTGGAATTTTTTCTAGAGGAGTTTGTTGGATTTTAGAGTGTTTACATGGAATATTCCAGGTTATGTTCAAGTGACATTTGTTGTCTTCCAGGTGTTTTTTGATAAAAGGAAATGTTTACTTAAAATATTAATGGTGTTTACATGGGTAGCATCTAACCTTGGTGTTTACACTAATTGTGATGTATATTTATTGTTTGTAGAAGCATATAGTAGCATGGTGTTATAGTTTTGATCCCAAATAAGGAATGGTGTGGTCTATTTTCATTTCTATCCACCATAGAAGTGTTTTGGTGCTGACCTAATTAGAATTTGCATGATTTTTGTGTATAATCGAACTTGGAGAAGGGCTTCAAGGTTGAATAAGGTATAAATATGAGTTTATTTGTTGAAGGATACAGAGATAGACAAGTAAATGTGAATGATGCCAAGTGTAGAGTATTAGAGTGTGAATTTTAGAAGTACAATGCAAACTTTCATGTGTTAGATTACTGGATACAATGAGCAAAAGGTGTATATAATTATTTAGTCATGTTTCAAAGGTTTTTGTGATATTGTGGTGGATTTATTTATTGCATTGAGGCAGATTTCTTTGTGTAACATTATTCTCTATATTCTTTCTATTCTAGTAGTGAGCCTATGGTAGTGATCCTTTCTTCTTTGGGCATTGAGCCCTCAGGTAGTGAGCCCTATTATATTTGGTGTTGATATTGCTTTATATTGTGAACTAATCCTCACAGTGGTTTTTCCCATCTTAATTAAGCATTAATTATCTTAATGTGGATCTAAACATGCTTGAAAATTTTGAAGTTTTAGGGTACAACTGATTCACTCCCCTCTTAGTTGTCTTGTGCATTAAACAAAATCAAATCAATGATAATCCTATAAATAACCATACCTAAAGTATCCCAACAACATGTTCTTGAACAAAATTGAGTAATATTATATTATTTAGTCTATTCTAACACTGAAAAATTAGTCAAAATATATTTGAGGGAATTTTACTATTTAAAACAGGGATCCATTATCCATATCTAAAGAATAAAATTTCTTTGGAAAAATATTTTTCACAAAAGATTTTATTTTAAAATATAACTTTCTAAAATTATTCTATAGATATTCCATGAGAACCTCTCCCAAAAATTAAAGAGTATTTACTTTTATAAATAATTTTGATGAGACTCATTAAGTTTCTATCCAACACTTTACAATCATCTATTCACCTATGAGGACTATAACCTATAGATCTTGGTTTATGTACATGTGTAATAAAATTAAAACTTACATCACTTAAAATTTGTGTCACTAAATAATCTTCAATTCTCTAGTCATAATGTGATTATAATACTTTTATAATAAATATCTCCTCTATGTAGAATTCCACTTAAATCAAAATTTGTAAAATAAAGTTGTCATACCACCTAGGAAACAATGTTGACAAGAAACCATTAAAAAAATGAAAAGAATATAAGATATTGGAACACTTGTTGCACCAATTTAAAGGATTACATTATATAGAAAATGTGGTCAAACTATATAAGGAAGAAAATTTGACATGCAAATTATTCATAAATATTATAACATTTACTTTAGAAAAGAATTTTGGAAAAACTTAGAACCTCCAAGTTTGAAAAAATTAATTAATTTATAATTCCTCTAATATTAAAATGTAATTCTATGTTAAATCCTTTACAAAATATTATACTAACATAGAGTTTTAGAAATGCTATAATAACATAATGGTACCTTACAATGTAACTATCAAAGCTCCATGTGAAGTACCCAATAAATATAATGAGAGTAAATTTTAAGCCTTGAGCCAATCCCATGACCCAATAATTATGAGAAAATAAATTTCTCAAATTCCAATGCCCATTTCTAACATATTCTATTTGCTATTTTTAAAACATCCTTGTATACTATCATAATTTTGATAACATTATAATAATCCACTTCCCATGTTGTATTTTTCACTTTGTATCCATTATCTATATTCAAATATACTCATGATGCATCATAAGTTTGTTAACAAGTCAACCTATAAAAGTAACAACTCTCTAATATGACATTACACACATCATAGAATCATAATAGGTTCTCTCTCATATAATAAAATTTTATGGGATACTCTTACATAGCTCTATGAATAAATTCTATTACAACTTCTTACACACATCATTATTGTCCATCAAAGTGGGATGTACCATTTGTCATGTGAAAAGTAATAATAAATAAAAACAAATAAAAATAAAACATGAAAAAAAGGTTACAAAATTTATGACAACTTCCCCAATAATTTAGTTTGTTAGAATGACACATACATCATTAAAAAAAAAATAGTAGCGAACCTTTGAAATATGAAATTTTCACCAAATTATTTAAAAATTATGTATTCTATAAAATAAAATCAATTTTCTTTAATTTCTACTATTAAACTTTTTTTTCATTTTTTTAAATAAGTCCTTCAATTTGTTAAGTGAAATTATTTGAGTTTTTTTTATATTTTCAATGTTACCTAATATTTTGTTTTACCTATCCTCGCCTTGGGCTCACACTTTCTAAATTTAACTTATTTTAACATTATATATAAAAAATAGTTTTTCTTTTGATTTTACCTTACTACTTGGATTAAGCACAATGTTCTTTTTTCTGTAATTTGTACACACTAACTGTTTGTCTTAGTATGATAAAAATGAGGAATCATTGACACATATTTTGCAATGCACATTGTTGAACACCATATATAAGCATATCTCATGTATGCCATCTATGCATAGACTCATATATACACCATATTTAGATTATTTTATCAATCATATTAACTTTTTTAGAGTCCTTGGTGAATTTTAATTCATATTTTTAGATTTAATTCATTTCCTTTTAGATTTCTAGTGACACATTCATTATACATTTAATTCAAAGGAACACTATTATTAGACCAATTCCAATTTTATGTCTAGTTTTCACTAAAAAAAATCATTTTAGGGTATGACATATCTAGTAGACTAGTGCCTCTTATAAAAGGAAAATTGAGTACACTTTTTCCCAAATACCTATATTTCTAACCTCCAAAAATATTATATCTTTTGCAATATTTTTATTTATGTTTTGGCATGTCTACTCATCGAGAGTTACATCAATGAAAAAGTGGAGGAAAATTTTCATGGAAAATATATATACTTTACATGTAGAGCTCTTTATTTCACATAAATTTGTGTATGTATCATGGACATATCATTTTAGCATCCAAAATTTTTTTATTGTAGTTGCTATTAGCTATAATAATCAATCTAACACTCAATTATCTACAATATATTGATTTAGATTATTATTACTCTAAATCTACAGTTTTACATGCTACAAATTAGGAAACACATATGGTCAAGTCCTTTCAATAGAATTGTACATGGTTTTTGGCTTTCTAGTATGAAAATTTAAATGTCATTTCTTGTCAATGTGCACGTCCAAATTTTAGTATTATGTGTACATGGATTTTAGTTAAATCCAACTTTTTATCTCATTTTTATTATGAAAATATCATCATATAATTAGACACCTATATTGTTAATTCAATAAGCCACAAGATAATCTCAACTTAATAATTTTTAGTTTATCTTATATTTAACATTCATATTTTATCATGATTTAATTTATTTTTTATTAATCTTAGGGTATAAATTTCACCAAGGAAAAAAAATGCATTCCTTTTTCCTATATGATACACCTTGAAGATACTAAAAATGCCTACTATTTTTAAAGAAGAAACAGAGACTCATAAATATGCTCTACAAGAATTAAAAGACAAAATTATGGCATGAAAAATCATCTAAGGATGAGATCGTGGATGTAGTACTCAAACACTGTGACTTAGAATTATTGATCATAGGGAAATTTTAAATAAACCCGATCACATGTTTTAGTTTCTAGATCTTGATCACAATGTCTTAGCATATCACATAAAATAATCATAACACCACACCAATTTCTAAATAAGAACTAATTTCATGTCAAACTTTTTAATTTATCCATGTAACTAAACTTACTCTATTTTCAAGTTATTTCATTCTCAACATTCCTTTTAAATAATGCTCTTATTTAAATTATTATTCTCTTATCAGCCAAAGTTCTAAATTTATTATAAAGTGTATTTATTTTTCCTACAACAATTTTTTTAATATTAATTTAATTTATTTTTTAATATATATGTATATGTGTATGTATGTGTATATGTATATGTATCTATGTATAAATGTAGATAAATCGTTTGTGTGTGAGATATACATGTATGTGTGTATATGACAACCTTAAGAAATAAATTCTATGTATATAATTTCTGTTATAAAATAAAATAATGGATTACCCTTTTGCATAAATGAAAAATTAAACATTCTCATTTAATTTTGCAAATATATAAATAACTCAAATTGTAATCATAAAATAATTGTTGAATATATATGACTATAACATAACAGTCTTTAGAAAACATAAAGAAACAATAATCTAAACTAAATTCTCTAAAAGTTTAATAGTAATAGAACTTTAAGGATACTACTTATTTACAATCAAATTACATGATTTCACTCAGTAATGCAATGAAAGGAGTTCCAATTTGACTCCACTTTCATGTATATTCAATTCAATGAACACCCTGTTATAAGAGAAAATAAACATAAAAATAAAACCTTCAAATCCATAAATTTTCAAATAAAATAATTAAAACAACCAACAATAAATATGTTAGTAAAATAAAATAATACCTCAAATAATACAATTTCTTAAACTTACTTTGAAAGTTTCAAAAGGTACTTCAATGTCATAGATTCTCAAATTTTCAGTACTTGAAGGAACCTATAACAACAAATTTACACAATAGTATTATATCATTTCAGTACCTGAAGGAACCTATAACAACAAATTTACAAAATAAAATTATATTATTTTATCATAAAATGAATTTATATTTCCATTTATACATATTAAAGAAATACTATTTAAATACAATTTAACTTCTAAAACTGACTGACCTTCCCACCAATTTCCTCTAGTTGTATATTCAAGATGATATGGGTCCATGGCTTCTTCCAGTTGCCTTACTGCCTTTTTTTCCTATAGAGAAAATTGACTCAGTTGTAGTAAATCATGTTACTAACATAATTTTTAACCAGAAGAGTAGTAAGTGTGTACCTCATTTCGATCCTCATTTTTCTTAGTGAAGACCTCATATGGCTCGTCAGGTCCTCCATAATATACAGAAGAGCCTACGAAGCAATGTTGTGGGCCGTACGCTTTATGGAACTGTTTATCGTCATATGGCTTGTCAGGTCCCCCATAATATACAGAACAGCCTACGAAGCAATGTTCTGGGCAGTACGCTTTATGGCACTGTTTATCGTCACATCTTTTTGGTTGCTTTTCTTCTATTCCTATGTTTCCCCGAACAGCGAAACGATTACTTTGAAAAGAATAAATTATGAATAGACAATTCAATCGTACATTAAAGTGAGGTATTTTAAGACTGCAGCTGTCCAAATGAGATTGAATAACTATACCTACTGTCCTGTGTAGATGAGGTGCCATTGTTATAACTCGATTATGAGTTAAAAACATAGATGGTATTTTGAAGGAATCGGTTTTGTAATCAATCACTCTTAAAGGTGGGATCTGCAGGACTGACAGTTGTCCAGTCGTGTTTGAATAAACTTACAGTCTGTCCCTACCCAAGTACCAACTTGTTTTATCTGTAAACAATGCAATCTAATGGAAAGTTGCAGTTTAATTGTGGCTTGGGTTACATTTTGAAAACAAAAAACAAAACATTAGCAGGACTATTTTGACCGGAAGAGCAGCAGCCTTCTATTTCTCAACGAGCTAGTGGGTCCGGATCCATGCTACGATGAGTGAAAGATTTAGAACCCACCATAATGCATGTACTACCCGTCCTTATACCCGTCCTCTATAAGGAGATGATCGAGAGAGAGACCCAGTTTCTAAGGATTTCAGGGATTGATCTTATATTATTGTTAAAATATGTAGCAATTTTATTGTTATATATGATTTTTATTTAAACAATTCAATAATGCTATTCAAATTTAAATGAAGATAATTTGATAATTTTGTATTCTAGAGCACTGTTAGACTCAGTAATACAATTAATATTAAGAAGCATCATTAATGTTTAAAAAATAACGATTCAAAAGATTGTTTCTTAGATCAATTGAATCCCGTCTGAATCGTGGATCCAAAAAACATATACAATTGATTTTAAAAACAATCTTTTGAATACTACATAATAATTCTTTTGATGCAAAATCATATGGGAATGCCAGTATAGATAGAAAACAAAGAACGGTGTACATCCTTGAGATCTGTAGCTTTCAGTATAGATATTCCAAGAAGAACGAGCAACACTGAGAAAGTAATTTTATTGCAGGATAATACCTTTGACACATTCTGGAATCCATTGGGTCTCATGGCTTTCTCCATTGAGTATATGCTTTTGTTTTCTCGAAGCTTCACAGGCAGTTGAATACAGTGTATTCTGTTGTGCAAGCATGAATCATTTAAAATCAGAAACCAACGAAAGATCTTAAGAATTAAAATATATGAAACACGAAAACGTAGATTTGGATATATATTTCAGATGAAAATAGATAGAGCGCAGCCAAGTAACGGTATATTTCTGCTAAAAATAATAGTATGTCGACACATAAGATTTCAAATAATATTGAACTTTTTGCAAATTTCTGAATTTAATTGGGTAGATTAGTTTTGATGGAAATTTCAATTATATTTTATAATTTTTTTTTCATCAAAAAATTTATCACATTCTATCATCTATAATGAGTCAGATAAAACGAAAACTCATGGGTACTTATGATAAAAAACATTTTTTTTCTGTGATGATAAGAAATATCTATGAAATCTAATCCAAAAACTTTGGAAAAAAATCTCAATGATACTATATGTTTAGCAGCAGGCAAATAACACTGTAGTATTCTTATTTTGGGGTTACCAGGCACTGTAATATCTGACAAAGAAAAGAGTAGATCTGCATTTGTTGAACGTCAAGTAGATGGGTATGGTCAGTAAATATTGAGAAAACATGCCACACCTGATCCCACTGTGTTGTGAACATACAAACACTTATTCTATTATATTGCACAAATATTGCTCAAATGCACTATACAATACAGAAATATATTTGACCGTACCAATGTGTGGAAACATAAATTCGAATGAATAGATACCTCTTTGATCTCAGAGGAAGGATGACTTGCACAAGAGCTCTGATCAAATATTTCATTAATGGAACTCTTACTCTCTATTCTCGTAGAGTTTGCCATAGCAAAATGAAGCTTACGAACTTCTTTATTAGAAAATCTAATACAGTTCAGCTTATACTACCGGGAAGGGTAAGTAATCTCAAATCCACAAGGGTCACAGAAGGAGAAACAAATGGTTATATGAGAGTAGTGTAAACTAAGGAATATATAGGCGAAATTTTGTCTTAAAAATTAAAAACACTCTTAGATAAATCAGCACTAAATTCCAACAACCATGTCCACTTGCATAGTACCCAACTGTAACAATCGACCCTGATAAAGACCACATTCCAAAAGAAAATTACATAGACAACATTCCAAAAATAATGGAAAAGAAAAATTAAAAAGTATATCTCATCAATATAGCTCGTTTACATATATTCCAACATATTAATTGATAAAGAAAATACTAGTCACGAGATACTGTATTTAGTAAACATCAGACGCATGTTCCTTCAGTGGATTCCACCTGTCAGATTCACATTGAAACGTAATCTGCAAGGTCCAGTTTACAACCTGGAGCTTATCACCACCCTTGGCAAAGATAGCGTATTAGCCTTGCCCAATCTTTCTCAGCAAAACGAAAAAAAAACAAAATGGTGGATTTGTGATTATGATGCTATAGTCAGAATAATTTCATTCAAACATATTTTCTTTTAGGCTACATTATTGGCATCCTGACAGATTCATTGAATAGTCTAGAAATTGATTGAAAAATGCTTGATAATGCGTACACACATTTCTTCGAGTTACTTTCTCAACCTCACAACTGACAGAATGTGACATCAAACTTGGGTAAGACAATTCATAAAACTCCATGCCAAAACATCAATTTAATTATATTATTAATAATCTTGTTATCGGAAAGATATAAAAATAAATATGATATAATTTTTTTTTAAAATATTAATTAAATTGTAACTTGAATCTATATAAAAAAATGTCACAAATCATTAGTTTATATCATTTATTTTTTATGATTGACACAAATTGAAAATATTTAGAAATATTGATTTTGAGTATCACACTTAAGTTAAAAAGTGAAACACATTGTGAGATCACCCTAAGGTCAATAGACTCTTTGCACTACCTAAACTTATATGTTCTTGCTAGCTTTGTCAATGCATCTATAACATTTTGGAAAGCCTCAACTTATTTTAGCATCACCTCTTCCTTCTTCCCCCATGTTTTAAACAAAATGGTACTAGACATCTATATGTTTTATTCTCACTTGAATGGTCTCGTTGCTTGCCAAGCATGACACTCTAGAAATCACAATGAACTCTAATAGCTTGCTAACTTTTTACACATGTAAAGACAACATCTTAAGTGGAATAGCCTCCTTATAGAAGGGTGATCCCACAATAATGGGTTACACTTTTTGGCCAAACTTGACATTGAAATCAACATTTTTCACCAGATCTTCACTTTCGTACACCTATAGAAGCTAAACCATTAAGAATTTGAAGATGAAGCAGATTAGTGATTTGTGATATTTTGTGTTGACAATCTAATTATATATTTTTTCTAAATTAAAAAATAAATTGTGAATTATTTTATGTAGTTTAAATTAACTTATTTTTTTTACTAAACATCATTTTCAAAAACTAATGCTTACTTTCGACTGTATAACTTTTTTTATAGAAAGCATACAATTCTAATTTTTTAATACAGTGTTTTCACACCATTATCTAGGGGATGGATATTTTTTCATAATTGTTTGTTGCATATATATTTTTTAATTAATTTTCTAGTTCAGAGTAATTATAATTTGGACATATTATACTTTCAGCTGCATAACTTTTTTTGTATTCATTTGAATTAACTTATTCTTTTTTTGTTAGAATAAAGACATCAATAGCTAGTGTACATGGATTTTTAAGAAAAAAATTTCTCTCTTTTCCTATTTTTTCGTATGTGTGAAATAAAGACCTCGATGTTCATTGAAAAACCTACATTCACAAGAAATAAAAAATAAATATAATAAAAAAATAAAATATATTTAAAATTATACTTTTTGGGAAGCTTATAATAAGGACTACATGTTTACAAAAAAATAATTTTAAATAAATTAATTTGATCCCCTAAAAGGTAAATCAAAAGTGGTTTTTTATCAGCATTTTGATAGGTGTAGAGGAGACTCCATTATAGATATGGTTTAAAACTAGCGGCTTTCTATCCAAGGGGGTTTGATATAAGTGGGTTTGATCAAACCCTCTTCAATTAAAACCCTAAAAATGGAAACTTTTTAAGGCTTAAATCATTATATTTTCTAAAAATTTATGATTTCAGCAAAAATCAAGATGTTCCAAAAAGTGTAACCCATTATTGTGGCAGCACCTAGAAATGAGTAGCTACCATGTACTTAGTCTCTTTAGTGGAAGAAAAAATCAAAATATACCATTCAATAATCTAACAATTAACATCACCAAAAAAAACAAAAAACATATCCAGTAGTTGATGTTTTTCTATTGATACATCCTATCTAATCTGAATGTATGAATATCCATTAGGTGTTTGTACTCTATAGAATTGCCATGATAAAAAAATAGAGTACTTAAATATAGCTTGTAAAATATTTAAAGACCCTATTAGTTAACTTCAAATGATACTATCTAGGACTAATTATAAAGTGATTCAAGACTCCCCATAATTAGGTAATTTTTGGTCTTGCATAGATCATAACATACATTAAACATCTAACAACACTATAATATGGAACATGACTCATGTCCTTTAGCTTATTGTGTGTAGTTAGACACTACTATATACATAACATTGTCCCCACTAAAATAGAAAAAATTAATGGTCTATAACCTAATATGTTAAATGTTTCCAACACAAAGTTCACATACTTATTGTGGATCAATCATAAGCTTTTTTTACTCTTATCTCTTATATTATTTATACCAAATGTTTGACTGGTAGCACACAAATATCATACCAAATTATGTTCAATGATGAAACATCAAACCACAAGCCACATCCTTAGTGTTACATAAAAATCCTAAATCATATATTAACAATGTAATAAAAAGGAATCAAATTCTATCTATATTACATGAATAATGATTTGATTTGGTTCTTCAAGCTTCCAATCCCAACACCAAAAATAAAACTTCTTGTAAAATATTTTCAAAGATTACTTGAGACTTATTGGTGTGTGTTTTGACGTACCAACAAATTGGAACAAAAATGAATTCCCTAATTGGAATGTGTTGACCTCAAGAGTCTTGTATATACATTTATGGGTTGAAATGTGATTGAATAAATTGGTAGAGGATAATTTTAGGTTTCCCTTAAAGGGATCAAGAAAAATATTAATATTAAATCATTAATCATTTGTTGTTTGTGTCCATTGATTTTTCTAGAGTCTACTTATGTGTGTAAGAAATCTAAAAGAATATATATTATAGATATAAGAAATCATTCACATCCAAAAAAAAGGTCAATTAATTTCTAAAAAACATGAGCTTTAAGATTTTTATTTCACACTATTTTGTCAATTTATATAAAACATGAGGGCGGGTGCATGGAAATGGGTAGCAATTTCGTGGACACCCCCTAATTTTTTTTTTCGGAAAACCATAACATGAGCACATTATAACACGCTCACATTACAACTCATTATGCCCAGCCTAAGGCTCAGCAACTACAAACCAATAAAATGAGCGTGTATAATGCACTCATGTTATTGATTGTTAAAAGAAAAAAAAGAAATGCAAATCTCTCATTAGGATTTTGAGTGGTTATTTTTTGCAGCCGCGGCCAAAACCACCACAATTTCGCGCTCGCGTTCTCGGAGGATAATCTCAACAAATTTCTTCACCAACAATCCCTATTTCTTCGCAAAAATGGCACCATGATGATGAGGAGTTGTGAGAGGTAAGTATTCTATGGTTTTTGTTTTGAATTATTTAGTTTTAGGTTGAATTTGATATCTATTTGTTTGAATTTTTATGAGATGCAAATCGACCTGCAAACCCTCAAAATCCTCAACAGGAAGACCAACCAAATCCTTAGGATCAAAATCAACCACAACATCAACCTCCTCCACCAATGACTCAACCCCCTCATGGCACTCAACAAAATTTAATGAGTGAAATTGAGAACAACAAAAAAGAGAATTGAGGATTTGATTAGTAAGTTGAGTGATCCAAATGGTTCAACCACAGAAAGAATGACCCTAGCAGATTCATTAAAAGATATGTTAAAAAATGTAGATTCAATTAGCAAACAAATAACTGGATGGCAAGATAGGAGGCAGGTGGCTAGGGATTATTATGCAAATAAACTATCATACAAGGATGTGAAGGATTTAAAAATTACAAAAGGTGATTTGTGCTCATTATTCACCGACCCATGCATAAATCAAAATCTTACCCTCAATGCAAAGAGGTTTCCTATCCATTGGTGCCACCACCAACAGATTAGGGACTAGTTTTATGATACGTGGTACATGTTCTTCGATTACCCATCGTGCAACAATTATGAGGTCCCACAATATTTCCTCAGGAAACTATACAATGAGTTCATATTGAACAAAATCCCAAATTATTTTGATATGAGGGATTTCTAGGGGAGAGGTGGGAGGTCAGCTCAGGATAGACCTGGTGCATAGTCGGATCCTATGTGACAAGGTAGACACGCTCTCACTAGGCCACCTCGTGAGCACGTTGTTATGCCTTCCATCGCGAAGGAAAGTGCTAACGTAGAGACATTGTAGGCAATCAACACTTTGACCCAGAGTGTCATCCATCATACTAGCCCTATTCTACATTGCTATTCAGGGGATTCTTCGAGTGGTGGCCTTCGAACACATGTGTGTCAATCTTGCAAGGCTACTTGTTCATATGACCCCACTGACACTCAGGAGACTGTTACACAGGATCCGTCTATAGCTATGGAGATGGAGAGGGCAGCTAACATTTTGCATGAGGCATATGGCATTGATAGTCAGGTAAAATTTAGTGCATGTGTTCATTGAATTTAATTTATTAAATTTTGATTTTAAAATGCAAGATTCACTAATATTTTTTTATGATTTTAATAAAATTGCAAGGTCACAATGTTGAGACTGGATACACCGCCCCCCCACCAACCTATTTATGTAGTACACCTATCGCTAGGGTATGTTACTAGTAAACAATTATAAATTTATTGCATGTTAATAGCATTGTTTTATGAATGGTAATTTAATATGTGATTTTGGATGTTGAACAGACTAATATTGGAGGTATTGATGGAACACTTCCCAGTGGCAGTGGATTTACTCAAACCTTCATGCAGGTAATAGAATAAAGAGCTTAACTAATGAATCAGGTACTTAATAGATTTGTGTAGTTTATATGCACATTGTTGATTACATTGAATATTTTCTTGTTTTATTTTTCAGTTGTTGCAAGATGATACACCTATGAATGTGACGAGGGAAATGGATATTGGTGTGAAATCTACTATACAATCCTCGATGGCTCTGATAGAAGAGGTATGAGGAAATTTAGTAAATTTCATTTTACATTTGTTGTTATAGATGTTAGTTAGTGAAAAATCAAACCATTATTGATTCACGTAGTTTAATTTCTATTTGTATGATTTATACAACGCTTGAGCATGCCTGAGAATGGGCGTGAGAATATTTCCCTCCTGGAGAGAGATTGTGAGATGGATGTAAGTGATTATTTTGTCAAATATATCATTTTTTATAATGTAATTTCTATATATTCATGTCTTTACTTCTTATTGTAACAGTTAAAACTTCACCATGAACTAAACCCTAGGAGGAGTAGCAGGAGCACTCCACGAGCACAGAAAAATGAGTGACATACCTATCGCCATCCGAGCGAAAAGGAAAGGGAAAGATTTTATTTATAGGGCTCAAAGAGAAATGACTTTTGATTGCAGAGTCCTTTGTTGTATGCCTGCATGGCAGTTTTGTACATATTTGACATTGTATGCCTATATGGCATTCTCGTATGCCTATATGGCATTCTCGTAAGCCTATATGGCTATTTTGTACATATATTTCATACTTATATCGACATATATTGATGTATGCCTACATCGCTATTTGGTTAATACAAATATCTTTTATTGATGCCTATCCATATTTGCATTCTAAATCGATGGTTCAATAGTTATGAGTTACGTGTATTCAAGGTAATTTCTATGTTAATACAAATATCTTTTATCGATGCTTATACTTATGTGATTAATGTATTTATGATGCTATTGTGTCTTTAAGGTTTATTTATTAAAGGGTGCATGAAACAAGTTTTAAATCCTTAAAAATCTTTGAATTTCTTAGGTTTTTCTATTTGTCAAGTTTGGGCTCCGAGCCTGAGTCCAAGTCAAAAATTGGCTTGTCAAGTCTGAGGCGAGTCCAAGTCTTGTAACACTAGTGTCAACACATAGAGGAATAATGTATATGCCGATGAAGAGAGAACCCATCCTTGTTTCCAAACAAACCATGGTATAGATATGGGTGGTCCAGATAAAACATCACTCTTCTGGATAGTTCGAACCATAATCTTTCATGGCTACAAACACACCTTCATTATGTGTGTTCTTGATCCTAATGAAGAAATGGTGGAACATGTTGTAGATCAAATATTGCAACCCTAAGTCCACAAGAAGGTTACTTGTCCCAATTTTCGTAAATTTCTTTAAGATGTTCATCCTTCTTGAGTAATGCAAACCACTATCATCGGTTTCTAGGCTTCTAATGGAAAGTCAATTTGTTGCAATACCCAAAGGTTAGCAGGTTCATTCGCTCTAATGCCATTGTAATGACTCGAGCTCTAGATCAATAGATTTTTTATTTATTTCTTATTGGATTGACAAAGGTTATCATCCAATATTATTAAGATAGATAACAGAGTCCCCAAATTATAAATGAAATAAATTTTGAATATGAAATCTAATTCAAATATTAATTTGATAAATAAATATTAGTTGTTTCTAATTAATCAATTAAAATCATGTGCTAGCTTTGAATATAAATCTACCTATCATGGATACATAGGCCTTGAGAATTGGGATGCCTTTCCTAATCGATACTTTGTACTCATGCATCTAACTTTTAGTCCTTTCCAGATTATATACTTGAAATGTATATTCCCATATTATAATTTTCTTCTCATATAGACCAATCCCACACTAGGTAATTCAATAATAAAAGTAAGTCCACAAATTGATTACCCTGATCTTCCCTTATTATTCTCTTTTATACTTAAAAAATACACAATTGAATCTTGATAGCAATATCACAATTTGACACACTGTAGAAACTACCTCCTACTTATCAATTGATGAGCTAAAGGGCTCTATAATGAATGTTTCATAAAGCACAACACTTGCTGAAGGTTTTGCAAATGGGGTTGCAAGCTAAGTGGGCTTAACCTTGGGGAAAAAACTTTGTGGTTAAGCGCTTGAGCTGGAGTAGTACTGGGATGGGTGACCTCCTGGGAAGGCCTAGTGCCTCACCTCTGTGAGCATCACCTACATGCAATGAGTGTTAAGTGGGCCATTCATTATCATGAGAGATGGGTTCTTGTGAACTCAACCCTCTTTCAATCCATGTCAGCCTTGGGACCGTACAGGAAGCTGGAGGTTGTACCAAGTACGAGATCAACAAGTTTGTATAAAAAATCTAAAAAATAGAGAATAGTGTGAATAATTCTTATCTTATCTTCTTCAAAAGTTCATCAACAACCTCCATTCGAGCCTCTCAAGGATTTACATAGTGTTTTAGACCCTTGTCTAACAGATCCATTCCCTCAACTAACTAAAAACCAACTTTCAAAACAAGTAACTGTTGCATTTCAAATTTGTTGCTTTAAGCAACTTACAAATTTGCAACTTTAGACTCCTCCAACCTAAAGGATCGATCTGGTGGAACATAGCTTAGAGCGATTCAATGTGTTTCGGTGTGAAAGAGGACCATTCCTAGCGTAAAAATACCTATTTAGATGTGTTGGAATAGTCTGCTTGGTCACACAAGTTGTAGAACGAAAGTTGCACCACTTTGCAACTTTGCACTGGTTGCATTTGATGCTTTTTCCATCAAGTGAAAATCTGCCACCACGGGAAAACCACTCTGAGATAGCAAAAACTGAGAGAGGTTTTTGTAGATGGGCTCAATGTGATCCTATAGGATTAGACGAGAAGTTTCTAAGCATCACCTTATCCAAGTAGTAGCATGCTAAAGTTTGCAACCATTTTGCACTTTGGACCCTTAAGGGATCGATCTAGTGAAACGTAGCTCAAAGTGATTCCATGTGTTTCAGTGCAAAACAAGACCATTCCTAGCATTAACATGCCAATTCGAATGCATTGGAACAATTAGTTTGGTCATAAAAGTTGCAGAGTGAAAGTTGCACCACTTTGCAACTTTGCACAACTTGAATTTGATATTTTTTCCATCAAGTGAAATCCGCTGCCATGCGAAAACCACTCCAAGATAGCCAAAATCGAGAGAGGTTTTTCTAGAGGGGCCCAATGCCTTCCTATAGGATTTGAAGAGAAGTTTTTAAGTGTAACGGTATCCAAGTAATAGCATGTTGAAGTTTGCAGTCATTTTGCATTTTGGACCATTTAGAGATCGATCCTATGGAACATAGCTCAGAGCGATTCCACGTGTTTCAGTGTGAAAGAGGACCATGCCTAGCATAAAAAAACCTATTTAGATGTGTTGGAATAGTCCGCTTGGTCACACAAGTTGCAGAACAAAAGTTGCACCACTTTGCAACTTTACACTGTTTGCATTTGATGTTTTTTCCATCAAGTGAAAATCCGCCACCACGGGAAAATCACTCCAAGATAGCCAAAACCAAGAGAGGTTTTTGTAGATGAGCTCAACACGATCTTATAGGATTAGATGAGAAGTTTCTAAGCATCACGTTATCCAAGTAATCGCATGCTAAAGTTTGCATCCATTTTGCACTTTGGACACTTAAGGGATCGATCCGGTGGAACGTAGCTCGGAGTGATTCCACGTGTTTTCATGTGAAACAAGACCATTCCTAGCATAAAAATACCTATTTGGACACATTGGAATAGTTAATTTGGTCATATGAGTTGCAGAGCAAAAGTTGGACCACTTTGCAACTTTGCATAACTTGAATTTGACACTTTTTCCATCAAGTGAAAATCTGCTGCCATGAGAAAACCACTCCAAGATAGCCAAACCAAGAGAGTTTTTTCTAGAGGGGCCCAACGCCTTCTTTTAGGATCAGATGAGAAGTTCTAAGTGTAATGATATCCAAGTAATAGCATGCTGAAGTTTGCAGCCATTTTGCACTTTGGACCCTTCAGGGATCGATCTGGTGGAACATAGCTCAGAGCGATTCAACATGTTTCAGTGCGAAAGAAGACCATTGCTTTCATAAAAATATCTATTCGAACATGTTGGAACAATCCACTTGGTCACACAAGTTGCATAATGAAAGCTACACCACTTTGCAACTTTGCACTGCTTGCATTTGATGCTTTTTCTATCAAGTGAAAATTTGCCACCACGGGAAAATCACTTTGAGATAGCTAAAACTGAGAGAGGTTTTTGTAGAGGGGCTCAACATGATCCTGTAGGATCAGATGAGAATTTTCTAAGCATCACGGTATCCTTGTAATAGCATGTTGAAGTTTGCATCCATTTTGCACTTTGGACCCTTAAGGGATCGATCTAGTGGAACGTAGCTCGGAGCAATTCCACGTGTTTCAGTGCAAAACAAGACCATTCCTAGCATAAACATGCCAATTCAAACACATTGGAACAATTAGTTTGGTCATAAAAGTTGCAGAGCGAAAGTTGCACCACTTTGCAACTTTGCACAACTTGAATTGGACACTTTTTCCATCAAGTGAAATCCACTGCCACGAGAAAACCAGTCCAAGATAGCCAAAACCGAGAGAGCTTTTTCTAGAGGGGCCCAACGCCTTCCTATAGGATTATAATAGAATTTTTTATGTATAATGGTATCCAAGTAATAGCATGCTGAAGTTTGCAGCCATTTTGCACTTTGGACCCTTTAGGGATTGATCCTGTGGAACATAGCTCAGAGTGATTTCACTTGTTTTGGTGCGAAAGAGGACCATTCCTAGTTTAAACATACGTATTCAGACATGTTGGAACATTCTGCTTCGTCACAAAAGTTGTAGAACAAAGGTTGCACCACTTTGCAGCTTTTTACTACTTGCATTTGATGTTTTTTGCATCAAGTGAAAATTTTCCACCACGCGAAAATCACTCTGCGATAGCCAAAACCAAGATTTTTTTTTGTAGAGGGGCTCAACGCGATCCTGTAGGATCAAACGAGAAGTTTCTAAGCATCACGGTATCCGAGTAATAGCATGCTGAAGTTTGCAGCCATTTTGCACTTTGGACCCTTAAGGGATCGATCCGGTGAAACATAGCTCAGAGCGATTCCACGTGTTTCGGTGTGAAAGAGGACCATGCCTAGCCTAAACATACCTATTTGGATGCATTGGAGCAGTTATTTTGGTCACACGAGTTGCAGTACAAAAGTTGCACCACTTTGCAACTTTGCATAGCTTGAATTTGACACTTTTTTTATCAAGTGAAAATCCGCCGCCATGAGAAAACCACTCTAAGATAGCTAAAATTGAGAGAGATTTTTCTATAGGGGTCCAATGTGATCTTGCAGGATCAGATGAGAAGTTTCTAAGTGTCACGGTATCCAAGTAATAGCATGCTGAAGTTTGCAGCCATTTTGCACTTTGGATCCTTAAGGGATTGATTTGGTGGAACATAGCTCAAAGCGATTCTATGTGTTTCAGTGTGAAAGAGGACCTTTCCTAGCATAAACATACCTATTCGAATGTGTTGTAATATTCCGCTTGGTCACACAAGTTGCATAAAAAAAGTTGCAAATTGTTTACATGACCTTTATATGACCTTTTTCACATTGTTCACATTTCAAAATTCAAAGTTTGCAAATTTTCCTATTCAAGGCATTTACAAAACAAGGTGCTACTACACCAAACATGAACTCAAACCTTACAAAATTTGAGTATATCACATTATGCAATTAAATCTTATTACAATGCCTCAGGCACTTCATTCTCACAGATCTTTTACAATGTCACTCATACATTCGAGATTCTCTTTAAATATCTACATCATAGGTGCTCATTATGAGGTTAACTTCAAATGAGTAACTTGAGATTGCCTCGCCAAGCTTCACACGCTATTTTATAATGGCTTGAAATCAAAATTGAGATTTTTCAAGATCATCAAAATAAGGATGTTGCATTGGTTTTTGGCTAAGATTCTCTTTGATGGCTCTTAAATCAACATTTTCTGCAACGAAAGATCAATCAATTTTTAGTAGTTTACTAACAAATACGCAAAGTAAAAGAGAAAAAGAAAGAGAATCCAAAATGGAAATGAAATAAAAATAGATGGAAGGAACTTACAGATGTTGCATGCAGGCATCAAAATAAGGATGTTGCATTGCTTTTTTGGCTTACATTCTCTTGGATGGTTCATATATCTGCATTTTTTGCAAGGGGACACCAATCACTATAGAAAAAGATGATAGCATTGGCATCAAACAAATAAATGTGCATACAAGTATAAATTAATAAGAAATAATGTGCATATACTTACAAATTAATCGAACGAACCATCCGGGTCTGCTCTACTCTTTATTGTGTCAGGTATTGCCTCATGGTCTAACTCACGGACCTTCCATTATGTCTTGTTCAAAGGTCTACCCCCATATTTGGTCAAATGAACATTGGATGCTATGACAAGGTTTGAGTAATGAAGAATCTTACAATGCATGAAAAAGTCTTGAAATAGCCAATGTTTAACACTTGAATGTGGGTACCTTCTAAGCCACGTTCCAGTAACCACAACTGAGCCTGTAGGGTATTCGATGTTTTCTCCATCTATAACTGGGGCCTCCAAATTTTTTTTGGTCTCAACACAATGACACAAGTAATAGTTTGTTCCCTCTTCATTGTCTTCATCTACAATAACTGCATAAACATGCCCTACATTGGTATGTGCAAAAAATCTCTTGAAATTTGTCAACATTAGGAATATAGTACAAAGTAAGATAACGATATGGAATATCAGCCACTAAGAAAGTAGATATATCACCTAGTTGAACTAGATCTGATATGTGGTCAAAGTCAACCGATGATTCCATCTGTGTCAGTTCCAATGTCATCGGAGGGCGATACGTGTGAAGTGGGCTAAGATAAATTTTGAACCATTCGTCAACCCACTCCCCTGACTCACAATCATTCCAAGCTTGCATTGTACATGAAGAACAAAAGCATGCCATATTTCCTGTATCGATACTCCATGAAACTGCATTTGAGCTAAGGAAAGAGTGTACCTCACTCGCTCCTATTAGTGTACAATCATCTTCATATGGTGCAATTTTAGTATCATCCATCAACCAAAAAAATCTATGAACTGAAGACATACCTTCATTACTTGGACCCATCAAAGCATTACACCACTCGACGATTGATTTTGTATTTGTCAACTTTGCATTGTCTTTATACTTTAACTCTTCTCGTCCTAATGCTATTTTCATGCATGCGCTTGCACCATCATGCTCCCCCTTTCCATGTTTGGCCTCACAAAAGTTCCACATATGTTGAACACCTGTAATGGCATGCATCCTGCACAACCAGTAGAACATATGCAAGTTCTTGAACTATGTTGCATAGTTATCAGACCATATTATATGTTGATCGTATTCTATGCCCCTCTAAGACAAACCATATAGAACATCTGGAAGCAACCTTGCACGAACTCTGGAGAATGTGTGTGATCATCACTAATGTAAAAGTGGTACTCCCTCAATACCTTCCTTTGCTCATCTATACTATTAGATGCATGAATGAATGCTAGGGTCACAAAGATGGAATCTTGTGTGGAGTTGTAATACTGTGACTGCACCTCATGTTGTGGTTGTAGAGTGTAGTTCTCTGCAAAGTCAACCATGGATACTATGTTTCCAACTGGAAAGGTTTCCTTACATACCTTGAATCGCATGTCCAACCATCGAGCTCGATGGGTATGCATTGCATACTCATATAGTATACTGTCATGAAATATGGTCATAAATTGGTACACTGGAATCTTCTCAATAACCAAATCACACGTTTTTGCTTGAGACCCATCTTTTGTAGCATATGCCACTGTTTTATACTTCCCGAACTCTACTAGTTTATGTCCCACCTCATTTGTGCTTTCCATATGTTGACATACTGGAATACGCTGGAAGCCACCGCAACACTCGCATGAACCATCCAAGCATGTTGTCCTCTAAAATATCTAGCCATCCTCTATTTCACATAAAAAATTTGATAAGAACTCTCTTGAAGATTTTGGTGGGGCTTTTATGCCACAATCTCACAAAACATCGTTAGTATGCAAATCTAAACATATAGAACAATAAACATCATAATGGTTAGAAAATTCAATATGTAGTCTATAACAACAAGTAGTGCATATGTGATTTATCTTGACATAAAAAGGTTTAAGCAGTTCAAAAAATCTTTGAGAAATGTACTAATTTGAGGATAATCATTTTTAAATTTTCGAAAAAATTGGGTTTGAGTCATATCCAAAAAATGCTTTGGATGTGGCTCACGATTCCGACTACCGATTCTCCTTCTTACTACATCCCTTTGATTCAGAGAAGGCCTTGTGTTATTCTTCCAATACTCTTCAACTAGTGTTCTCAAGGCTTCAACAACTTCTTTATCTTTTCATGACAGTCTCCCCAAGAATGCCCACAATTCTTTGCCAGCTTTGAATGGCTCTTGATAAAAAAATTCTACTAATTCTCATTTGTTCACTATTCTTTTTAATTAGATGAGATTTCTTTGTTTGATAGCTTACCAAAGTTGATGTAATGACACGTCGAGTGACATAACTATCCTTTGAGCATGAGGTCTTACCCACATTCTCACAAGAATCCATTAGATTCTTCACAATAGTGTCTTCACTCAATGCATTCAGTGTTCTCAACCCAAGAGTCTTCACGATGTTCCTATACTTTACATCCCACATCATTTCAACAAATAGTTGACATCTTGCAGTCTCATTTATCCTTTCAAAGAATCATTCCCAAATATTATTAGCATATCTTCTACAAGTGCGTGTTGAAATCTTAAGGTCTTCCATGTGCTACAAAATCTCATCATCAATATTAATCAAATACTTTGTCTTTCTATGCAAAATTCTTGGTAGTGTTCTCCTAGGTACATACATCTCAACATTAGGAATTTCATCAATATTTAATTGAGGTGGGCTAGATTGCATACCTTCGATCGAGGGTGGAGAAGAAGACATACCTTGAGATTCACATGGGGATGATTGCATACCTTCTTCGTCAATTTCAAGTGATGATGTACTCTGAACTTGAGATGTATTGGTTGGTGTCCAACAATATTCACTTGTGGTAAATGGTGTCCCTCCATATTCACTTGCAGTAGATGGTGTCCATCCATATTCACTTGTGCTAGATGGTGTCCCTCCATATTCGCTTGTGCTTAATGGTGTTCCTTCATATTCACTTGTCGTAGAGGGTGTGTCTCCAACTACGGTATCTGAATCTTTCTTACGACAATGCTTTTGTATTCGTGCTTGTTGTGCTGTTGATTCCCATTCTCTTTTTGATGGTTGAGGTTCCTCTATAATCAAGTTTTTTTCATCAATCATTTCCAATTTCTTCTTTTCACAATATTCCGCCACCCAAACTCTCTCCTTTTCTTTCAATGTTTCATTCTCTTCATCTATTAGTTTCCTCTTTGTATTTTTCTTTGGCATGGCAGATAATTTTATCTATACCATGGTAATGAGATGAATATTAGTTCCTAAAAAATGTATCCATTCAAGTTAATTGAAAAAAATATGTCATTGAAGGCTTCATTTAAATAATACTTACAATCATCGTGTACAGAAGTTAACCTAGCATGTAGACAAATGTGTACAAACTATGGAAGCACTAGGCTAGCTAGAGCACATTTCTAACTAAAAGTAAATAACCATGATGGTGATTCTGAAATCTAATGAGTCAATGGCATTGTGAGTGTTTGATAAGTTTGTGGTGTAGGAGCACCTTGACAATCTATGCTTCCATTTTGAAATTTGATTCAATTTTGGGTATCTTCATGTTGTAAGAGGGTCATTAAAGACATTTTCCATGTACCGGTTGTATGAGCTTTCAAAGGTGGTTGTTTGTTAGCTATAGGCATTGGGTGGAGCTGGTTTTCATTAAAAAAGGTTTAAACAAGCTCCATTGGCTCGAAGGGAGGACTTTTGTTCATTTTTAAATTAATTTTTTTGATAAAAAATGTTGTTTTCCAGAAATTCACTAGCTTTTTTGCACTTTCATGCACTTGTACTGATCTATACCACCTCCCCTTGATACAAAAATAATATAATATTGTAGGCACATTTCTTAACTCTCTAATGCATCAGTTCTGAGGGCTTAATAGTACGTTTGAAGGGAGCAATTGACAATTTTATGAAACTGCTCATTTCAAGCCAGTCAAGGGTTTGAGTAGGATTTAATTATGAAATGACCATCCCACCTACTGTTATGACTTGTTTCTCAAAGGGTATGGCATGTAAATTTCTAGAGTAGGGTCTTTTATTGTTGAACATGCCTTGGAGGCCTAAAATAGTGAAAAGGTCAGTTTTCTTAAAGTTCTCCCAAAGGATTCATGTTATGGGTTAAGTTATCTCTTGCAACTCTGAAATGGGTGCTAGAATAATTCTTTTATTTTCCTAGTGTTTTGAAAATTTTTGGAGTTAAAGGCCCAAAACTGGTTTTGCATAGTAACTAGATTCCAAGGGTGAAATGTGGGAAATAGAGTTTATGTTTGTTGTCCATCTTGGAGGAGTGTTGGGATTGGTCCATTAGGCCTTTTTAATCTTGTTAGATGCCTCTTGAAGTAAATTTTACATCTTCAATGGTTTTGGGTCCTCTAACTCTGCATCAAAAATGAGTATCACAGTCTGAAGTGTGTGCATAGTTTGGGAGATACATGTGACAGTTTGCAGATGCTTGGCTACTAGTAATGTGGATA
Organism: Sequoiadendron giganteum; assembly: GCA_007115665.2. NCBI lineage: Eukaryota > Viridiplantae > Streptophyta > Pinopsida > Cupressales > Cupressaceae > Sequoiadendron > Sequoiadendron giganteum. Next base: position 153,458,979 of record CM021105.1, read on the forward strand.
GTGAATAAAGGAACTAAGTTTGTGTGTAAGGGAAGCCTTCTAAAAGGTTTCATTTTTGTTGTATGAACTCAAACAAAGATTTATTAAGCAAATAATGGTCTGGTTGTGCCTTAAGAATTATGGTTTGTGTTTGTAAATAATGGTGCCATTATGGAAAATTTAAGACAACTTGTGAATGACATAATCATTGGTTGATGTTTTGAGGAACCAAGTTGATTGTAATAAGTTATTTTCAAGATTTTCAAGGTGTTTTGAATGTCCTTAAAAGGAATTGGGAACTCTTAATGCTAATTTGAGTATACGAATCAAATTTTTTGTGAAGGGAAATATAGTTGAATAAATGTGTCAAGAAAGGTGTTGATTTCTTCCTTTGTACTGCATCAGTTTGTGCAGAGTTATTGGAAGGTGTTTGGACCCTTCGGATGAATGGGAGAGGCTCGGAGTTGTATTAAAGGATGAATTTTGGTGAATGGTTATGAGTTTCTAATCAACTTTATGCTATTTAATTTCAATTTTATGATGGTTAATCTATTTTTTTGAGTCTGAAAAAGAGTTGAAACGAGGTTCTAATGTTTTGATGAAAAGATGATTGAGTTTATTTTTTAATCTTCTTCAATTTAATTTAGGTTCAAAAGTACCCTTGATGATTTGTGGATCCTAGTAGATGTTCTGCATCAAGTTTAAAATAGTAATTGGCAAGTGTATATAATTGTGTATATAATGGTAATTTAAAATGTGCATTGACAACCTAAGGTTATAATGACAAACAAAAATGAAAGCAAGCCATAAGAAAATGAAAGAAAATTTGTAAAGACTTCACATACCTAAAAAACTAGACTTTCAAATGGAGGAGTTCAACCCAATTATGTAGCCTTAGCTTCTTCTTTCTTCAAACTCTGCAACAATTTGACTTGTTCAAAAGCTTTTTCCCCTCCAAACTTCAATTGTATCACATTTTTCAATGGAATTCAAACTTCAATTGATATTATATGTCTTTCAACATGGAAACTTTGCTATTTCATGCAAAGATGGTAGAAACATCATGGAAAAGGTGATGGAATGTGAAAAACATGCTTGCACACTTCACAACATCATCAAAAAGCCGCTTTTTGTCAGAGCACGCGCAAACCTAGGGGAATATGCAAACTGTGGGCCTTGAAATCATCAGTATATAGACTTTTTTACCGTTTTAGTGGTGTACAACATGCGCTTATGTTATAATGCGAGCGTTTTATAACACAATCACGTTATGTGAAATATGGTTTTATTTCTATATTTGTTTTCTCCCTCTTTTTCTTTACCCTCTATCCTAATTCTATAGTTGTCCCCTGCACCCTTATAGTAGAGGAGATAGAGGTGAGTGTGTGTGTGAGAGAGAGAGAGAGGTAAAGGGAGAGTGGGAGAGAGTGAGGGAGAGGGAGAGGGAGAGGGAGAGGGAGAGGTGGAGGGTTAGAAATATAAAGTGGGAGACATGGAGATAGATAGGGAGGGAGAGAGGGGGAGATTGGGAGAGAAAAAGGGAGAGAGGGAGGGGGTGGGAGTGGGAGAGAAAGAGGGAGGGAGAGGGAGAGGAGGATAAAGAGATAGTGGGAGAGAGATGGAGGGAGAGGGAGAGGGGAGAAAGAGATAGTGGGAGAGATGGAGAGAGGGAGGAAGAGAGGGAGGGAGAGAGATGTAGGGAGAGGGAGAGGGAGAGGGAGAGAGGGAGGGAGAGGTAGAGGGTTAGAAATAGAAAGTGGGAGAGAAAAAGGGAGATAGGGAGGGATAGGGAGTGGGAGAGAAAGATGGAGAGAGGGAGGGAGAGGGAGAGGGGGAGAAAGATAGATTGGGAGAGAAAGAGGGAGAGAGGGAGGGAGAGGGAGAGGGGGAGAAAGATAGTGGAGAGATAGAGATGAGGGAGAGAGAGAGTGGGAGAAAGAGAGAGAGGGAGGAGAGAGGGGGAGAGGGAGAAAGAGAGAGGAGAATGGGAGAAAGAGATAGTGGGAGGGAGAGAGGGGGAGAGTGGGAGATAGAGAGGGAGAGGGAGAGGGGGAGAGTGGGAGAAAGAGAGAGTGAGAGAGTGGGAGGTGGGAGAAGGGGAGAGTGGGAGAAAGAGAGAGTGGGAGAGAGTGGGAGAAGGGTAGAGTGGGAGATCAAGAGGGAGGAGAGAGGGTGAGAGTGGGAGAAATATAGAGTGGGAGAGAGTGGGAGAGTGGGAGAAAGTGAGAGTGGGAGAAAGAGAGAGTGGGATGGAAAAAGGAGGAGAGCGGAAGAAAGAGAGAGGGTTGAGGGATTAGGGTTGAGAGATATACCCTCAAACCTCAACCCTTAAACCCTAATCCCTCAACCCCTATACCCTCTTAATCCCTGAACCCTAAACCCTGAACCCTTCAACCCTAATCCCTCTACCCCTATACCCTCTTAATCCTTGAAACCTCAACCCTCACCAGTTAAACCCTAATCCCTCAACCTCTATACCCTCTTAATCCCTCAACCCCTATACCCTCTTAATCCCTGAACTGTGAACCATGAACCCTTCAACCCTAATACCTCTACCCCTATACCCTCTTAATCCTTGAACCATCAACCCTTAAACCCTAATCCCTCAACCCCTATAACCTCCTAATCCTTGAACCCTCAACCCTTCAACCCTAATCCCTCTACCCCTATACCCTCTTAAACCTTGAACCCTCAACCCTTAAACCCTAATCCCTCAACCCTTATACACTCTTCATCTCTCAACCCTCAACCCTTAAACCCTAATTCCTCAACCCCTATACCCTCTTAATCCCTCAACCCTCAACCCTTACACCCTAATCCGTCAACCCCTATACCCTCTTAATCCCTGAACCCTCAACCCTCAACCCTTCAACCCTAATTCCTCTACCCCTATACCCTCTTAATCCTTGAACCCTCAACCCTCAACCCTTAAACCCTAATCCCTCAACCCCTATACCCTCTTAATCCCTGAACCCTGAACCCTGAACCCTTCAATCCTAATCCCTCTACCCCTATACCCTCTTAATCCTAGAAACCTCAAACCCTCACCAATTAAACCCTAATCCCTCAACCTCTATACCCTCTTAATCTCTCAACCCTCAACCCTTAAACCCTAATCCCTCAACCCCTATACCCTCTTAATCCCTCAACACTCAACCCTCAACCCTCAACCCTCAACCCTTCAATCCTAATCCCTCAACCCCTATACCCTCTTAATCCCTGAACCCTGAACCCCGAACCCTTCAACCCTAAACCCTCTACCCCTATACCCTCTTAATCCTTGAACCATCCACCCTTAAACCCTAATCCCTCAACCATTATGCCCTCTTAATGCTTGAACCTTGAACCCTCAACCCTTAAACCCTAATCCCTCTAACTTCATACCCTCTTAATCCTTGAACCCTCAACCCTTAAACCCTAATCCCTCAACCCCTATACCCTCTTAATATGTCAACCCTCAACCCTTAAACACTAATCCCTCAACCCCTCTACCCTCTTAATCCCTCAACCCTCAACCCTTAAACCCTAATCCCTCAACCCCTATACCCTCTTAATTCCTAAACACTTAACCCTCAACCCTTCAACCCTAATCCCTCTACCCCTATACCCTCTTAATCCTTGAACCCTCTATTGGTGTTTAAAAATGCAACCCAACTAGGATTTGCAATTCTCTAAGAGGTAGCCAACCTCTATAATAAAAAACCATAAAGACTAGTGGCCAACTAACAAGATTCAGTCAAAGACTGGCATCTCCTACACTTCAGGCTCTGTAAGACCTAGGAGGGTAACCCTTTAGCAACATCAAACAATATAAACACACAAGTAACAGGATATTGCTTAATAGATTATGCTCTCACAGAATTGCTGAGAAACTTGAAATATCACTTAACATTGGCAAGATATTGCATGAATTTCACTAATCAGCATGGAGAACATGACAAACACAACTCAGGAAAATATATTTGAAATGGTTTTTTGATTTAAAGAGTTGGGACCAAACTGAAAACAACAGAAATATGATAATGGACTAGTGCCATAAAAATGGGCTATGGAGTCATATAACTAGCATTCATCTTTCAGTGTTGAACATGCTCTGAAGGTCTTGCAAATGTTGTCACATTATGAAAACCAGACCACTGAAGCTTTCTCTGATAATTCTTCCTATGAATCCACCTAAAACATAACACTCCTGTCACATTTGTCAAAGCTATTACACTATCCCTGAACAATAGGCAATAATAAAACTAGATTTTGCTTTATTAAAGCAATTAGACCATTCATAGAACAGAAGGCAACAACAAATGTAGCTAAAATGCAGCAAATGTGCATGAACAGATTCAAACAACTTTATTATTGAATCCAAAACAGCATTACAATTCAGCCAGGGAGACAATGAACATGACAAAACAATTCAAAACAATACACTTTTAGATTAAAATGATTAATAGTCATATTTCCCCCTAGCTTTACAATCTACCCATAGCTTCTTCCTGACTTGCAGAGCTTTCAGAAATTGGAACCCTGTACAATGAGAAGAGAAGAGAAGAAATAGAAGAATGAAGGTAGCCCTAAAACTGATCCGAAAGTGCCATCTGGAATCTTCATTCACCGTTGATCACAAATCCTGCAAAAGAATCTCTCATCTCTCTTCCGGCAACAAACTCTACCTCTCAAAACAACATTTGCTCATCATTGCTTTGCAAAAGAAAGCATGCCCATGTGGAGAATCTTCAAATTCACCTAGCTGCTCATTCCCATGAAAATTATGTTTCATCCTTTTACTCTTCATTTGCTGCAGTTTTATTCCCAGCACATACTTTCCAATAAAATGAATAAAATTCACTTTATACAAAGTCTCACAACTCTCCTAGCAAATAAAATATTTGCAAAGTGAATATTTACTCATGTTATAAATTTATCCCCATCTTGCATTTTACAGTAAAATATGCCTGGCAAGTAAACAATTTATCCGTGCCTCATTTACATATTTCATATTTGAAATATTTTACATTTTACTTTCTTGGGAAAATTATTTTACCCCTAAATGCCTGATCATTTAAAAAACAATGGGCCCACCTCAGTTTTTAACCACAAATGCAACCATTTGAAATTTTTAATAAAAACCCCCCATGCATTCTCGCTCACCTCGTGGGGTTTTGGCTGACGTCATGTTTTTCATGGGAGGCATGTGAGGTTGGGCCAAATCTGTTATTTTTGTTCATTCCTGAGAAATGATCGCCCTCCATTCTCCCTGTTGTTTTGTGCCTTGATGGATTTCCATCTTCCTTGTTTGCGCAAGCCTCCCTCAGCTCATGCACGTGCCAGCCCCTTGTGACTGTGCCTCACCTACCATCCCCTCTCTGTGCATTTGGCCATCCTCCTGTAGCTATGCAGGTCAACATTGGCAACTGCATTTCCTTACAAGCTTCAAACGCTTCACCCATGCTGGAGCCCTCTGTCCTCTAGTCGTGGGTTCTCACCCTTGCATTCAATCCTTGGTTTCTAAGGCCTGTGCTTCACATATTTTTCTACCTTCATTTGGTGTTTCTCAAACAGTTCACACACCTTTTATCCAAACACCCGTGCCCCTCCTTGCATTCAATCCTCACCTTTTATTAGGTCGTGCCCTCCAGCCTCCTCTCTGGCTATGCCCCTACATACTCTACTGCTGCAAGTGTGGGCCTCTCACCTGGTGTTCTCCACTCATGGTGGTTGCTTTCTCACTGGGCGAGGGTTCTCCTGGCTCTGGTCTTTTCTTTGGTACGAGGCCATCTTCAAATGCTGGTTGCGTTTGTTTAAAAGTTTCAAAAACCCCAACATATCCATCTTATGCATCCTTGTTTCTCATCCATTCGATGCAATTTTTCAGTGAGAGTCTGAGCCATTTGCAGAAGTGTCTTGGCATTTCCAATAGACATATTTTGTATTGGCTATCAATAGTGGTGTCCAAAGATATCATACTTCATTCGTTGCATCCATCTGAGAAGTCTCAAACAAACTCACATGCTTTGTCTATTTTGCTCCATGGTGGACACCCTCACCTCTTCCATTATCTAGCTTCACAAAGTATTCGAGCTCCATGACAAATGCAAGACAAAATTTCCTCAAATAATTTTGATACAACATACTTCAACCTCGAATTGGCCATGAGTAGAGTCGCCTTGCCAGATTTGTTCACACACTGGCATCAAGACAAAGATATTTCCATGGTGGCTTCATGATCCTACATAAAAACTCCTCTATATCTATCAAACTGAACCGTGTTTCCTTTTCCATGTTGCCAAGTGAACATAAAATGTTTGATGAGCCTTTTACCTTATGCATTTGTGCTCCATGACACTGAAGCTCTTGAATTTACAATCATTTACTTGAAGCGAACCTCACAATTATGCAAAGCATGTTGGGCCCCATGTGGGTCCGGCTAATTTTTTTTTCATTTTCAAACAAATTTTATGCTCAAACGATCTCAACACAACATCCAAATGAATTTGGAGTTGAAAAATGAACTGGGTCTTCATCAAAATCATTTTTCTGACACTTTTGTTAAATGGCCAAAACTAACCCAGTTGGCTAAGGAATCCATCTAGGAAACCAGTCAAATAACCTCGTGAAGCAATGAGAACTTGCAAACATGTAGAAAGTTGATCTAAGAATACAGTGCAAAGGATGGCTCAGAGAAATGTATCACGAGGTGGAAAGTATTAATTGGAAAAGTTGCCCAATCAAACTTTTATGAAACAACAACTATTCTGAAACAATTAGAACACACCCGACTGCTAATTTGTAAACATATCAAATCAAACCATGACGAGTTGCCATTCAACATAGTGGAACATTAAGATATCGTGAGCACATGTGCCAAAGGAACTTCCATGAAACATATTTGATTAAAAGATACTGACGGTCGAAGTTGATCATTCAGAAAGGCTATTAGGAATGCAGCTACAAAATAGAACAAACTGCATTTGGTTTCAATCTACTAAAAATAGAAAATCAGATCATGAGGTTCTGGAAATTGACACCTGAGATCATTTAGGTATGGAGAATATGGAACAAATTTTTTTTTGACATGACAGTGAACTGTTTGTGAAAACCAAGCTCAAACAAGAAGCTATATCGCAAAACAAACAATCCGCAAACAACAGAATAGTGTCAAAACCCTCTAGCTTCACTTTTCGAAACTCTATCAAAACTTATCATGGGAAGCTCAAAAATGACATGCCTGCTCACATATGTCTACTGAGTATGTTTGCAAATGGGTTTTGCATGACAATCAATAGGCTTTAAATTATAAGCCTCTAAAGCGGGTCACTCAGGACTGATTGTTTAGGTGCACTTCTGAAAGTGCAGAAGCTAAAATTTTGAAATAGGCATCTCAAATTTGAAAAATTTGAGAGTGCCAACACCCTCAACCCTCAAACCTTAAACCCTAATCCCTAAAGCCCTATACCCTCTTAATCCCTCAACCCTCAACCCTTAAACCCTAATCTGTCAACCCCTATACCCTCTTAATCCCTCAACCCTCAACCCTCAACCCTTCAACCCTAATCCCTCTACCCCTATACCCTCCGAACCCTTGAACCCTCAACCTGCAAACCTTAAACCCTAATCCCTCAACCCTTATACCCTCTTAATCCCTCAACCCTCAACCCTCAACCCTCAACCCTTCAACCCTAATTGCTCTACCCCTATACCCTCTTAATCCTTCAAACCTCAACACTCAACCATTAAACCCTAATCCCTCAACCCCTATACCCTCTTAATCCCACAACTCCCAAGCCTTAAACCCTAATCCCTCAACCCCTATACCCTCTTAATCCCCAAACCCTCAACCCTCAAACCTTCAACCCTAATCCCTCTACCCCTATACCCTCTTAATCCCTCAACCCTCAACCCTTAAACCTTAATCCCTCAACCCCTATACCCTCTTAATCAGCAAACCCCGAACCTTGAACCCTTGAACCCTAATCCCTCTACCCCTATACCCTCTTAATCCTTGAACCCTCAACCTTCAACCCTTAGACCCTAATCCCTCAACCCCCATAACCTAATAATCCCTCAACCCTCAACCCTTAAACCCCAATCCCTCAACCCTTATACCCTCTAAATCCCTCAACCCTCAAACCTTAAACCATAAACCCTCAACCCCTATTACCTCTTAATCCCTAAACCCTGAACCCTTCAACCCTAATCCCTCTATACCTATACCCTTTTAGTCCTTGAACCCTCAACCTTCAACCCTTAAACCCTGATCCCTCAACCCCTATACCCTCTTAATCCCTAAACCCTCAACCCTCAACCCTTCAACCCTAATCCCTCTAACCCTAGACCCTCTTAATCCTTCAACCCTCAACCCTTAAACCCTAATCCCCCAACCCCTATATTCTCTTAATCCCTCAACCCTCAACCCTTAAACCCTAATCCCTCAACCCCTATACCCTCTTAATCTGTCAACCCTCAACCCTTAAACTCTAATCACTCAACCCCTATACCCTCTTAATCCCTAAACCCTCAACCCTCAACCCTCAACCCTTCAACCCTAATCCCTCTACCCCTATACCCTCTCTATCCTTAAAACCTCAACACTCAACCCTTAAACCCTAATCCTTCAACCCCTATACCCTCTTAATAGCTAAACCCTCAACCCTCAACCCTTCAACCCTAATACCTCTACCCCTATAACCTCTTAATCCTAAAATCCTCAACCTTTAAAACCTAATCCCTCAACCCCTATACCCTCCTAATCCCTAAACCCTCAACCCTCAACGCTTCAACCCTAATCCCTCAACCCCTAAACACTCTTAATCCCTCAACCCTCAACCCTTAAAACCTAATCCCAGAACCCCTATACCCTCTTAATCCCTCAACCCTCAACCCTTACACCCTAATCCGTCAACCCCTATACCCTCTTAATCGCTCACCACTCAACCCTTAAACCCTAATCCCTCAACCCCTATACCCTCTTAATCCCTCAACACCCAACCCTTAACGTCTAATCCCTCAACCCCTATACCCTCTTAATCCCTAAACCCTCAACCCTCAACCCTCAACCCTTCAACCCTTCAACCCTAATCCCTCTACCCCTATACCCTCAAAATCCTTGAAACCTCAACCCTCAACCCTTAAACCCTAATCCCTCAACCCCTATACCCTCTTAATCCCTGAACCCTCAACGCTCAACCATTCAACCCTAATCCCTCTACCCCTATACCCTCTTAATCCCTCAACCCTCAACCCTTAAACCCTAATCCCTCAACCCCTATACCCTCTAAATCCCTGAACCCTGAACTCTTCCACCCTAATGCCTCTACCCCTATACCCTATTAATCCTTGAACCCTCAACCCCTATACCCTCGTAATCCATCAACGGTCAACCTTTAAACCCAAATCCCTCAACCCTTATACCCTCTTAATCCCTCAACCCTTCAACCCTAATCCCTCAACCTCTATAACCTCTTAATCCATGAACCATCAACTGTCTACCCTTTGACCCTAATCCCTCTATCCCTATACCCTTGTAATCCTTAAACCCTAATCCATCTACCCCTATACCCTCTTAATCCTTGAACCCTCAACCCTCAACCCATAAACCCTAATCCCTCATCCCCTATACCCTCTTAATCCCTCAACCCTCAACACTTAAACCCTAATCCCTCAACACCTATACCCTCATAATCCCTCAACCCTCAACCCTTAAACCCCAACCCCTCAAACCCTATAACCACCTAATCCTCGAACCCTCAATTCTCAACCCTTAGACCCTAATCTCTCTACCCCTGTACCTTCTTAATCCTTGAACCCTCAAACCTAAACCCTTAAACCCTAATCCCTCAACCCTTATACCCTCTTAATCCATCAACTCTCAACCCTTAAACCCTAATCCCTCAACCCCTATACCCTCTTAATCCCTCAACCCTCAACCCTTAAACCCTAATCCCTCAACCCTTGTTCTCTCTTAACCACTCAACCCTCAACCCTTAAACCCTAATCCCTCAACCCCTAGAACCTCTTAATCCATCAACCCTCAACCCTCAACCTTTCAACCCTAATCCCTCTATCCCTATACACTTTTAATCCTTGAACCCTCAACCTTCAACCTTTAAACCCTAATCCCTCAACCCCTATACCCTATTAATCCCTAATCCCTAAACCCTCAACCCTTCAACCCTAATCCCTCTACCCCTATAACCTCTTAATCCTTCAACCCTCAACCCTTAAACCCTAAGCCCTCCACCCCTATACCCTCTTAATCCCTCAACCCTCAACCATTAAAACCTAATCCCTCAACCCCTATACCCTCTTAATCCCTCAACCCTCAACCCTTAAACCGTAGTCCCTCAACCCCTATAGCCTCTTAATCGTTGAACCCTGAACACTTAACCCTTCAACCCTAATCCCTCTACCCCTATACCCTCTTAATCCTTGAACCCTCAACCCTCAACCCTTAAACCCTGATCCCTCAACCCATATACCGTCTTAATCCCTCAACCCTCAACCCTTAAACCCTAATCCATCAACCCCAATACCCTCTTAATCCCTCAACCCTCAACCCTCAACCCTCAACCCTCAACCCTCAACCCTTCAACCCTAATCCCTCTACCCCTATACCTTCTTAATCCTTGAACCCTCAACCCACAACCCTTAAACCCTAATCCCTCAACCCCTATACCTTCTTAATCCCTGAACTGTTAACCCTGAAACCTTCAACGCTAATAACTCTACTCCTATACCCTTTGAATCCTTGAAACCTCAATCCTCAACCCTTAAACCCTAATCCCTCAACCCCTATACCCTCAACCCTTAAACTCTAATCCCTCAATCCCTATACCCTCTTAATCCCTGAACCCTGAACCCTGAACCATTCAACCCTAATCCCTCTAACCTTATACCCTCTTAATCCCTCAACCCTCAACTCTTAAACTTTAATCCCTTATCCCCAATACGCTCTTAATCCCTAAACCCTAAACCCTGAACTCCTCAACCCTTATCCCTCTACCCCTATACCCTCTTAATCCGTGAACCCTCAACCTTCAACCCTTAAACCCTAATACCTAAACCCCTATACCCTCTCAATCCCTTAACCCTGAGCCCTTAAACTCCAATCCCTCAACCCTTATACCCTCTTAACCCCTCAACCCTCAACTCCTATAACATATTAATCCATGAACCATCAAACCTCTACCCTTTGACCCTAATCCCTCTATCTCTATACCCTTTTAATCCTTGAACCCTCAACCCTCAACCCTTAAACCCTAATCCCTCAACCCCTATACCCTCTTAATCCCTCAACCCTCAACCCTCAACCCTTCAACCCTAATCCCTCAACCCCTATACCCTCTTAATCCTTCAACCCTCAACCCTCAACCCTTAAACCCTAATCCCTCAACCCTTAAACCCTAATCCCTCAACCCCTATACCCTCTTAATCCCTCAACCCTCAACTCTTAAACCCTATTCCATCAACGCATATACCTTCTTAATCCCTCAACCCTCAACCCTTCAACCCTAATCCCTCTACCCCTATACCTTCTTAATCATTGAACCCTCAACCCTCAACCCTTAACCATTAAATCCTAATCCCTCAACCCCTATACCCTCTTAATCTCTTAACACTCAACCCTTAAAACCTTATCCCACAACCCCTATACCCTCTTAATCCCTCAACCCTCAACCCTCAACCCTTCAACCCTAATCCCTCTACCCCTCTACCCTCTTAATCCTTGAACCTTCAATCCTCAACCCTTAAACCCTAATCTATCAACCCCTATACCCTCTTTATCCCTCAACCCTCAACCCTCAACCCTTAAACCCTAATCACTAAACCCTTATACCCTCTTAATCCCTCAACCCTCAACCCTCAACCCTCAACCCTCAACCCTTAAACCTTAATCCCTCTACCCCTATACCCTCTTAATCCTTGAACGCTCAACCCTCAACCCTTAAACCCTAATCCGTCAACCCGTATACCATCTTAGTCCATGAACCCTCAACCCTTAAACCCTAATCCCTCAACCCCTATACACTCTCAATCCCTGAACCCTCAAACCTTCAACCCTAATCCTTCTACCCCTATACCATCTTAATCCTTGAACCCTCAACCCCTATACCTTCTTAATCCATGAACCCTGAACCCTGAACCCTTCAACCATAATCCATCTACCCCTATACCCTCTTAATCCTTGAACCCTCAACCCTTAAACCCTAATCCCTCAACCCCTATACCCTATTAATCCCTCAACCCTTAAACTTTAATCCCTCAACCCATATACTCTTTGAATCCCTCAACCATCAACCCTTAAACCCTAATCTCTCAACCTCTATAACCACTACCCTATATCCTATTAATCCCTCATCCCTAAACTCTAAACCCTTAAACCCTAACCTATAAACCCTCTATCCACTACCATCAATTCTCTACCCTATACCCTCAACCCTAATCCCCCAACCCTTAAACCCACTTAGTAAACTCTCTACCCTAATCCCTCAACCCTCTTGACTCTTAAACCCTCAAACCTTAAACCCTTAAAAACTCAACCCTAAACCCTCAAACAACAACCCTAAACCCTTAAACCCTGTACCTTGTACCCTTTACCCTCAATCCAATACTCTCTACCCTAAACCCTTATCCCTCAACCCTTATACAGTGAAATCCAAGAAAACTCTCTACCGTAATCCCTAAACCCTCAACCCTTAATCTCTCAACCCCTATAACCTCTACCCTATATATTGGACCCTCAATCCTAATCCCTTGACCCTATACCTTAAACCCTCAATCTTCAACACTCAACCCTTAAACCCTCTACCCTTTACCCTATACATTAAACGCTCAATCCTCAATTCTCGACCTTTAACCCTTAATCCCTTAACCCTCAATCCTTAAACCCTTTACCCCTTACACTGGACCCTGAACCTAATCCTTGAACCATATACCCTCAAACCTATACCCTAAACCCTCTACACTCAACCAAGTAAACCCTTAACCCTAAACCCTTCAACCCTAAACCTTTAAACCTTCTACCCTATACCCTCAACCAAATACCCTCTACCATCGACCCTATTCCCTCAACCCTTAAACCTTAAACCCTAATACCCTAGAAACCATCAACCCTATAGGCCCTCCATCCTAATCCCTCAACCCTATACCTTGAACCCCTTTCACTTTCTCTCTATCTATACATCTCACATGTCCCTCCTTCCCTCCCTCCTACCCTCTCTAATTGTTTGTATCTATTGTCTCCCTCTTTTTGCTTACCTCTCCTTCAATCAATCCCTACCACCCTCTCTCGCTCCCTCTATTGATCTCTCTTTATGTCCCTCCCACTCCATCCCACTCTCTCCCACTACCTCTCTCCCCCTCTCTCTCATGTCTCTCCTTCCCACCCCCTCTCTCTCTCAGGTCTCTGCCTCTAGAAACCTACCTAGGTAACCCTCTCTTTTTCTCTCTCCCCTCTCTATCTATCCCTCCAACCCTACCTAGATAAGTCCCTCTCACTCCACCCCCCTCTTTCTCTACCTCTATCAGGTCACTCCCTCCCATACACTCTCCCTCTCTCAGGTCTCTCACTCACACTCCCTCTCTCTCCCACTCCATCTCTCTCACACTCCCTCTCTCTCCCACTCCCTCCCTCTCACACTCCCTCTCACTACGTATCTCTCAAGTCTCTCCCTCTCACCCCCCTCACACTCTCAAGTCTCTCCCTTTGGCACTCTACCTACATAACTCTCTCTTTCTCTCCATCTCTATCTCTCCCCCCATCTCTCTCTCACGCTCCCTCAATTCTCTCTCTCCCACCCCCCTCTCTCTCTCCCTCTCCCTCAATTCTCTCTCTCCCACCCTCCCTCTCTCTCTCCCTCCCTTTATCCCTCCCACCCTACCTAGCTAAGTCCCTCTCACTCCAACCCCTTCTCTCCCACTCCCTCTCTCTTAAACTCTCACTTCCACCCCCTCTCCATCTCTCTAGACTCTCTCTCTCTCTCTAAATTATCCCTTCGTCTAAAGACATATATAAATGCATACATACAAGAAAAATACATATGTACATATAATCTTACATCCATACAAGTATACATACATACATGACATACATGTACATACAAACATACAAATAAACTAGCATACATACATACATGACATACATGTACATACAAACATACAAATAAATCAGCATAAATTTAATATATTGGCATTTAACATAAAGGAAGACATAACGTGAGTGCGTTATAACCCCCTCGCATTATGTCCTAGTTGACATGTTCCCCACAGAAGCAAAAACCATGTGAAAAGCAAGATATAACGTGAGCGCGTTATAACGGGCTCACGTTATATCTTGCTTTTGGAATTCCCGAGCCTTAGGTTTGGTATTTGCCTTGGAATACCAACCCAAAGGCTTGGAGGGCATTCCCAATGACGAAAGACGTGTTTTTAAAAAATACACCATATTTCTCATAATCGAGTTCATGCTCACCGTCAGGATTGCACATGGTTCAATATCAAAAAAATCAAACACATGGGTAATGTTGGGTTATCTCTTAGCTATCCAATGATGAAATTTTTTCACTTTCTACAAATGTTAAGTCTTTCATCCATAATTTATTTTATCTATATGTCTTTTTTTTGACAAAAATTAGTGTTTGGTATTTTTTTCGTTATAAATTAACCATTCATCAATTTTTCAAATAAATTACATTTTTAGAAACTAGACTCCATTCTAAAAAATTAAAAAAAAAAAAAAAAATCGATTAGTTTCCAAAATTTGTAGGTGTAGCACGGCCAAAATTATATTTTCAAGAAATGTCCACTTTGCAAATTAGTTAAAAATCAAATATGCATTAAACAATTATCAGAAAAATCGTGCATCAACTACATACTATTAGCTAACTTCTGACCATTGTGATTTTAAAAATACTAAAAAAATTTCACTGTACGAGGGTCGTACAAGAGTTGCTATGTTATGTTGTTCTGAAAAAAACAACACCAATTTGTGTATGTCCCTCGTTTGAACCCATTAATCTCAACCATTTTCAAAATAAATTAGTAGTTTAGAAAGTAGACTCAAAGCACTTGAATCCTTCTTTTTGTTCCATCTCAAAATTTTGAGTCTAAGTATCCTCAATTTCACGTCCAAGGTTAGTATTTCCCGATTTCATAAAAAAGTTGTCCAATTAAGTCCCCTTTTTGGGAACTATCTTGGTGCACTTACCCATGAATTAAAATTTTATATTTAAACCTAGAATAATCCTAATCTAATTGTTGTTGTACAAGATTGCAACAAAAGAGAGATGAAAATAAAAATAAAGCATGAATTTGTTAATGTTTTTATTTTAGTATCATTCAAAACATATATGAATCAACACTAGAAAGGGAATTAGATATACAAGTTTTCCTTATCTTTATTAAGTACCTTAGTGCCACATATTACTTGACTGTCTTTATCCTCTGATTATTTAATGCAAAGAAATTGTCAAGTAGTTGGATAATGTAAGACAAATTTTGATTGTTATTGTCACTTGTTAAATCATAAACATTTGCTTGAGTGCTTATTCACATTTCAATATGAATAATTTCATCCTTTGTACGTTGTGTGTATTTAGACCAATTTAGAAAATCTGATATTAAGTCACGTGCTTCTTCACAATCCTGAACATTTTTCAATCCCTTCAAGATTTTGTGATGTGCATCTGCAAATTTTCTATTGATATCTTCTAAATTTTCCTCTACAGTCCTTGCTTCTAACTCATTTCCAGTTTGTTCTTCTAGTCTGAAGATGTATTATTTTAACGAATCAACCATACATCTAAGATTTTCTATGTTAGACACTGATGCATTAATGCTTGCATCGGGTATTACCTCTTGCAACACCTTTATTGCTTCATCCAAGTCTTGTGTAATTTTTCATTCATGCTCATGTAGGATCACATCAGTTTGTAATATTTATTCTTGTTCTATAACCTTTTTCTTGATCTCAATCGAAGGGATAACAATAATTTTCCTTTTCTTCTTTGAACTGCTAGAGGCTTCAGTTTCAGGTCTCTCCTCTAAACCTGATCTACCAAGGTCTTTAGGGATTCCTAGAAGCCCTTCTTCATAATGAATAGATTCTTCATCAGTCACTTCATAATCCAACTTAGAAATCCAAATAAGTCTAGGCTCGATTGCTTCTATAGAAATAATACGTAGAGACAAGGAAATTGATTTCTTCGAAGTACCTTTCCACCACACTCTTGGGTATTATTTTTCTTTGATTCATTCTCATCTAAAATGTTCTAAAGAATATTGCAAGAGCATCCTCTTGAGCATCCGATCCACCAAGATTCATCATACGATTTCTTATCTGATAAGCTACCAGTTCTATATCTGACCATTCTACTTTTCCAATTACCAATATTTCCTTCATGAAGTAGAAAAGTAAGAAAAATATCAAAGTACCATACTTGAAAGTATTTTTTTTGTTCCTTTTGATTTCCTTGAAACTTTTCATCATTTTATTGAAGTAACTCGCAAAGATCACAATCAACACTTTTCTCAATCATGTTAAGTGAAATGTGAGAGATAGTAGTAGAGACTGTATAGTTGTCATTAGGTAGGCAAATTTTATGTCCAACAAGGATTATGGCATACTAGTGTACGAGAGGGGGACTAGCCATACCAAGGCTCCAAGTCATAGAGAGCCAAGAGCGGAGGGTTGTCCTAATCTACCTCAAGCTAAATAAGCATTTTTAGGCCAGGGATAGAGAATGAAGATCTCTCTCAAGTTATTTTGTCACGCTACCAACTTAGGAGGTTTAATGAGGCTAAATGAGTAGGTTTTTGGAATTCAAACTATACCTTAGACAATTATCTGCCTGAGCACAACAGTGTACGTTAAGGATGAAAATGCGATGCATTGGCATCACTCTGGGGCGTTGGTGTCCATACAACCAGAAATTTATTGGATGTTGTGGTTATGTTTCTGATATGCAATTTTCATTGATGTCAACACTATTAGCATTAACTCTTCTCAATGCTGTATATGTTGAGGATATTGATAAAATTGTAAAAAATATAGTACAGGTAGCCAGTGGTGCTTAGAAATTCAAAATGTTGCAAAGCTCTGTATGTTAAAGATCTGAAGGTGCCCTTGAAAAGGGTTTTTTGCTGAAGCTTTCTAGTATGTTGTCCAAAAGTTTTAGAGGTTCGTATCAAGTCTTGTGGAAGTTATGAAGATATGTGTGCCTACAGTTATTTAGTTTTTGTAGATGGTGTTCTTAGTTGAAGCGGATGAAATTTTGGTGATTTCATGTGTTGTGCATGTACCTATAATGTTCATGGATGAGTCTAGATCATGATCTATCCTTTTTTTATGTCCGTATTGATTGGAGTGTTCATGGTCGAAGACTTTTTTGATGTGTCCCCGAGTTCTCATGTTCTTGGCTAATATGATGGTGTTAGCATGTTGCAGATCCATAAGGATTAATATTTTATTGATTGGCATGTTTGGAGGCATTTTTTTGCATCCTCACTATGTTGTGACCAACTTGTGTTGGTGCACATTGAAATTTATTTATGTATTGAGGCTGATAGTTATAATTTACTCTTTATTTGTGGCTGACTGAATAGTGGATGTAAATTTGTGTAGCAGATATATATATATATATATATATAAGATTGTTTTCCTCATTTAGGGGAAGTGATCAAATTTACAAGTGATGTAGATGTGCAAATAAAGGTCAGATCATTCACAGCAGAGTGTGGAATATTTTGAGCAGAGGGTGGAAGAGTTTGAAGAAGTTTTTATGTGCCTAATCGAAACTGTAACTGGGCTTTTGTAGAAGCTAATTTATCAGTTCAACTTCATCAGATAGATTTAATCTAATTACTATATGTAAGGAAGTGAGCCTTCCCTTTGAGCATTGTGCTCTAGGCAGTGCACCTAAATGCAAGTGTATTCCTTTTTATTCTTCATTATACTTCTAATAGGGTATAATCTTGCAGACTAACATCCACCATGGTTTTTCCCCTAGCAGGGTTTCCACTTATAAAATCTTGGTGTTTGTGTGTCTTTGGTGTGTTGTTGATTTAATTCTTGCACTGTTAATTATCAAATCTATGATATAAGGTTGATTAATGCTGTATAATTTTGATTTTGGTAACAACTGATTCACCCCCCTCTCAATTGTCATCCTTGTATTGCCAAAAAAATTTATTAGAGCTAGTTCCTCCAAAAGAAGCTTAATGGCTTGAGGTGATCCAAGATGGAATCATTCAAGAAGGATAGTCCTAGATTCGATGGGACTAACTACTCTCTATGGAAAGTCAAGATGGAATGTCATTTGAAGTGCATTGGTGAACCTTTCTGGCAGATGACACAAAGTGCATATACCATACCTCAGAATGGTCGTTCCTCTGAAGATGAAATCAAGCAAGCAAAAATAAATACCAAGGCAGTAGAAACATTGGTGAGTGATTTGACAAATTTGAAGATGAAAAATGTGTTAGGATTGAGGACTGCATACCAGATTTGGAAAAAAGGTAGAAACATCGTATGAAGGAGATGCACTAGTGAAAAGTGCTAAGCTATAGAGTCTAAAAGGAAAATGGGAGAGCTTGAAGATGAGTGAAGATGAAAACATCTTTTCATTCTCGCAAAATATAAATGAATTAGTGATGGATATTAGATGTGCTGGTGGAACTTTGGATGATGATGAAACTGTGGATAAGATACTTAGATCTGTGCCCCCTTCCTACAAGACAACAACTCATGCTATTGATGAACTCAGGACAGTGACAAATATTACTAAAGATATGCTAATTGGAAAACTTGTTGCATTTGAATTGAGTGAATTCGGTGACTCTACTACTAAGACTGAATCTGCTCTCAAGGCTACTTTATCCAAGAAAAACAATTAGGGATATGAATCAAGAGAAAGTTCCCAGAGAAAATTCAGGTTTGAAGATGAAGAAAAGGAATTGGAAGAACTAGAAGCATTGATTATGAAAACAGAATCAAGAAGTCATGGTAAGTACAAAGGACAGTTACCTATTAAATGTTTTTCTTGCATTAAAATAGGTCATTTTTCTTCTAGATGTCTTGAAAGAGTTTCAAAGTATAAACCTGAGAACACTATATTTCAAAGAAAGTGCTATTATGTTGAAGAAGGTGTAACTGATGAAGAATCTGATAAAGAAATTGGAAATGAAGATGAATGTGTATTTATTGCTATCAAAGAAAATGGTCAGGTGTCCATTGAATCTTCTAGTAATGTGAATGTTGAGAAAGCTCTTGCAGCCAAAATTAAAGAAAAAGATGATTGGGTAATTGACAGTGGATGGTCACATATGACTAGTGACAAAAGAAAGTTTGTAAGCTTAGACAACTATGATGGTGGTGTTGTGAGATTCAGAGACAACACTTCTGGTGTGATTCATGGTAGAGGAACTATTTCTTTTTGTGGTAAGCACAATAATGATAATGTTATTTATGTAAAAGGCTTAAAGCACAACTTGTTGAGTGTTGGACATATGGTAGATTAAGGTTACAATCTATAGTTCAAGAATGGTAAGTACAAAATAATGGGAAGTTCAGGAAATATGATTGCTTCAAGAACAAAGACAAAAGGCAATATCTTTCATTTGAGTGTTGCTAGTGAAAGTTGTTTGATTGCTCAAATTGATGTAAGTTGATAATGTCATAGTAGGTTTTTGTCATGTAAAATTTTATAACATTGTCAAGATAAGATCTACTCAAGCACTTAGAGAGCTTCCTAATTTATTGAAGCCTACTAACACTATGTGCAAGGAATGTTAGATGGGAAAGTAAACAAGAAATTATTTCTGGAGCAAATAGTATAGCTCTAATCGAGTACTATATTTGATACATACTGATCTATGTGGTCCATCAAGAATCAGAAGCCGACAAGGTGAAAGGTATTTTATGTTACTCATTGATGATTATTCTAGAATGATATGGGTTTCCTTCTTAAGAGAAAAACATGAAGCACTATAAAAGTTGAAAAGTTTTAAAGCCATGGCAGAGAATGAGACAGGTCAAAGGATCAAATGTCTAAGGTTAGACAGAGGTGGTGAATTCTCTTCATGGGAATTCAATTCTTTTTGTGAAGATCATGGAATCCAAAGAAAGTTATCTACTCCCCGAACCCCTTAACAGAATGGAGTTGTTGAAAGAAATGACATAACCATTCTAGACACTGGTAGAAACATGATGCTGGAAGCAAATGTTTGTAATTTCTACTGGAGAGAAGTTGTAAGTACTGATGTGTACACCATTAACAGGGTGAATATCGACAGTAATTTTGTTAAGACACCTTTTGAGCAATGGTTTGGTTATAAGCCTACTATCAAGTATTTCAAATTTTTTGGAAGAAAATGCTACATCAAGAGAGATGATGATATAGGTAAGTTTGATGTTAGAAGTGATGAAGAAATATTTTTAGGATACTCTACTAAAAGAAAATCTTACTAGTGCTTTAATAGAAGGTTGAAGAAATTGGTTGAAAGTGAAAATGTCAAGGTTGATGAAGATATTGGTAAATTATCCAGATCTAGTGATTATGATTTAGATGATCAAAATGATAATACTAAAAATGATGTCCAGGCATAGAATCAACTTCAAATTGTTCCAGTGAACCAAGGGAATCAAGAAGAAGAAGTTAGTAGAAGTGCAAAAGAAAGAACACAAGAACAAGAGGTAAGCGAAAATTTAAAAAATCCTAATTATGTAAGGAGAAATCATTTTGATAGTCAGATCATAGGAGACAAGAGAAAAGGTGTGTAAACTAGACGAATAATTCTGGAAGGGTATTGTCTAATCTCTAAAGCTGAGCCTAGAAATATTAATGAAGCATGTAAGGATGAACATTGGATGGAAGCCATGAAAGAAGAACTGTTGCAGATACAAGAAAATGATACATGGGATCTTGTTCCTAGACCTCAAAATAAAAATGTGATAGGAACCAAGTGGGTGTTCCAAAATAAGTTTAATGAACAAGGTGATGTGGTCAGAAACAAAGCAAGATTGGTTTACAAAGGATACTCACAGATGAAAGTTATTGATTTTGAAGAAACATTTTCTCATGTTGTTAGAATTGAAGCTGTAAGATTTTTTCTTGTGTATGCTACTTTCAAGAATTACAAAAACTTTATCAGATGGATGCAAAGTCAACATTTCTGAATGGTGAACTAGAAGAAGAAGTTTATGTTGAACATTTAGATGGATTTTAGTTGACTGATGAAAAGGACATGGTATGCCGATTGAAGAAAGATCTATATGGACTTAAGCAAGCTCCTAGAGCTTGGTATGCTAGATTGGATAAATACTTGTTGAAACTTGGATTCAATAAAGGTACTACTGATAGCAATTTTTATTTCAAGTTGGATCAGAACAAAGAACTAATCATTGAAGTCTTTGTTGATGATATTATTTTTGAAGGTGATGATGATTTGTGTATGAATTTTTCTGATGCAATGAAAAGTGAATTTGAAATGTCAATGATAGGAGAGCTGAAATTAATTTTAGGATTGCAAATCACTGAGTTAGATGATGGAATATTTGTATCTCATTATAAGTATGTGAAATATTTACTATAAAATTTTGGAATGGAAGATTCAAAACCAGTTGGTACACCTATGGTGACCAAATGGAAACTTACTCAAAAAGATGATTGTCCAAAATAAAATCAAACAAGATACATGTCAATGATTGGGGGATTACTCTATTTGACTCATACTAAGCCATATATAGTGAATGTTGTGTGCATGGTTACTAGATTTCAAGATGATCCTAAAGAATCTCATGTGACTTTTGTAAAAAGAATTTTCAGATATATGAAAGGGACAATTGATCTTGGTCTTTGGTATCCTAATGATGATGATCTTACTCTAAGCGCTTTTACTGATGTTGATTTGGAAGGAGATGTAAATGATGGGAAGAGTAAAAGTGGTGGTGCATTCTTCTTAGGAAAGAAGTTTGTATCTTGGCTAAGCAAAAAGCAGAACTCAGTTTCATTATCTACTGCTGAGGCATAATACATTGCTGCTGCAAATAGTTGTACCCAAGTACTATGGATGAACCAAATACTGAGAGATGTCAAAATTGAATATGAAGAACCCATTGCCATATTCTATGACAATTCAAGTGCTATTAACATTTCTAAGAATACAGTGTTGCATTCAAAGACAAAGCATATATCCATAAAGTATCACTTCTTGAGAGAAAAAGTAAGTGATAAAGAAGCTAGATTGGAGTACATACCTACCAAAGAGGAAATTGCAGATATCTTTACCAAGCCATTGCCTAAGGATACTTTTGAGTACCTCAGAGGAAAGTTAGGGGTGATTTAACCTCCTGATCAAAACTAAGATGCAGGTATTTGTATCAGTCTATGAATTCATAGCCATATCATATTTTGGATTGATGTTGTGGCGGCTGCTACTCAGGGGGAGTAGTCAGATGATTCAAATGTGTGATCAAATAATGTTTACCTTTTCCATTGATGTCAAAGGCGGAGAGAAACAATTTGAAAATGTGGGAAAGAGGAGAAATGAAGGAAACATGAAAGAGTGCACAATATCAGGGGGAGATTGTTGAAGAAGAGTTAGTTAGGTTGATGGTATTATTTTTCACATCATATGTTGCCATCAATGCCAAGGGGGGAGATTGTTGGATGTTGTGGTTGTGTTACTGATATGTGATTGTCAATGATGTCAACACTATTAGCATTAACACTGCTTTAGGCTGCATATGTTGAGGATATTGAGAAAATTGTAAAAAATATAGTATAGGTAGCCAGTGGTGCTAAAAAATTTAGAATGTTGGAAAGTGAAGATCTGAATGTACGCTTAAAAGGGTTTGTTGCTGAAGCTTCTAGTATGTTTTCTGAAATTTTCAAAGGTTCGCATCAAGTCTTGTGGAAGCTATGAAGATATGTGTGCCTATACTTATTCAGTTTATGTAGATGGTGTTCTTGGTTGAAGTGGATGAAATTATGGTAATTTTATGTGTTGCACATTTACTTTTGACGTTCATGGATGAGTCTAGATTGTGCTCTATCCTTGTTGTACATCCACATTGATTGGAGTTTTAATGATCAAATATTTTTCCAATGTGTCCCCGAGTTCTCATGTTCTTGGCTGACATGATGGTGTTAGCATGTTGTGAATCCATAAGGATTAATATTTTACTGATTGGCATGTTTGGAGGCATTTTTTTGGGTCCTCACTATGTTGTGACCGACTTGTGTTGGTGCACATTGAAAGTTATTCATGTATTGAGGCCGATAGTTGTAATTTACTCTTTATTTGTGGTCTACTGAATAGTGGATGTAAATCCATGTAGCGAATATATATAAGATTGTTTTCCTCATTTAGGGGAAGTGATCAAATGTACAAGTGATGTACATGTGAGAATAAAGGTCAAATCATTCAGAGCATAGTGTGGAAGAGTTTTATAAAAGGGTGGAAGAGTTTGTATAATTTGTTTTGTGCCTAACCGGAACTGTAATCAAGCTTTTGTAGAAGCAAATTTCTCAGTTCAACTTAATCAAATGGATTTAATTTGATTACTGTAAATGTAAGGAAATGAGCCTTCCCTTTGAGTAGTGTGCTCTAGGTAGTGCACCTAAATGCAAATGCATTCCTTTTTATTCTTAATTATAATTCTAATAGGATATAATCTTGTGGACTAACATCCACCGTGGTTTTTCCCCTAATAGGGTTTCCACATATAAAATATTGGTGTTAATGTGTCTCTGATGTGTTGTTGATTTAATCCTTGCACTGTTAATTATTATATTTGTGATTTAAGGTTGATTAATGTTGTATAAGTTTGATTTTGGTAACAATTGATTCAACCCCCGCTCTTAGTTGTCTATCCTTGTATTGACAACAAAAGTATAATGTATAGTGAAAGTCACAAAAAACCTACTAACTACTTAGTAGTTGAAGTTTAAAGTACTAACTAGAATGATAACAAATAGAATAAACAAAGTGGCTAGAAAAGTGATATAGAAGGTAACGAAGATGAAAGTGATGAAGATTAACTCATGAGAACTCTAGTTCTCCAACAAGATTAACCCTTGCTTTGGTGTTTCCATCTCCACGGGTAGCAAATAAATCCACAAGATAGAAAGTATGATAAAGATAACAATATAAAGGATATAAAATAATACAATAACACTATGCTACACAAATCAAGAGACAATATCGCCTTCTCAATCAAGGTTCCCTTAAGCATGCAGAGGAAAATGAAATCTTGGTAAGGTATATGTTGTCGCAACAATGAAGAAGAAGTCCCTCAGGACACCAAGTTGAAATTCCAATGGTGGTGAAAGTGTAACAAGATGTAGAGATGATTTTCTATGAACTCAAGAATCATGAAGGAAAAATCAAGCTAGCATGTGTGATTATATGGAATTGTGAAGAAGATGGATTGAAGGAAAAATATATGTATTTGAAGATGAAAAGGGAGGGAAAGAGACGTTCAAAGGTTGGTTGGAAGGTGCAAAGGCTTTACACTTCATGGCCAATGGAGAACATAATTTCTTTACAGATTCTAGAGGCAAGAATCTTTGAGGGATGACAACAAACTACACAAAAATCCATGCACCGTGTGTGTGTCCCCGACAACAATTCCCCTATCGACAAAAATGATAAGCGCCAAGTGGATGCATGGAATGTAGGTAATGTGGAATTTGTAGTCGTGTTTGATTTTCTAATGAGGATGGATGTAAAAGGGGAATTCACAAGAGGGATGAAAATTCACTCCTATACATTTTTCCCCCAATTTAGTGAGCATGAATGCTAATGAGTGTTTAGTAAAGTAGATTTAAAGAGTTTTAGAAATCTATACCTAAACCATCGAGGAATCATACCACAATTTGAAATCTTGAAAGCATAAGGCAAGCAAATAAATCCACATGTACTCTCTCTTAAGGAGGTTTGAACAAAGGACTCTTTAAATCCTCTGAGCTAAAAAGTCAATCAAAGTACACCAAAGGCCTACAAATCAACGATAGACAAATCACACAGTATTTTAACACTTCACAGATCTTCAAACCTACAAAGAATGTGCTCCCAGGTACTCTCTCCTGAAGGAAGCCGATGTAGGGGACTCCACAGAGTTGGATTGGAGAACATCTTCATTGGTGCACCTGCAAAGAAACATATTAATCTATAAATAAAACATGTTAGAAAATAACAAGCAAGAACACAGGAAGAAAAGAAGATAGTCACACAGATAGTCATAAGAAAAGGGGTCCACTCAAGCGACGCACATTTTGAAAGTGAGATTTTTTTTTCACAAATCAATTCAACACTAAGAAATCCTTTTGAAATATGTTCACTTCATCAAGGAATTTTAAAGGAAGAAGAATCCCCTTGCAAGGGGAAGGTAAAAATTCACCTGCAAGAGAAGGTGCTCCCTTCTTTGAGGAAGGCTTTTCAAATTCTTTCTTTATGAACCCATGATGAAGGAAAAATATTCCACTAGAGGTCCTTGTTGAGGAATGGGATTTTTGAAAAATAAATGTTGAAAGGGTATGTGTAGGATCATCATGGAAAAAAAAGGCCCTTAAGTGGAGATGATAATTCAAAAAATATCTAAAAATAGAATCTATAGAAAATTAAATTTAGTTTCTAAAATACTAGGTTTATTTAAAAAAATATATATTTGGTGAAAATTTGAAATTTCAATGCAGTAGTAATTAAATTTCATGGAAAAAATAAGAAGTAGGTGTCTGTCTGACCACCCTAACCATAATAAAATGATAATATTTGTTTATAAGATGGGTATGTGCAAGATCAACATGGAAAAACTAGACCCTTAAGTGGCAAAAAATTCAAAAAAATTAGAGTTAGCCAAATTGAAGTAAAAATTTGAATAAGTTATCTATATTATTTAAAAAATATGTAAGAATGGAATCTGTAGAAAATTGAATTTAGTTTCTAAACTACTAGGTTTATTTTTTATTTTTTAAAATCTATTTGGTGAAAATTTAAAATTTCAATGTTGTAGTACTTAAATTTCAGAAAAAAAATAAGAAGCAGGTGTCTGTCTGACCACCCTAACCACAATAAAATTATAATATTTTTTTATAAGATTTTAGATATAAGTAGAGGACTCATGTCCCGATGTGATGCATATTTTTTTGTAATTTATTTTCCAACTAAATAATTAACTATGAATTTTTTATTATAACTTTTAAAAAATATAAAAACTCATATGTCTGACCACCTTAACTTGGTCAAAACTTCATGAAATTCAATTTTATTTTTTTGAATCCTATAGTATGCAAATCATAGAATGCGACACGTGTTTTGGATTCAAAAAATGTGATTGCGTTTAAAAGCTATACATGTTTTTCAATCAGCCTATCAATCAAGACTTTATTCATAATTCAAATAGAAAATGAATAATAATTATTTATTAAACTCAAAGTAAATCATAATTTATATTGGTGGAAATTTGAGAATATCCTTTAAAAACCCTTTTTGTTTCATCAATTTTGGGTAAAACAAAAGTCGTCAGCCACATTCCCATCATATTGCCACTTTTTGGCCCATCATGATCCTACACATACCAAGATTTTAGATATAAGTAGAGGACTCATGTCCTGATGTCATGCATATTTTTTTGTAATTTTTTTTCAGGTAAATAATTAATTGTGAATTTTTTATTACAAATTTTAAAAAATATAAAAACTCGTATGCCTGACCACCTTAACTTGGTCAAAACTTCATTAAATTTAGTTTTTTTTAATCCTATAGTATGCAAAGCATATAATGTGACACATGTTTTAGATTCAAAAAATGTGATACCATTTGAAAGCTATAGATGTTTTTCAATTAGCCTATCAATTAGGACTTTAGTTGTAATTCAAACAAAAAATGAATAATAATTATTTATTAAATTCACAGTAAAGCATAATCTATATTGGTGGAAAGCAGAGTATCTCCTTTCAAAACCCTTTTCATTTCATCAATTTTGGGTAAAAAAAATCTTGTCAGCCACATGAGCCATCATATCACTTTTTTATCGCCACTTTTTGGCCCATCATGATCTTGCATATACCCAAAAATATTTTTAAGAAAGTATTTGTTGGCCACCAAATCTAGTTTCTGAAAATCGAATTGACATGAGAGCTCCCCTTAGGATGGTGTGTGTTGAACATAGAGGCACGAGGCATCCTAAGGAGAGAAAAGAAAGAATGAAAAAGTGATGTGGTGGCTTGCAAAACATAATGATATGTAATCATGGTAATGTTGTCACACACATGAGGGACAACATCATGAAGTAAGCATAAAAGATAAGAGAACACAAATGTAAAAAAACCAATAAAATCACAAACAAGGGACATATGATCGATCTGATATTTCAAGGTCATAGGTGCTCATAATCTATAGATAAATAAGTATAATAGTATATTAATGAACTATCATCAATCCCCTACTATATTAGACCATGTCAAGAATTCACAAGAAGACAAAATAAAAATAAAAAACTAGGTCAACATGGAAGGGAAGCCTAAATGTCCCCAACACTTTGCATCATCTCCAATTGTTGAAAATTAATACACATAACAAAGGAAGAATGGTGTAACAAATAGAGGTAGTTTTATGACACATAAACAATCCTGTATCCAAGAACCTATGAGGGTGGAAAGGGTCATCTAAGAACACATAACACAAGCATGGGGGAGCACAAACACACACAATATATGAGTAAACCAACAAAAGTGGTTTACGATTCAAGTGAGGAAGGAAAACTTTGCAGAAAATGACCCCATGCCAAAAAAATTGCTTTTGGGGGTTCAAACGAACTATTTGCTTCGAGTGAACCAAAAGAGGGATCACTAGAACCCAAGTTCAAGTGAACCCATTAAATTGAAGGTCTCACCATTCCCACAAAAAAAAACAAACAAAATTTTTTTTGAAAGTGGGTTTGATAGAACCAAGGTTCCAGTGAACCCCTGGTGGTTTGCTCGAAGCCCCCTGGTTCGCCCGAACCCCCCTTTTCCCATCTTCTCACCCTTTGGCTCCAAATAACTCTAGAATTTTTCCCCTCAAAGCTCAATTTGAGGATGAAAGTAGAGGAGACTTCACATACCCAACTAGATGATGGTAGTCCTTGGAACGAGCTATCCAATGAATATAATTCTTATATGTTTTGGTTTTATTATGTATTTATTTTTTTAGTTTTATTAAACATAGGATTTTCACCAAAAATAAGCTCTTTGTTTTGCACATGTGGAAAAATAATAGACTATAATTTTTTTTTTTTAAATATGAGTGCACCAATATTGAAGTTCTTGATCCAAAAAAAAATAATAATTTTGATACATACAAAAAGAGTTACGTTATATACAATCTTCCTATGTCTAAATTATAATAGGTTTAAAGTTTTGAAACTTGATTAAGGAAAAAATATTCAATAAAACACTATGAAACCAATTGGAACCACTAGATATCATAGTTACAAATCTAAATTTGAAAAAATTAGAATTTTATCCTTCATGGAAAAAAAATTATGTTGTATACGGCGAGCTTCACTCCATAATAATGTTGCTTACTTAAAAAAATGAGTTTTTGAAGGAGATAAGAAAGAAAGTGCAATCTGATTCCATTTTTTTTGAAAATAATATATTTAGAATTTACAAACTAAATGTCACAAATCACTAGTTTGCATCATCTACAAATTCCTCATGGTTTAGCCACTATAGGTGCTCAAAAGTGAAGATTTAGTTAGAAAAAATTATTTCAGTGTCCAGTTTGACCAAAAATTATAAACCAGTATTGTGGGATCACCCATACTCTATAGATAAAGAAGAGGCAATCCCATAGTCCTCATAAACAAAGAAGTCATCAGACTCCCAATCTAGATCATCATAAGGGGAAGGTAGACGAGCCTGCAAAGGAAAAATATCAAGGGGGGAACCCTCCAACCCCCACATCAAGAGCCAAGAAAGGGGGCCCCTTGAGGTATCCTCCACTCAATTCTTGTGGGGAAAATGTTAGTGAATTCACAAATATCTCTGATAAGGCTAGGACCTCGTCCAAAGAATCAAAAATTTACTTCACATGAGTTTCATGTGTTAACTCAACAGGCGAGGGAGGCGACACCCAATATTCACTTCTAGGCTCACCTAGTGACTCGAGAACAATGATAAATTTTGGGGATGTTGGAAATTCCTCTATCACTAGGACAACACATGCTAATGCAGAACCACCCTTCGAAGAAGGTGACCTCCTCTTTCGACCCCCATTACTGTCAAATCCATTCTCCATCTTCTACTTTGTCGGAGGATGCAATATCCCCATAGACGAGGAAGAAGGCAGAGGAGGAGGAGAAAATGTGGCGAACACCACTAAGGTATTCAACATGTATACAAGCTTTAAGAACATCAGGATGTCTTGGAGGGACATTAGAAAAGGTGACTCAACTGAAGGAGCAATAATCACCTGCACCCTCTTTGAGTGATGATCAATTATAATCATAGTGGGAGTCAAGAAGAACTAAAGCTAATGGAATTGAAGCAAAGGAGACAGGAGAGGAGGATACGACATGGTGGAACCCTTAAGTTTTTCCTATTTTTTTTGAAAATTTGAGTTTAAACCCTGATTATCATTGCCTTTAGGGTTTTTTTCTTGCAAAATTCTCCACGATCACACCTCATTTGGCCTTTGAGTTCTAATTTTGAGTTAAATGGTTGTATCATTTCCCGGTCTTTCCCTTAGTCTATCATGGTCTTAAGTTTCATTTTTTTACCGGCCCCTTCATTGTCAAACCCATAATGGCCAAGACATGCTTTAAACACAACCTTTGGCGCACATGCTATTAATCTCTCCTTAAGTTGGGTTTTGAGTTTTGCATCGCCCATCGCCTGTCTATTCATGACTTTCATCAAGTAACCTGCGATGAGCAATTCCCTTATTCTTTTGTATCAGTCGCTTGCATTCCTTCATGTCTTTTCTTCTATCCATGATAGATTAATGGCCGATGGGCGATGTGGTCAACATTTTGATCCATCACTCTCATTCTAACTTTCACTGGTTGTCTTGTGTATGATGTAGTTGGACTTGTGACTGTCGATGCCTTGGTTATGTTCTATCACCAAGGTGCAATATTTCACCAATTGGGGATGGTCTACCTAGGGTGAACATGCAATGCACGATGGGTTGGATTTTGGCATCGATGGGGTACTCGTGGCTAGTATCGATGGCTTCCCTATTATCGCGTATTGTCCTTTGTGGGTTAGGTTGGAACCCATGACTGCTGATGGGTCAATTTTTGCTCAATCTATCAAAGGTTAAAATAACGAAAGTGGTTGTCAACACATGATCAACGATGAGGATTAGGTGGCAATGGTCAGGATCCTTGCATGATGAAGATCTACGGTTAATGTTTCATTGTTGGCTTCTTAGCCATTGCTTGATGAAACATGTACGAGAAGAATAGATTGGCGATGAACGATATTTACAAATTGTGGTTGGGATTATCTCGCAATTGTAGGATCAATGTCGCACGTGCCAAGGATTGAAGGTCTTGGGATATGGCTAGGTACATGGTAGTTTTATAGTAGTTCTTCATTGTTTCTAAGTATGACCAATAAAGCAAGTGGCGATCCTTAATGATCCTCGTTGATTGAGCTTTAATCCCTAGCTATCGATGGCTAAGATGCTACACACAAGTGATTTATTTTTGAGTCACGTGAGCGAACCAGGATGGCCATTAATTGAAGTATGATGGAATTCCTCTATTTAATGAGGATTGCCTTTCAGATTATTTACCATTCTTCTTTTTGAATTTGTGCTTGTGATTAATTATCACAAGTGTTGAACAGTATGTATCATTGCGCGGTGACTTCTTATCAGGGTGGTAGGTTGGCGCCTTGGCGAATATGCTATTCTTCCTACATTTTGGTAATCTCTTTTTCAGTTGGTGCTGGTGTAGTTCACGTTGCTTCTATCATGGGGTCTCTTGGTGAAGGTTTTTTGTTTTCCCATAGATATCAGATTTGTGCTACCAACAAAATGATCTAGTTGACATCTTCCTCCACACTAGTGCGCAGGTCACATTTTTTGAGTTCGTAGGAGTCGTTATCTTGTGAAATTGAGAAGGTAATGGAGGTCACTGACACTCCAGTCATTAAAAGATCTAAGATGAGTGCACATAAGAAGATGGGAAGAGATTCTACTATTAGAGAGGCTTACAACCTCCAACCATGAGCCTCTCAAGTGAAATCAACCCATTGTGAGGAGAAGGAATCCGTAGTCTTTGTGAAATAATTAATGGGGATAGCGAGAGTCCCTAGAGTTTTCTCTTGAAAACTTGGTCCTCTAGTGGTGATAAGCGACAAGTCTTCCAAATAGAATGAGGGGGTTGGCCTTGGTAGTGGCCATTTCCCTATTTCCCTTGTTTCCTATATTGATTCAGAAGAGGACGTGGTAATTACAACTCCACTCTCTATGAGGAGATCGGATGAGGGCATCCGCTCAAATAAATAACAAGGTTAGGTGATGCCCATGTGTTTTGATTGGTAGTGATTGGGTCCTGGGTTTGGTGATGTGGTTTCCTAACAAAGGTTTTACAAGGGGTTTTCTCTATTAGGCATGATGGTGACTTTTACCATTTTTTGGCAAAGTGCGAACTACAATGGCGATACCTTTTGAAAGGCTTGTGTGGCATCTTCGCTTGATGGCTTGCTACCTTTTTTTCCTTTTTTTTCCCATAATACATGAATGAAAAGATAAATGTTCAGGAATGAACCCCCATGAGGCAAAATGGCCTCAAAATTGGCATGAAATATAGCTTAAATGAACCCTTTGCTTATTACTCCCTTATCTGATAAAAGGGATTTCAAGGTTCATTTCAGGGGGATATTTTTTGAGTTTGGAAATGGCTTAGGTATAGGCTAAACATGAATTTGATAAAATATGTATGTGTGCCAAGCTAGGTTATTGTCTTGGGTTCAAGTTCTGTATATGATAATCTTAGATAATTTTGCATCAGTCTTTGATATTATGATCAAGATCTTTGCTCTACTGTAAGTAACTATTATAATAATATGAATGAAAAAACCAAGCGTTTCATGATTTGTCTTTCAATGTTTAATTGAATGTATGATTTGGTTTCTTGTTTTAGCCTAAGGGGTTGATTAAAAATTCTTTAGAGGATTCGTAGGTTTGTGAGCCATTACTCAGGATTCTAATAACAAGTGGTGTTTTGGTAAATGTGAATTTTCATAGTGTAAGGCATTATGAAAATAAGCCATTTATTTCATGATTTATGCATTAATGATTGTCATGTGTTCGACTCCATTTCCAATGGATGAGCCACTGGTTTACTTGATGTACATTTTTTTAATTTAGTGAAGCATTCATTATACCTTGTTGAGGACTCATAATGATAATGAAATTAAATCAAAATTTTCCCATTCTAAGATGCAAGTCCGAAATGAAACCCTATTCCTAGAAATTGGGGTGTTATTTGTGTGAAGGTCGAGAAAGATTTTATAAATAATATCTATTTGGGTGAAGGGGAACATGTTTGTGCAAGATGTTCACTCATTCAGCTAAATCTATGTGAAGGTTTTTGGAAATACCCTCCCTAGTCCCGCAGAGCCTAAAGTGTAGGTGTCAAAGGGTTCACAACCCTTTACCCATCAAGTTGGCCATTCATCTATGAGATACTTGACAATGAAGGATGGCTACCTTCTAGAGCTCTCTTAGGGTGTACTAGAAAAAACACAAATAGATTGGCGACTTTGTTGGGGAATATCCCACTCTCTAGATGTAGATCTTTGAATCATAGAGTCAAATAGTGTAAGTAGTATGGACAATTTATTCATATCTAAAATAATTCTTCATTCTAGTTGAAGAATTGGTTGCAACGAAACTCAAAAGGATTTGAAAGAGACTCCGCTAAGGAGTTAGACCTAGAAAGTGCTGATATAATAAAATTTTGATTTCATTTATTTCCCCTCAATGGGAGGTGGCAAATTTGACTAAAGAACCTTAAAAAAGCTATGCTAAGGCTCTAGATCCATGTGCTAAATGGAAAATCTAAGTGGGTTTTGCAGGGAGGCAAGGTGTTTTCATATTGCTATAGGAACAAATTATAAGAATTATTTTATTTCAAAGTGTAAATGATTTCCCATTAAATGAAAAGGCATAAATTAAGGGAAAGGGTAGTGAACTTTGCATGTTTCTAAGTAAGAGTTGTGAAATTGTATGTAGCTATGAAGGGAACATGTAAATCTTGACCTTGAGCAAGTAGAACTTGGAATTCAATATGTGAAGAGCTTGAGGTTTTGTTTTAGTAGAAATTTTAAGCATCCTTGCTAGTATATATAGAAAATCTTGCTAGGAATAGCAAGATGTCTTGTCAGGCCATATTTCCTAACACAGATGTAAATAATGGCCCCCCCTTGTCACATTAGGGAGGTTTCAATAGTGAAAGGTACAATTCCCTAGATTCTAGTAACATTGGTGGGTACCCAAATACTGTACCATACAAGATCAGGGATAAGATACTAGCATTTAAAGGTGAACATGATGAGTCAGTAAATCATCATCTATAGGACTTTGTTGATGTGATGGGAGACTATGAGATGACCTTTGAAGATATAGTTATGAAATTTTTTGTTCAGTATTTAAAAGGAGATACTAGAAATTGGCTATCTTATTTTCCTATGTCCTCTATACACTCATGGAGAGAATTCAAATTGGTGTTTATGGAACAATTTGGAGAAAAGGTTGATTCGGTCTTGGTTAGGTAGAGATTTATGGACATGGAAAATAATGAACATGAGTTGGTCCCTTAATTTAACCTCCAATTTTCAAAAATGATAAGGGAGATCCCATCACATATAAGACCAAATGATGTTGAGTGTTTGGTTGTATACTTGGGAGAATTTGATAAAAAGATGAGCTATTTTTTGAGAGATAATGAACCTACCACATTACAACAAGCATACCACATTGTCATAGACATTGAGACTAATTTGAATTACTCAATGATGAGGGGAGATTTTAATATTTGTGATGAGAAATTGGGAACTCCCCATGATGTTTCCATGGTAGATGAGTCAATTAATAGTGAGCTAGAACATGAGAATGAGATTCCTACTATTCCTAGCCCATCAATAGCACCATAAGAAGATTATGCTGTGTTTGAAAGGGACTATGCCCCAGCTCATGATAGAGATGACAATGAATTTTCAATTCAGAGGTTGTGTGATATGCAAAGGCATGAGAGGGAGTCCCTTGACCATCTCCATTCTAGGTTCACTGATGCCTTTCTTGATATACCTAAAAAATTTAGGCCCAATGCCCTGACATGCATTGATTTGTTTTGTGAATTATATCAACTTGGATTGAGTGCTCTACCATAAGAGGTAAATCCCTATGCCTTGAGCCAAGTCATTGATTAGATCAGGACAATTGAGGGAATTTAGAATGAACATACCAGAAAAATTCCATATCAGCATGACATCAATGTGGCCTATTACTAGGAAGATCAGTAATATTTGTTATTAGAACAGGATGATGTGTTTGAACACGAACAATGGGTTAATGATATTATTTGTTTGGTGAATGATGTTGTTGAGGTACCATACCAGAATGATGAAGTAGTGCATGATTTCCACTCTTGGGATATCATGAGAAACAAGAAGAAGCGAGGGGGGGTCTCACTTTCTAATATAATTGATGATCCCGACACACAAGCTAGTGGTTCATTTGGTGATGAGCTAGATTCTGACCATTATTCTATTGGGTACATGTCATCCTATATAGTGGACATGAGGTCTATGGCATCTGACAGGGGATATATTGGTGATAATGGTGGGATTCAAGTACCTAAAGGTGGAGAATTCTCCTCATGTGATGAATTTTCAGAATGTGGATCAATAATTTTGAGTATAAGTGATGAAGGTGATTTTTATGAAGAATCTCAAGATATGAAAAATTATGACCCGTATTGGGTTTTTTTTAACTGTAACCAGGCTAGTCTTCTATTCTACTTATGGAATTGCCAATTCCAATCAAAGTCAGCTCAAAGGACCTAGACCAACTGACGAGGATTTTAACAAACCTCCTACACTTTGGGCTCTGCAAGACCTGGGAGGGTTACCCCTTAATGTGTTTACAACCTCTACACTAGTATTGTAAACAACTAACAAAAACATATAATATCATTTAATAGCTCAACATATAGGATAATATCAAATAGAATTGGTTGTTCATCAATAATATCAACTACTTGGAGCATGAGATAACTACAACAACCTTTCAGAGTATAAGATAGTCATTGATTTCCAATTTTTAGTAAGCTCTATGTAAAGAAAAACAAATACTGAACCATACGAATGAGTACAACTCATATCAGTGCCATATATTCATATCAGGGCTTATGACAAATTTTAACACATAACATATAAGATCCTTGATAAAATTGCTTTACAGTCTTATCAATATATATTCTAACCCAATACTAATTATCAAATCCTTATACATAGCATATCCACCTACAATCCCATTGAAGCATTTTAATTAATTCTTTGAATTAAAGCTAAAACAAGAATAATACACACCACAATAGTGAGATGAACAAAACAAGCCTTGATCATTCAATTCAAAATTTAGATATGCTTGTACAATGGAGAGACATGAGTTCAAATTAATAATTTCAATTCAAATGCTAATACTGTCATAAAACATTAGACCCCCATGTGCTCAAAACCTCTTACATAAATATTCAAAAACTAAATTGTATTTTCTATAAAACCATTAGACTTTACAATTTTCTCTACAATTTCACCTATACACAACCAAAAATATCTAACTTAATAACCCATACTTTTGGCATTGAAATCCTTCTTATAGGGGATGAAGGAGAAAACAAGCATTGGGCTAGAGAGTACACATGTCACCAGTCACTTGGACCGCCTTGTGACACTTCAAAAAATTGGTTACAGTAACAATCCCCAGAAGAATCTTCTTATTCATGCTCACCCATTGAGAAAGGTTGACGTGGTAGAAAAACCTCAACAACTTTACGCCTATACTATCACCAAAAAAAAACTGGAATCTATTGTAACCGCAATAGCTGATTTGTTAACTGTTAGTAGCCTACTTTGTTTCATTCTTCCTCAGTTAAATATACACTTACCCATTGCTGGTACTCTTCATCAGTTGGCCAATTAAAACTGGTTGCCTCATTTACCTTGACATTGGAAGGTGTGTACTTAATTTTCACCTGATTTGATTATCTTTCAAAAGATTCCAAAAATGAGCTAGTGCTAATAATTTTGTCCAAACAACTCACCAATAAATCATAATCTGAGTCATCACAAATGAATCTAATTTGACCATTGATGACCTTATTTTCTCGATCCTGCCACTACTGGAGTGACCTGATATTCCCTTGCTCATCAATTATGTTAGGTAATAGTGTGTCGCTCCAATAATCAACGTTCTTAAATAATTCTCTGAACTTCTTACTCAATTCATCTAGTAGGACCTGGAAACCTTGCAATGACTTAACTAACACTTGATTAGGCCTTAATGATTGGGGCCTATTATTCATATCAAACCTTGAGGCCTTATACATTATATGTAAATCACTGGACCTAGAGATCCATTTTTCAATCAATGGTATTACTACCTCCTGATCCCTATCAATATTATTTATTGCATTTAATAATAAAGAATATAAATAATATACATATGTCAATCTGTCAACAACCTTCTCATTTAAATGCCTCAAGAAAACATTAACTACCTCCCCTTGATTTAAAAGTATTCCCTCCTCACTTACCTTCAAGGAAAACTGTAACTCTGCAATATTGCACATCAACTACTTCTTTGTAGGATCAATAGAGCATTCTATTTCTTCATCAGTTCGATCTAAAGTAGGGCTAAGGGAAGGATTTTGGTAAGGATACCCTAGTGTAGAAACAATGGGAGATGCAAGAGGCACTGATCCTGATGTGGAAGGAAATGTCCTAATTTCTGGAGCACTTGATGTCTCCCCAATCTACCTACACTTCAACTTGTCCACCTCATTCTACAACTCAACATTCCTTTGTTGCATCTTGGTATATTATCCAATTATGAAATTGTACTTCTCCATTAGGCCTTTCTTTTCATCCTCCTCTCTTTCAGTAGTCTTTTGGGCCAATTTGGCCACATTCATAGTCAAATTGGCCTATGTGGTTGAGGTCTCTGAAGCTCTCTTTATTATCAACCCTCCTCTGAAATTTGGGTTAATATCAGTAACATTCAGATTTCTCCGTTGAGGGACTAAAGGCCAACTTGCCAAAGTCTCATATTCTTCACTGAAGGCAGAATCTTACAATGCTTCCTTGACCTCTCATTCGGATTTCTCCCTTGAGGGACTAAAGGCCAACTTGCCAAAGTCTCATATTCTTCACTAAAGGCAGAATCTTACAATGCTTCCTTGACCTCTTCTTCAAAATCTTGCAGGGGATGCTTGGACATCAAAATAGAATTGAAAGCTATTGCATCTACAATGTCCCACTCACGAAAAATCAAGACACTAGCTTGATTTACCAGTTTTCTTCCCTCCTGAGGAGTGATGCTCTTGAATTCATTCATTAATTCAGCTTTCACTTCATCATCATTCTCCTGGTCAAACCTGTTAGGTCTCAGTTCTCTTCTCCTCTTGCATTTATCCTGATATTATTCCAATTTCATTCTCCATACTAATTGCAAGAAGACTGGAGTTTTTACAAATGTATTATCATCTAGAAAATCCTTACATGCTTCCATTCTTGCATCTTGCACACATTTTCCTTTCATATCTAGATCGAAGAGAACCAATTCAACTGGCCTAGGAGGAGAAGGCATACCAATCTGCATGTCCCACTTAGTGACAGCAATTTCACCCACCAAATCATCTTGTGATTTCTCAATCTTTTGCCTCTTAGGGCTTGGCTTTGATGGTGGCGCTAAGGGACTATTCTTGGGTGATGATTCCAAATCAATAATCTTTATTGCCCCAGGTGTTTTGAGCTTTGGACCTGGTTGTGGAGGAAATTTCATTATTTTTTTTCCTTTTCTATTCTCTTCTTCTTCATTAGTTCTATCATTTATTTTCCTTCTATAGATAAGCCAATTCTCTGAGGGTTGGTAAGCCATGATTTTCACAAAATTATATGTATTTCTCATATCTAAAACACATTAAATTATCTGACACAATCCGTTTTGGACACCCAAACCTTTGTTAATATGTTGCTCATCAGGAAGTCAATTAGCACATTACTAGTTTCTTTCTTTGTTGTAATTTATTCCATCCACTTGGTAAAATAATCAGTGGCCACTAATATCCATGAGTGGCCTCCATTATATTTACATGCTATCTCTCCTACAAAATCAATACCCCATTGCTGAAATGGAGATTGCACTGCAACTAGTTTTAGAGGCAAGTTACCAGAGAAAAATTTACAAGCATCACATGTCTTCACTAACTAGTGTGCATCTTTAAAAATAGTAGGCCACCAAAATCCAGCCCTCATTACCTTATGTACAGTTGTATTGACCATATAATGTCCTCCACAAACTTCACTATGCATCTCACTCAAAAGTCCTTGTGCTTGTTCTTGGTCAATACACTTCAACATGACACCTTCTCCATTTCTCCACTAGAGCTTACCAGCTATGATAACATATTTAATAGCATGTAATTTCAATGTTCCTTTTTCATTTTCACTCAAGTTGTCAGGACATTTCATCTTTTGCAAATAATAGATCACACCTTTATACCAGTCTGAATGCTCCATATCAAATATGTGTGATCTATTTTCCTCTTCCAGTAAATTTATCTGATTTTCTTCTAGATTACTTTGGGCCATAAGCTTGGCCAATCCTTATCCTCTCACCAGCTTAGTAATCTGGACCTCAATATTGAATTATGAGATCCTATTGATCCATCTACACCTCCTTCTTGATACTTCCTACTGTGTGAAAATATCCTTGACAACAGCACTAGGTACATATGCAACTATAGTAGCTCTAATCAAATAAGGCCTAAAAGATTTTACTTCTTTCACCAATGCATATGAATATTTTTCATTTATATCATATTTAAGTTCTGCAACTTGTAAATATTTTCTGAAAAAGGCTATAGGTTGTTCAACACCTTCTGCATTCTTTTGCAACAACATACCTGCAATTGTGTGGAAAGAAGCAAATAAAAAAATTTATAAAGGTTTGAAAAAATTAGAAGTTTTTAATATGGGAGCCTCCTTTATTGCTTGCTTAATGGCCTAGAAGGCCTCTATAGACTCCTCTCCCTATTCAACCCTATCTCCCTTCTTAAGCATCTTAGAAATTAGGTGAACTGTCTCAGCAAAATTTTTTACAAACCTCCTTAGGAAGTTTATTTGTCCAATGAAAGATTGTATACCTTTAACATTACATGGTTGTGAGATTTTATCTATTGCAATTACCCTCTCTCGATCAATTTTGACCCCATCCTTGGAAACAATATGTCCCAATAATTTTCCTTCTTTTACCCCAAATGCATATTTCTTCGGATTCAAAGAAATACCATACTCCAAAACCCTACTGAATACCTTTTTCAGATGCTCACAATGATCCATTTCTTTCTTAGAATATTCTATCAAATAATCCTAATAAATCACCAAAAATAAGTTAATGAAATCTGAAAATGCCACATCCATAGCTCTCTAAAAAGTAGCCCCTTCATTTGTTAGACCAAAAGGTATTCTCACATAGACATATGCTAACTAGGGTTTAGTGAAATTTATCTTAAACTGCTTAGACTCCTTGACCATGAGCTAGTTGTAAGCAAAGAACCCATCCATCATAGACATGAATTCACAGCCTATCACCTTTTGCAACATGGCTTCCATATTATGTAATGGATAGTTGTCTTTTAATGAAGACACATTCAAATTTATGAAGTGTACACATAACCTAATATCTCAATTTTTCTTTCTCACTGGTACCAAGTTTGACACCTAGGATGAATGTTTGTTTGGCTTGATGATCGTTGCATCTCTTAGCTTCATTAATTATTGTTGCATTTTTGGGGCCAAAGTAGGATCAATGGGCCTTTTCTTTTTCCTAAATGGCTTAGCACCATCAGTCAAAGGATTATCATGTTGGAAAATATCATCCCTATATGCCTTAAGGTCATCATAGGACCATGCAAACAAATGGCTAAATTTCCTCAATAAGTCAATTAACATCCTTCTCACCTTTGGTGATAACTTCTTTCCAATAAACACCTTATTTGGTGATGCCTCTATTCTAAGGTTTATCTCTTCCAAGTCATTGGGATGGGAAGTAGTATGATTAGCCTTTGTCCTATCTTGATTATCAAACACTCTTTCTAACACAACTAAACCCTTAGGAATTGTATTTGTCTTCAACTAAATGACCTCATTTCCAAACACAATATATTTACAATCAGTTTTTTCCAGAAAATCTCTTAAAGTCAATTTCTCGACTTTCATATTCATCCACACAATTTAAGAACCTCATTATATCATCACCACTATCAAAAACTTTCTAGTTTTAGATATTATCAGGAATAGATGGTCTGGTTTGCACTTCAACCTTTGAAATTCCAGCAGAGGTCATCTCATATGATTTTAATGCAATGTTTCCTAATAAATTTGCTACTTTTTTGTGGCCTCTCTTCATCCAACTTATACCAAATGCATCAAATTTCTAAAATTCATCCCAAATAACATTCCTGTACTATTTCAACCTTTTATTCTTTGACACATACCTTGATCTAACTTGGGAAACCATAAGCTCAAAATCTCCAATTACCTTGAGCTTCTTGATTCCATTTTTTTTAGCTATTCTTAACCCCAATAATAGGGCCTCATATTCCACCACATTATTGGTGCATTAAAATGACAAAGTGAAAGAGAATCTGAATGTATTTCCACCTGGTGATTGTAGCAAAAAACCTGCACCAGATCCTTCTTTTGAACCTACACAATCAAAGTACATAGTCCACAAGTCATCACATTTTGACAATTGCTTCACTTCTGTATCAATCAGTGCAATAGGCTTATCACAATTGCAAGGGAATTCCTCTGGCCAGAATTCATTTATGCCATTGTTAGTAAAACATGTCATATTCTCAATCACATCATGCTCAATCATATGGGATAATTTTGACTCTCTTTCAATCTTGACATCCTTACCATCAATGTAGAAAACAGAAAATGATAGATCACACTGCTTGTTACCCCCCATTGATGCACTCCACTTTCTGGACAAAAGCATCCCAAAATGAGGTGGGATGTCTCCAACCAATACAGTCGTGGCTAAATCCTTCTCAAGATACTGGGTCAGTTTAGAAGGCAATGCTTTGATAGTTCCAACAACTAGCACTTCTCCTGAATCCAAAGCATAGCATTTACCTTGAGTAGTATCTACTGTCAAACCCATTGCCTCAATTATTTTGACTGGCATAACATTATTTTATGCCCCTGAATCTATCATACAGTTCCTTAAAGTCTTCCCATTTATGTCAACACTTAAGAAAAGGGGGTTTATATTTTCAAGGAAGAGATTAATAGAATTCCCTAAATATACAGGGGGAATTTGTAACACAATTCCCTCCACTTCTTTCTCTTTTCCTTCTCCTTCATCCTTTCCTTCTTTATAACTACCTTGTTCAATTTTATTACAACCAACACCTGTAATCAAGGCTATTATCTTTTCCTTATTTTAATTTATTCTCATCATTTCTAGCAAAGGCACATTATCTTTAACCTGAGAAATCAATTGAAACATTTCTATGGGTGTATATTTAGGCAGGTCAAACAACCTACCTTCATCATTTTCTTTCTTCTCTTGTTTCTTATTTCCTTCAAGTTTCTTTTGCTTTCTATCCTCTAAAACAGGTGTAAAAAAATGTGTTATCACCTTGGTCTTCACCAATGATGAAGCTACAACTTCTTGAGGCTTTGGGGTGTCATTCTTGTTCACCCAAACCTTATCATTCTTAATCTCTTTGATTTTGAAAGCATCCCTTTTGTTGTCAACTTTAACATCCTTGTTTTTATCCTTTTGTTCCTTGATAAATAGGCCAGCATGTTTACCCTGTTCACCACCCATAGTTTTGTTTCTCAGTTGAAGTGAACTTCTCATTTGAGCAGCCATTTCCTTAGTCAATCTTGTAATCTCTTCTTTTGATGGTCTCCTTATGAACACTGATTCTTCAGCTTCCTCCATATTGCAAGCATTATGGTCAAAATCACCTTCCTCATCAGAGAAGACTTGTTGATGGTACATCTCACTTCTCTATCTTTGATTATCCACATCAGCTCCCTATAATTCATTATTAGAGGAACATTTTTCCTCATCAATGTATGATCTAGCCATATAAACATCTACATCACCCTGCTCACTTTTAGGATTCTGCTCATGAGTGTCTTTCTCTTTTCCTTCAACAACAAGAAAATGAGGAATACCACAATAATTTTGATCATGTGGATGTTCACACACCTTACACCATGGTTTATCATGTGCCATATTTATTCAATTCTTTTGAAGGGGTTCTGGTGTATTTTGATCATTTTTAGGCTTCTGCCTAGGCAAGATTGGTTTCCCATCTTTCAAATTTGTGGTATAAAGATAATTTTGCAACCTAGGCAGTCTGCCATTTTTATTATACTGTTCCTTCTAATTTCCTATACCCTTGTCTTGCTTGGAAACAGTGCAATTTATGTCTTTCAAAGTGCTAAAGACTTTATCCCATTTTTCATCATCCTTAGGCTTTACAGGACAGGCCTTCTCAGTCTTATCCTTAGGACTTTTTAAAAGTTTGGGTTCTTCTCTCCTACAATATTTCCCAGAGGATATCCTATTACTCTCAATATTTATAGCCACCCTGAATGCATCCCTCATAGTCTGAGGGTCTTTATCTCTGAGGAGATATGCCATTTGAGCATCAAAAGCATTGAAATATGTAGTTAGACATACATTTTCATCATGCCTTAAAACCTAGAACAAATTATACATTTCCTTTTGGAATCTTAGATTGAAATCTATCATAGGCTCATTTAATGCATTCTTAATATTATTAAACTCATTCAACATGAAACTAGCATTGGTTGTATCACTGTATTGTTCCTTGAAAAAAAATTCAAATTCATCCCATAAACCAATACTAGCATTAGGTAAACCGCTATACCAATCCCTTGCATCCTCCACCAGGGATTGTACAAACAATTTCATTACAACATCTTCATGCTCTACCTCATAATCATTTAGCATATCCATAAAGGCATTTAAGTGTTCCTCTACTATCACAGTATTGTTGCCAACAAACTTACCCATCTTTTCTCTCAGATCATCAGGGATGGGGTTTGGATAACTAGGAATACCATCAAAAATAATTGCCTATACCTTTCTAACTGTATAGGTCTTTGTTGGAATAATCCTTTAGTCTTTTGAGAATCAACACTAGGTCCTAAATTTTGGACCCTAGGACCATCCCGATTTGGATTTACAAAACTAGTTGCATGAGCCTTCGAGCAATATTTTTTTGTGGTGGGATCTACGTTGGTTTTAGGACCATTTTTCAAGGCATTTTGGTGACTTGACGAGGTTGTAGCTTGTGTAGCCTCATCCATGTTTGACATCTCTAGGAAACTTATTTTCCTCTTCATTTGTGCATTTACAGCCTCAATCTCTATCCTCTTCAACTCTTCTGCAAGAGCATCACCCTCCCTCCTGACCTTTTCTAAGGCAGTTTCAGCTTGTAATGATACATATGGTGGGGGATCTTGTTTAGGATGGTGGGAAGTCATCTTTTCACTTCTTTTAATTCCCTCAATGTTTTGTTTTCCCTTCTCTAAGACAAGTTTAGGGTTTGGATTACTTGGTTGAGGCTTACTAGGGCTTGAGGGTTTTGGGTCTATAGGTTTTGATTGGGCATCAACTTGATCTAAAGGACCTACTTCAAAAATAGGATTTATCTCCTTATCAATAATTTCATGTACAATAGGGCCCTGAACATTTGGGTTAGGTTTTTCTTGGTTCAGGAGATTCATTGTTGCCAACTGTCTAATCAACCTATCCCTTTCAATCACAACATGCATCAATTATGTTTCCCTCTCATTTTCTATTTTAAGCCTAAGCTCAACTTGTTTTTGGATCTCATGCCTTCAACTTGTTTCACTTAGATCTATTATATTGACCTCTTCAAGTACATGTTCAAACAATAAAGGTGTTCCATCATCTTCAGCAAGAGGATGAGGCACATCACATGTGCTTTCTCTATGATGGCTTCGAATTCTACTCCTACCTCTTCTCTTTTCAGCATCTTGGACACTAACAGGTCCTTTATTATGACATGTTACAT
Source organism: Sequoiadendron giganteum (assembly GCA_007115665.2). Lineage (NCBI taxonomy): Eukaryota > Viridiplantae > Streptophyta > Pinopsida > Cupressales > Cupressaceae > Sequoiadendron > Sequoiadendron giganteum. The sequence goes on from CM021105.1 coordinate 153,503,326, forward strand.
CATCTTGAACTGGTGTAGTAAATAGTCAATCAAAAAATCCACAACTATTTGATTTTGAATTTCTAGACACCTCTTCAAAAGTTTCAGGGATAGGATGTAAAGGCTTACTTGTACCTTGGTGTACAAGATTCTTTGACATAGTAGAAGCATTGCTAGATTTTGGTCTCTTCTTTATCCAACCTTTCCTCTTCATTTTAGAAAGTTCACCTCCAATTTATGTTTCAGATGATTCTTCATGAATGAACCAGTGTTCTTCATTCATCGTACTTGTCCGAAAAATCTTTCAACTTATATTAAATCTTCAAAAATAAGATGCACATTGGTGCAGAGACTTCAGAGTCACCAGCCAATTATCTTGGGAATACAAAATATCCAGAGACACTTGGTGAAATTCAAAAGACCTTTGGAACTTTGTACTAACAACGTACAAAATTATTTCACTAAATAAATCAAAATTATTTGAACAACAGAAGATATGGAAAAATCTAATATAGAACCATGGGGTCAACCTTCAAACCACATAAAATATTATGAAAACTCTATGCAAAATGGACAACCGAAATACTAAAAAGAAATATTGAATTCAGCATCCCCAATAGAGTTGCCATTTTGTTGGTTTGTTTTTCAACTATAACTAGGTTGGTCTTCTATTCTATCTATGGAATTTCCAATTCCAATCAAAGGCAGCTCGAAGGACCTGGACCAATTGATGAGTATTTTAACAAACCTCCTACACTTTTGGCTCTGCAAGACCCGAGAGGGTTATCCCTTAATGTGTTTACAACCTATGCACTAGTATTATAAACAACATTAAAAACAACAAATAATCTCATTTAATAGCTCAACATAATAGGATAATATCGAATAGAATTGGTTTTTCATCAATAATATCAACTACTTGGAGCATGAGATAACTACAACAACTTTTCACAATATAAAATAGTCATGGATTTGCAATTTGTAGCAAGCTCTAGGTAAAGACAAACAAATACTGAACCATACAAATGAGTACAACTTAGATCAGTGTCATATATCCATTGGAGGAGTCAAATTCATAAGCATCTAAGGGCTTATGACAGATTTTAACACATAACATATAAGATCCTCGATAACATTGCTTTACAATCTTATCAATATATATTATAGCCCAATACTACTTATCAAATTCTTATACAAAGTATATCCACCTACAATCCCAATCAAGAATTTTAATTAATTCTTTGAATTAAAGCTAAAAAAAGAATCATACACACCACAACAGTGAGATGATCGAAACAACCCTTGATCATTATATTTAAAATTCAGATATGCTTGTAAACTGGAGAGACATGAGTTTGAATTAATAATTTCAAATCAAATTCCAGTACTGTCATAAAATATCAGACCCCCATGAGTTCAAAACCTACTACATAAAGACTCAAAACCTAAATTGCATTTTCTCTAAAACCATCAGACTACACAATTTTCTTTGCAATTTCACCTAGACTTGACCAAAAATATCTAACTTGCTAAACCGTACTTCTGGCCTTGAAATCCTTCTTATAGGGGATGAAGGAGAAAAAAAGAATTGGGCCAAAGAGTACACATGTCACCAGTCACTTGGACCACCTTGTGAAACTTCAAAAAATTGGTTACAACAACAATCCCCAACAAAATCTTCTTATTCAGGCTCACCCACTGAGAAAGTTTGACATTGTAGCAAAAACTCAAGAAATTTACACCTAGACTATCACTAAAAACAAAACTGGAATCTATTGTAACTACAACAGCTAATTTGTTAACCATTAGCAGCCTACTTTGTTTCATTCTTCCTCAATTAAATATACACTTACCCATTACTGGTACTCTTCATCATTTGACAAATTAAAACTAACTACCTCATTTACCTTGACATTGTAAGGCGTGTATTTAACTGCCACCTAATTTGATTCTCTTTCAAAAGATTCCAAAATGAGCTAGTGTTGATAATTTTGTCCATACAACTCATCAATAAATCACAATATGAGTCATCACAAATTAATCTAATTTGAGCATTGATGACCTCATTTGCCTGATCCTACAACTGTTGGAGTGACCTAATATTCCCCTGCTCATCAATTATGTCAGGTAATAGTGTGTCGCTCCAATCATCAAAATTCTTAACTAATTCTATGATCTTCCTACTCAATTCATCTGGTGGGGCCTGAAAACCCTGCAATGACTTCAATAACACTTGAGTAGGCCTTAATGATTGGGGCCTATTATTCATATCAAACCTTGAGGTATTATACATTTTATCTAAATCACTCACCCTAGGGATCCATTCTTCAATCAATGGTATTACTACCTCCTGATCCCTATGAATATTCTTTATTGCATTAAAAAATAAAGAATATAAAAAATATATATATGTCAATCTGTCATCAACCTTCTCATTTAAATGCCTCAATATAGCATTAACTACCTCCCCTTGCTTTGACAGTATGCGCTCCTCACTTACCTTCAAGGAATCCTATAACTCTGCACTTTTACACATTCATCTACTTATTTGTAGGATCAGCAGAGAATTTTATTTCTTCATCAGCTAGCTCTAAAGTAGGTCCGAGGGAAGGAGTTTGGTCAAGATACCCTGGTGTAGAAATAATGGGAGAAGCAAGAGTCATTGATCCAGATGTGGAAGGAAATGTTCTGACATCTGGAGCAATTGATGTCTCCCCAATCTACTTGCACTTCAGCCTTTCCACCTCATTCTATAGCTCAACATTCCTTTGTTGCATCTTGGTATATTCTCCAATTATGAAATTGTACTTCTCCATTAGGTCTTTCTTTTGAGCCTCCTCTCTTTTAGTAGTCTTTTGGGCCAATTTGACCAAATTCATTGTCAAATTAGTGGCCTCTATGGTTGAGGTCTCTGAATCTCTCTTTATTATCAACCCTCCTCTTAAATTTGGGTTAATATAAGTAACATTGGGCTTCATACTTTGAGGGGATAAAGCCCAAATTGCCAAAGTCTCATATTCTTCACTGAAGGTAGAATCTTGTAATGTTGCATTGACCTCTTCTTCAGAATATTGTAGGGGATGCTTGGACATCATAATAGCATTGAAAGCTACTACATCTGCAATGTCCCACTCAGGAAAAATCAAGACACCGACTTGATTTACCAGTTTTCTTCCCTCCTAAGGACTGGTGATCTTGAATTCATCCATTAATTCAGCTTTCACTTCATCATCATTCTCCGAGTCAGACTTGTCAGGTCTCAATTCTCTTCTCTTGCATTTATCTTGATATTCTTCCAATTTCATTCTCCATACTAATTGAAAGAAGACTAGATTTTTTACGAATGAATTATCATCTAGAAACTCCTTACATGCTTCCATTCTTTCATTTTGCACACTTTTTCCTTTCATATCCAGATCAGAGGGAACCAATTCAACTGGCCTAGGAGGAGAAGGCATACCCATTTGCATGTCCCAGTTAGTGGCAACAATTTCACCCACCAAATACTCTTGTGATTTCTCAATCTTTTGTCTCTTAGGGCTTGGCTCTGATGGTGGCTTGGTGAGGGACTATTGTTGGGTGATGATTCCAAATCAATAATCTTGATTGCCCCAAGTGTTTTGAGCTTTGAACTTGGTTGTGTAGGAAATTTGATTATTTTTTTCCTTTTCTATTCTCTTCTTCCTCATCAGTGCTATCATTTTTTTTCCTTCTATAGATAGGCCAATTCTCTGAAGGTTGGTAAGATGACCTCTCTTCCAATGGCCTAGAATCTTGATCCTGTATGTCTAGATCCAACTCTAGGTTTATCTTCTTAGTCATCAAGGTGCCAATGATTTCCTTGAAGTTGTCCATAAAAAATAAACTTTCTTATGATACAGACTGAACTGCATCAATGGATCATATTTCGGATCCATTTTGTGCACAATGGCCATTAGCTTATCATAAGCTATCCATTTCTGCTTGTTCAATTCCTGCCTACTTAAATCAAACTCATTTCTAATTAGGTCCTCAAGAAAGTTGAACTCATGCACAAAATTACCACCTTTTATCCTTTGTCTTAAAAGGGTGAAGAATTTTTCAGGATCATGTTGTCACTTGGGACGACACTTCAAATCGTATTCTTCAAAGAATTTTCCAAAATGTACCCAACCTCCTTTCTAAAGGACCAAATTTGACACCATAGTATAATCTGGGAAAAAAGTTCCTTTACCTTTTCCAGTAAGGTTGTCCTCATAGATAAAAAAAATATTCCGCATAACTTCTGCAAATCCCACTCTTGGTGGCACATTGTATGGCAATATATGAGTGGTCCCATGAAAACCATACACCCTCAAGACAGTGCTAAATGGGTATGGAATAATATCACCCAAGTTGTGGAAAACCTTCAACTCTGGCTTCCTCATCTTTGGTATGAGGAAATCATGCAGCTTCTTAGGATTTCTAGGCACATTCACCATCAGCCTCGCTCTCAATCTGGAAGCAAAACAGTTGTCAAACTAGACATAACTAGCGCTCTCCCTGTTATATGACAGATCTGCAGTCCATACTTGCACTGGCAATCTTTCTCCATTAACTGATTGCCTTAACTCCATCTTCTTAGAGAAGAAATCAACATTCCTATACAAGAACATATACATAGACATGGAATACCAAAAGAATGGATTTCCTTCATTAGTTTGTTTGAACTTCAATAGCCCTTCATGTATCTTTTCGGCCAAAAATGAAGAAAAATCATATATCACTGAGAAATTAGGGTGTTGTATTTGCACCCCCATGAATATGTAAGCAATAGGCATCACCGTGTTAGGCTTAAAACCCAAAATATGGCACAATGAGTAAAAGGTGGCCAAGAAATGATTTGCAAAATAGGTCAGTCTGAAATGATCTTGGTCACTAGGGCTAATATAGATTTTTGAACCTCCTTCCCTAGCCAAGTGAGGTAGGAGAAACTTAACTCTGAAAATTGACTTCAACCTCCCATACTCCACTTTCATCTCTTCTAGATCAATAGGAACCAAAAACATACTGGGCTCACTTAGATCAAAAACCTATTGAAACTCCTCCTTGTTAATGCTCAACATAACCCTTCCATCATTTTCTCTAATCACCCGTGTTATAGAGTCATATTGTGTAGCCACTTCCCTAAGAAAATCCACATCAATGAACACATTTGGTACCACCAGCTTCCCCATACCATACATCAAACCATTCGAAAAGGGGTGGGGTGAATTCCTCTCTCCAAACCAAAATTTGAACATTTCTAAACAAATAAGAGGAACCCTAGCATCGAAAATGTTGGAACAGTTATACACTAATCCCTCCTCTAAGGTTTTTCCTTGCGTCAAGATCAACCCCTTCTTCCTATCATTCATTGACAAGGGTAATTGATCTAGGAAATCATCATATAGGTTTCTATTTAAATAATCAACCTAGCAAGAATGTTGCTTTGACAATGCCATCTTGGGTAAACTAGGGTTTCCTTGTTGTTTCAAACCTCACACAAACTAGGGCTAAACAAAAATATGAACTTACAAAACAAAACCTTGTAATTTACCATAGTTCAATTAACCTATAGCCCCAAAACAATTATCAAAAAGCCCTATGACACGTACACAACAAATTTTCCCCTAAATTCAAATTCAAAATAACTAGGAGATACATAAATCGATTCACAACTTTGTGTTTGCATAAATCCAAATTCTTTTTGCAACAACTCGTAACTTTGTCTCTAGCCTTGTGAATGCTTTGCAAATATTTTTGAATTCCTTGAGATGCATTAGGATAGGGAAATGGTCTTTTATTTCAATCAAATCAATCCATTAGATGTCTCATCCACCATTAAAGCTTACTTGCATGTCGTGTGAACATCTCCAATTGCATTTGATGCAAATTCAAATATTAGCCATCGATCCATCACTTTGGTCATGTCATCGAATGATTTCCTTAAAAAAAAATGACATGATCTCCATTGTGGTGATAAGGGCCCACCATACTATGCATTGCCAAGGAAATCCACATGGTGGTCGCCCATGGTATCACGTTTAATAAAGATCTCACAACTTTTGATCATGAGATGGTCGGAAACCATGGATCTTAACCATCAAGAATCTTGTTCGTTCAACACAATCGGTAGCTTCATCATTAACCATTGAGAACCTTTCCTGCCGAGATTATAACATCTTCGTTGATTTGAATCACACGCATATCATAACTAATTTAGTAACCTACTACATAATGTCTTAAATCCAGATAAATGTATTAAAGTATTTCTATCATCTCTTTTGGCTTCACCAGATGAGACACATGGCACTCGCCTGTGATATCGTGATCAACCAAAATAGTGTGGTGGGGTCATCACGGGATGGTGGGGAATGACTGAGATCAAATGGTAATTGATCTACGATCATGCAAACTTATCCCTCTACAAAATATAAAAAATTTATTAAAAGAACAAGGGGACATCACTAGGCCGGTGATAAACAATGACATAAGTTATTTTTTAAATGTGGGAACATGGGGCCACCTAGACTTAGGAAATAATAAATTCAGGTAAAGGAAATAAAATGATATACAAAAAGGGACCCAGCCTAGAAGAAGTGATGGGGCAAAAGTTGTTTTAAAACCCTCCTCAAAAAGTAACGACCAAACAGATCTAACCCAAGGCGTAAGATAAAACACTAGGGTTTTACATGAAAATAAAGGTAAAACCCAAAACTTAGGCATTTCCCAAATACTAAAAATGACAAGAAACATAAGGCAAGATAAAATGGAACACAAAGAGAGAAATTTGAAGTTCCATCAATGGCTCCGGTTGGGGACATTCATTCCACTGGAATGAAGTGAGATTGCAAAATCTCAAGTTGAGCAGACCAATTGTAGAGACGACCAAAAGGGATTGTTCAAACAAAACAACCCAGCAAGAAAGAAACCTACCACTAAAAAATATACAAACCTAAACTACTATTCATGGAAAAACATACTTCAAGTGAAGTAAAACTTCAATAATTGTCCATGAACTAGAAGTTCAAGAGTATCCCTTGTCATATCTTGGAGGAAGTATGAATCTTCATCCCACCTACTATTTATCAGAAATGGACCTAACCAGATTGCATCAAACTTTCCATGTTTCTCTTTATCTTCTAATTTGGCATTCCACATTAAGAATAAATATTCATCTCAGAAGCTTCTTGCAGTTGCCCTTTTGTCATCCAAATTCTTTACTTGCAACTACAATTTTTCATTTGTCATTTGAGATTTCCTCCCAGTTTCATCTAATTCTATGAGAGCTTCTACTCTTAATTGCTTTATTTGTTGGAATTTCTTCCACCCACTTGGTAAACTAATCAGTGGCCACTAATATCCATGAGTGGCCTCCACTATATTTACATGCTATATCTCCTACAAAATCAATACCCCATTGTTGAAATTGAGATTGCACTGCAAATGTAGATTTCACTATACATCTCACTCAGAAGTTCTTGCGCTTGCTCTTGGTCAAGACACTTTAGAATGAAACCATCTCCATTTCACCACTAGAGCTTACCAACTATGATAACATATTTGAAAACATGTAATTTCAATGTCCTTTTCTAATTTTCACTCAAGTTGTCAGGACATTTCATCTTTTGCAAATAATAGATCACACCTTTATACCAGTCAGAATGCTCCATATCATAGATGTGTAATCTATTTTCCTCTTCCAAAAAATTTATTTGATTTTCTTCCAGATTACTTTGGGCCATAAGATTGTACAATCCTTGTCCTCTCACCAGCTTAGTAATCTAGACCTCAATATTGAATTCCTGGATCTAATTGATCCATCTACACCACCTTCCCGATACTTCCTGTTGTGTGAAAATATCCTTCAAAGAAGCACTGGGTACATATGCAACTACAATAGCTCCCATCAAATAAGGCCTAAAAAATTTTAGTACTTTCACTAATGCATATCCCTATTTTTCATTTATATCATATTTAAGTTTTGCAGCTTTTAAAGATTTGTTGAAAAAGGCTATAGGCTGTTCAAAAACTTCTCCATTCTTTTGCAACAACACAACTGTAATTGTGTGGAAAGAAGAAAATGAAAAAATTTGTAAGGGTCTGGAAAAATCAGGAGTTTTTAATTTAGGAGCCTCCTTTATTTCTTGCTTAATGGCCTGGAAGGTCTGTACAGACTCCTCTCCCCATTCAACCCTAGCTCCATTCTTAAGCATCTTAGAAATCAAGTGAGTTGTCTCAACAAAATTTGTTAGAAACCTCCTTAGGAATTTTATTTGTCTAAAGAAATATTTTATACCTTTGACATTATGGGGCTCTAAGATTTTATCTATTGCAATTACCCTCTCTGGATCAATTTTGACCCCATCCTTGGAAACAATATGTCCCAACAATTTTCCTTCCTTTACCCCAAATGCAAATTTCTTCAGATTCAAAGAAATACCATACTCGAACTCCCTACTAAACACCTTCTCCAAATGCTCACAAAGATCCTCTTCTTTATTGGAATATGCTGTCAAATCATCCTAGTAAATCACCAAAAAAAAGTTAATGAAATTTGAAAATGCGACATCCATGACTCTCTAAAAAGTAGCACCTGCATTTGTCAGACCAAAAGGCATTCTTGCATAGGAATATGTTCCCCAGGGTGTAGTGAAAGATTTCTTAAACTGCTCAGACTCCTTGACCATGAGCTGGTTGTAACCAGAGAACCCATCCATCATAGACAATAATTCATAGCCTGTCACCTTTTGCAACATGAGTTACATATTAGGTAATGGATAGTTGTCTTTTAATGAAGACACATTCAAATTTATAAACTCTAAACATAACCTAATGTATCCATTTTTATTTCTCACTCATACCAAGTTTGACACCCACGATGAATGTCTGATTGGCTTGATGATCGCTGCATCTCTTAGTTTCATTAATTATTCTTGCATTTTGGGGGCCAAAGTAGGATTAATGGGCCTTTGCTTTTGCCTAAATGGCTTAGCACTATCAATCAAAGGAATCTCATGTTGGAAAAGATCATCCCTGTATGCCTTAAGGTTATCATAGGACCATGCAAACACATGCCTAAATTTCCTCAATAATCCAATTAGCATCCTTCTCACCTTTGGTGATAACTTCTTTCCAATATACACCTTCTTTTGTGTTGGCTTTGTTGCAATGTTTATCTCTTCCAAGTCATCAAGATCAGAAGTAGTATGATTAGCCTTTGTCCTATCCTAATTATCAAACACTCTTTCTAACACAACTAAACCCTTAGGGAATGTATTTGTCTTCAACTGAATGACCTCATTTCCAAACATAGTATATTTACAATCAATGTTTTCCACAAAAAATCTAAAGTCAATTTCTTGACTTTCATATTCATCCACTCAATTCAAGAACCTCAGTATATCATTTTCACTATCAAAAACTTTCAATTTTTTGATTTTATCAAGAACAGATGGCCTGGTTTGCACTTCAACCTTTGAAATTCCAGCATAGGTCATATTATCTGGTTTTAATGCAATGTTTGCTAATAAATTTGTCACTTTTTTGTGGCCTCTCTCCATCCAACTTATACAAAATGCATCAAAATTCTCCAATTCATCCCAGACAAAATTCCTATACTATTTCAACCTTTTATTCTTTGACACATACCTTGATCTAACTTGGGAAGCCACAAGCTCAAAATATCCAATTATCTTGAGCTTCTTGATTCCATGATTGTCAGCTAATCTTAACCCCAATAACATGGCCTCATATTTTTCCACATTATTGGTGCATTCAAATGAAAAACTTAAAGAGAATCTAAATGTCTTTCCACTTGGTGATCGTAACAAAACACCTGCACCAGATCCTTCTTTTGAACTTGCACCATCAAAGTACATAGTCAACAAGTCATCACATTCTGACAATTTGTTCACTTCTGTATCAATCGATGCATTAGGCTTATCACAATTTCCAATGAATTCCTCTTCCTTGAATTCATTTATTCCACTGGAAGTAAAACACATGTCATATTATTTCGGGTCATGCTCAATAATATGGGACACTTTTGACTCTCTTTCAATCTTGAAATACTTACCATCAATGTAGAAAGTAGAAAATGATAGATAACACTGCATCTTACTCCCCATTGATGCACTCCACTTTCTTGAAAAAATCATCCCAAAATGAGGTGGGATGTCTACAACTAATACAGTCATGGCTAAATCCTTCTCAGGATACAAAGTCAGTTTATAAGGCAATGCTCTGATAGTTCCAACAATTGGCACTTCTCTTGAATTCGAAGCATAGCATTTACCTTGAGTAGTATCTACTGCCAAAACCATTGCCTCCATTATTTTGACTGGCATAGCATTATTTCATGCCCTTGAATCTATCATACAGTTCCTTAATGTCTCCCCATTTATATCAACACTTCATATAAAGGGGTTTATATTTTCAAGGCACATATTAATAGAATTCCCTAAATATAAAGGGGGAATTTGTGACACAATTCCCTCCACTTCTTTCTCTTTTCCTTGTCCTTCATCCTTTGCTTCCTTACAACTACCTTGTTCAATTTTATTACCAATAAGACCTGTAATCAAGGCTATTGTATTTTCCTTGTGCTCATTTATTCTCATCATTTCTAGCAAAGGCATAGTAACTTTAACCTGAGAAAGAACTTGAAACATATCTACAGGTGTATATTTAGGTTGGTTAGACATCCTACCTTCATCATTTTATTTCTTCTCTTGTTTCTTATTTCCTTCAAGTTTCTTTTGCTTCCTATCCTCTAAAATAGGTTCAACAAAATTTTTAATCACCTTGGTCTTCACAAATGATGAAGCTACATCTTCTTGCAGCTTTGGGGTGTCATTCTTAACCTCTTTGATTTTGAAATCATCTCTTTTGTTGTCAACCTTAACACCCTTGTTTTTATCCTTTTGTTGCTTGATAAAGAGGCCAATAGATTTACCATGTTCACCACCCACAATTTTGTTTCTCAACTGAAGTGAACTTCTCATTTGAGTAGCCATTTCCTCAGTCAATCTTGCAATCTCTTCTTTTGATGGTCTCATTAAGGAAACTAAGTCTAGACTTGTTGATGGTACATCTCACTTCTCTATCTTTGATTATCTACATCATCTCCCTATAATTCATCATAGCAACAAGAAACTGAGCAATACAGCAATAATTTTGATCATGTGGATCTTCACACACCTCACACCATATTCTATCATGTGCCATATTTATTGAATGATTTTGCAAGGGATCTGGTGTATGCTGATCATTTTTAGGCTTCTGGCCAGGCAAGATTGGTTTCCCATCTTTCTAATTTGCGTTATAAGGATAATTTTGCAACCTAGGCAATCTATCATTTTTATTATACTGTTGTTTTTCATTTCCTATACCCTTGTGTTGCTTGGAAACAATGTACTTTATGTCTTTCAAAGTGCTGAATACTTTATCCCATTTTGCATCATCCTTAGGCTTTGCAGTAGAGGCCTTGTCAGTCTTATCCTTAGGATTTTCTAAAAGTGCGGGTTCTTCTCTCCTACCATATTTCCCAGAAGCTCTTCTATTACTCTCAATGTTTATAGCCATCCTGAATGCATCCCTTATAGTCTGAGAGTCTTTATCTTTGAGGAGATATGCCATTTTAACATCAAAAGCATTTAAATATGTAGTTAAATAAACATTTTCATCAAGCCTCACAACCTGGAACAACTTATACATTGCCTTTTGGAATCTTAGATTGCACTCTGTCACAAGCTCATTTAATGAATTCTTGATATTATTAAACTCATTCAACATGATACTAGCATTTTTTTTATCACCATATTGTTCTTTGAAACACTTTTCAAATTCATCCCATGCGCCAATACTAGCATTAGGTAAATCTTTGTATCAATCCCTTGCATCCTCCACGAGGGATTGTACAAATAATTTCATTAAAACATCTTCATGCTCTACCTCATAATCATTTAGCATATCCATAAAGGATTTTAAGTGTTCCTCCATTGCCACAACATTGTTGCTAGCAAACTTACCCATCCTTTCTCTCAGATCATCAGGGATGGGGTTTGGATATCTAGGAATACCATCAAAGAATAATTTCCTATAAATTTCTAACTATATAGGTCTTCGTTAGAATAATCCTTTAGTATTTTAAGAATCAACACCAGCTACTAAATTTTGGACCCTAGGACGATGCTGATTTGGATTTACAAACCTAGTTGCATGAGCCTTCAGGCGAGAATTGTTTGTGGTGGGATCTATGTTGGTTTTAGGACCATGTTTCAAGGAATCTTGGTGACTTGATGAGGTTGTAGCTTGTGTAGCCTCATCCATGTTTTACATATTTAGGAAACTTATTTTCCTCTTCATTGGTGTATTTGCAACCTCAATCTCTATCCTCTCAAACTCTTCTGCAAGAGCCTCACCCTCCCTCTTGACCTTTTCTAAGGTAGTTTCATCTTGTAAAGATACATATAGTAGGGGATCTCATTTAGGAGGGTGGGAAGTCACCTTTTCACTTATTTTAATTCCCTTAGCCTTTTGTTTTCCCTTGTCTAAGAGAGGTTTAGGGTTTGGATTACTTGGTTGAGGCTTAATAGGGATTGAGGGTTTTGGGTCTACAGGTTTTGATTGGGAATCAACTTGATCTACAAGACCTACTTGAGACACACGATTTATCTCATTATCAATAATTTCACGTACAACAGGGCCCTCAACATCTGGCTCAAGTTTTTATTGGTTAAGGAGCTTCATTGTTGCGAACTATCTAATCAAGCTATCCCTTTCAATCACAACATGAAATAATTTTGTTTCCCTGTCCTTTTCTTTTTTAAGCTTTAGCTCAACTTGTATTTGGATCTCTCGCCTTAAGGAGTTAATGTCTCTAGAAACATCATCAAGGTCAGGCAAAGTCATATCAGAACTCAATGTATCACTTAGATCTATTAGATTGACCTCTTCAAGTACATGTTCAGACAATAAAGGTGTTCCATCATCTTCAATAGGCGGAGGAGGCACATCACTGGTGGTTTTTCTATAGTGGCTTCGACTTCTACAACTACCTCTTGTATTTTCATCATATTGGAAACTAATAGGTCCTTTATTATGACATGTTACATCCTCTTGAACTAGCGTATTAAATAGTGCATCAAAAAATCCACAACTATCTGATTCTGAATTTCTAGACACCTCTTCAAAAATTTTAGGGATAGGGTGTAAAGGCTTACTTGTACCTTGGTGTACAAGATTCTCTGATGCGGGACCAACATTGCTAGATTCGGGTCTCTTCTTTATCCACTCTTTCTTCTTCATTTTAGAAATTTCACCCTCCAATTTATGTTCCAGATGATTCTTCATGAATGATCTGTTGTTCTTCATTCATCAGAATTTTCCAAAAAATCTTTCAACTTATATTAAATCTTCAAAAATAATATACACACTAGTGCAGAGACTTCAGAGTCACCACCCAGTTATCTTGGGAATACCAAGTATCCATAGACACTTGGTGAAATTCAAAAGACCTTTGGAACTTTGTACAAACAACGTACAAAAGTATTTCACTAGATAACTCAAAATGCTTTGAACAACAGAAGATATGGAAAAATTTAATAAAGAACCATGAGCTCAACCTTCAAATCACAAAAAATATTATGAAAAATCTATGCAAAATGGATAATCGACATACTGACAAGAAATATTTAAATTAGCAACCCCAGTAGAGTTTCGATTTTGTTGGTTTGTTTTTTAACTGTAACCAGGTTGGTATTCTATTCTACCTATGGAATTTCCAATTCCAATCAAAGGAAACTTGAATGACCTAGACCAACTGACGAGGATTTTAACAAACCTCCTACACTTTTGGCTCTGCAAGACCTAGGAGGGTTATGCCTTAATGTGTTTACAACCTCTACACTAGTATTCTAAAGAACATTAACAAAAAAAGATAATATCATTTAATATCTCAACATAATAAGATAATACCGAATAGAGTTTATTGTTCATCAATAATATCAACTACTTGGAGCATGAGGTAGCTACAACAACCTTTCACAATAGAAGATAGTCATTTATTTGCAATTTGTAGCAAGCTCTAGGTAAAGACAAACAAATACTGAACCATACAAATGAGTACAACTTAGATCAGTGTCATATATCCATTGGAGGATTCAAATTCATAAGCACCTAAGGGCCTATTAAAATTTTTAAAACATAACATATAAGATCCTTAATAATATTGCTTTACAATCTTATTATTATATATTATAACCCAATACTACTTATCAAATCCTTATACAGAGCATATCCACCTACAATCCCATTCAAAAAATTTAATTAATTCTTTGAATTAAAGCTAAAACAAGAATCATACACACCACAACAATGCTTTGAATGAAAAAACCCTTGATCATTCTATTCAAAATTCAGATATGCTTGTACAATGGAGAGACATTAGTTGAAATTAATCATTTCAATTCAAATGCCAATACTGTCATAAAACGTCAGACCCCCATGAGTTCAAAACCTATTATAGAAAGACTCAAAACCTAAATTGAATTTTCTCTAAAACCATTAGACTTTACAATTTTCTCTACAATTTCACCTAGACTCGATCAAAAATATCTAACTTGCTAACCCGTACTTTTGGCCTTGAAATCCTTCTTATAGGGAATGAAGAAGAAAAAAAGCATCGGGCCAAAGAGTACACATGGCACCAGTCACTTGGACTGCCTTGTGACACTTCAAAAAATTGGTTACAACAACAATCCTCAGAAGAATCTTCTTATTCATGATCACCCACTGAAAAAGGTTGACGTGGCAGCAAAACCTCAAAAAATTTATGCCTAGACTATCATGAAAACCAAAACTAGAATCTAATGTGATTGCAACAGATGATTTGTAACCATTAACAACCTACTCTATTTTATTCTTCCTCAGTTAAATATACACTTATCCATTTTTGGTACTCTTCATCAGTTGGCCAATTAAAATGATTACATCATTTACCTTGACATTGTAAGGCATGTACTTAACTGTAGCCTGATTTGCTTCTCTTTCAAAAGATCCCAAAAATGAGTTGGTGTTGATAATTTTGTCCATACAGCTCACCAATAAATCATAATCCGAGTCATCATAAATTAATCTAATTTGAGCATTGATGACCTCATTTTCTCGATCCTGTCACTGTTGGAGTGACCTAATATTCTCCTGGTCATCAATTATGTTAGGTAATAGTGTGTCACTCGAATCATCAAAGTTATTAACTAATTCCATGATCTTCTGACTCAAGTCATCTGGTAGGGCCTAAAAGCCCTGCAATGACTTAACTAACACTTGAGTAGGCCTTAATGATTGGGGCCTATTATTCATATCAAACCTTGAGGCCTTATACATTATATATAAATCACTGGCCCTAGGGATCCATTTTTCAATCAATGGTATTACTACCTCCTAATCCCTATCAATATTATTTATTCAATTTAATAATAAAGAATATAAAGAATATACAGATGTCAATGTGTCATCAACCTTCTCATTTAGATGCCTCAATACAACATTAACTACCTCCCCTTGCTTTAAAATTATTCCCTCCTCACTTACCTTCAAAGAATTTTGTAACTCTAGAATTTTGTGCATCAGTTGTCTCAAAAGTAGGCCTGAGGGAAGGAGTTTGGTTAGGATACCCTAGTGTAGAAACAATGGTTGAAGGAAGAGGCACTAATACCGATGTGGAAGGAAATGTTCTAATTTTTGGAGCACTTGATGTCTCCCCAATCTGTCTTCACCTAAGACTTTCCACCTTAGTCTGCATCTTAACATTCCTTTGTTGCATCTTGCTATATTCTCTAACTATGATATTATGCTTCTCCAATAGGTCTTTCTTTTCAGCCTCCTCTCTTTTAGCAATATTTTGGGCCAGTTTGGTCACATTCATAGTCAAATTAGTGGCCTATGTGGTTGAGGTCTCTAAAGAAATCTTTATTATGAACCCTCTTAAATTTGGGTTAATATCAATAACATTGGGCTTTCTCCCTTAAGGGGCTAAAACCCAAATTTCCAAAGTCTCATATTCTTCACTAAAGGAAAAATCTTGCAATGTTGCCTTAACCTCTTCTTCAAAATCTTGCAGGGGATGCTTGGACTTCATAATAGCATTGAAATCTATTACATCTGCAATGTCTCACTTATGTAAAATCAAGACACCAACTTGATTTACCAATTTTCTTCCCTCCTCGAGAGTGATTCTCTTGAATTCATCCATTAATTCAACTTTCACTTCATCAATAATCTTGATTGCCCCAAGGTTTTTGAGCTTTGGATCTGGTTGTGTAGGAAGTTCATTATTTGTTTTTATTTTCTATTCTCTTCTTCCTCATCACTACTATCATTTATTTTCTTTTTGTAGATAGGCCAATTCTCTAAAGGTTGGTAAGATGGCCTTTCTTCTAATGGCCTTACATCTTGCTCCTGTATGCCATGATCCAGCTCCAGGTTTATCTTCTTGGTCATCAAGGTGTCCATGACTTCTTTGAAGTTGTCCATCAAAAAATCAACTTTCTTATGATACGGATTGAACTCCATCAATGAATCATACTTTGGATCCATTTTGTGCACAATGGCCAATAGCTTATCATAAGCTATTCATTTCTCCTTGTTCAGTTCATGCCTACTTAGATACAAATCATTTCTAATTAGGTCCTCATGGATACAACAAATTTTCCACATAACTTCTACAAATCCCACTCTTGGTGGCACATTGTATGCCAATATATGAGGGGTCCCTTGAAAAACATACATCCTCAAGACAATACTAACTGGGTATGGAATAATATCACCCCAGTTGTGGAAAACCCTCAAATTTGGCTTCCTCATATTTAGTCTGAGGAAATCATGCAACTTCTTAGGAATTATAGGCACATTCACCATCATCCTGTCTCTCAATCTAGAAGAAAAATAGTTGTCAAACTGCACATAATTGGTGTTTTCCATGTTATATGATAGATCTGCAGTCCATCCTTGCATTAGCAATCCTTCTCCATTAACCGACTACCTTAACTCCATCTTCTCAGAGAAGAAATCAACATTCTTATAAAATAACATATACATCAACATGGAATACTAGAATAATGCAGTGCTTGCATCATTTTGTTGCAACTTCAACATCCCTTTATGTATGTTTTCGGTCAAAAAGGAAGCAAAATCATATATCACTGAGAAATTAGGGTGTTGTATTTGCACCCCCATGAACATGTAAGTGTGTACGTTAGAATGTGTAAATCAAAACGAATCTAATCTAATACACCAATGAAACATTAGATTAAAGAAGCTAAATTAAAGAAAGCAAAATGCAAACTCTAAACATAGGCAACTTCTTCAAATTTGTCCCATTGTCCTCTATCTCCAAGGATTCATTTCAAGATGCTGGCTCTTAGTTGTTTTCAACAGCCGCTTTTAGAATGGCAGCTTGAGAGAATAAGATTAATAAAAATGCATGTGCATTGCTAATATGTTTTAAGCTTTGAAATTGAAATGCTATGATATAAAAAATGCTTGCTAAAACTGAAATGTGACTATAATAACTACGTATGAAAATCTAGAAATCGAAGTCCTTTTCAACTCACAAGAAGGCTATATTTATAGATTTTTGAAGGCAGGAATTCGATTGGCCAAGATCAACGGTTGAGTTCAAACTTGTTAAAATAAACAGTTAGAGATTGAGAATTCGAAAAGAAGATGGAATTTCAAAAAGACAGATGGAAAATGAAGAGAAAAAATAGAAGATGTGTCCATAATTAAAAATAGGTAATATTTAATTATGTGTGGAAAATGAAAAGCTTTTAATTAAATATTGCAAATATTTAATTATTGAGAAGAGAAAAAGCTTTTATTTAAATATTGAAAATATTTAATTATGTGAGAAGAGTGAAGAATTTAAGAAAGTGTTTTAATTAAATATTGAAAATATTTAATTAAATGTGAAATGAAGAATATCATTTAAATTTAGAATTTAAACTTGTGATAATTAATATAAATAAATTGTGAAATCTATTTAATTAATTAAGATGAAAATAGCATTAATTAAATAAACTTATTTCTTTAATTAAATTAGAAGAATTGGAAAAATGAACAATATAAATAAATAATTAAATTTATTTATATGTAGATGACTTAAGAATATTAATTAAATAATTCATATTTAATTAATTAATAGGTTTTATTTAATGTGACCATTTTTAGATGTGTACATTTTTCCCCTCTTTGAAGTGATGTGTTTTACACATTGCTTCAAAGAATTTGCACTTGATTTTGAAAAATTTAACTGTTGATGCTATATGCCCCATCGAGAAGTAAATTGCATGATGAGAATGATGATGAGGATGATTTGGAAGATTTTCAGATGATTTTGGAGAAAATTTGGTGATTTAGCTCTCGAAATAGCACTTTGCATAGTAAAAAATAAAAATAATTTGCCACTTTTACCCTTTTAAAAGGTGAAAAAGTTGAAAAGTCATTTTCATTTGAACAGTAACCTTTCAGAATTTTTTAGCTCTGAGAGAGATATTTAGCAATGCCGATCCATTATTAGAGCCACAAATTCAAGCGAGGCCGCCGTCATCAGAGACCTGCAGCCTATGGACCTCTGGTAAGTCGATCAAAACCTCTTTATCAAATTTTTAATGATTTTTTAATGCTTTTTTGATTTTTTTTTATGTTTTAAAAGTTGTTTTAGCGCATAGAATTTTTGTTTTGGCACATACAAGCTTTAGTTTAGTGCATACATTAGATAAATCGGTGCATCCAAAGTGGTGCATAGGTGCAAAACAGTCGCACATAGGTGCAAAACTGTCGTGCATAGGTGAATTAGCACATAGGATAGATGAAATGGCGCATCCATGAAACTTGTCTGCGTAGGATGATAGATTAGCGCATAGATGAACTGTTTTAGCGCATTTGTTTGATAAAATAGTGCATTCATGAAATCGCGCATCCATTATCTGTTTTAGCACATCCATGGAGTAAAGTTGTGCATCCATGTTTTGGCGCATCCATGGATTTTTGCTGAATTTCAATTTTTGAAGAAAAATTGATGTGTGCTTGATGATTGTTGCTAGATTAGAAAAATGATTTTGATGCTTCTGAGAAACATCAAGATTACATTTATGTGATTTGATAAATTTTCCTTCATGCTTGAAGAACAAAATAGTCGAAATGATTGATTTGCTTTCCTGATTGAAAGGCTGATAGCATTGCTTTCCCGATTGAAAGGCTTATAGATTTGCTTCCATGCGATATGAAAAAAAAACTTATTTGATTGCTTGATTGAACTTATTTGATTGCTTGATTGAACTTATTTTATTGCTTGATTGATCCGATTAAAGGAGGAATTTAACCTCCTCTAGTTTAGAGAGAGATTCCCTTGTACCTGGGAGATGATTCCGCGGTTATCTGAGGATGATTTAGGGATCATACATCAGTGCTGATTGGGTCCTTTACTAATGATGCCACAGTATCAGGTCAATAGGGCACTATTGACTGCTTTAGCGGAGAGGTGGTGCAATGAGCACAATACCTTCCATTTGCTGATAGGAGAAATCATGGTGACTCCAAAGGATGTTTACAGGATTCTGGGTATTCCTGTGGTTGGAGAGCTTGTGATCTATGATCAAAAGGAGATTGGGGGGATAGATGCACTAAGATGGGTCTTCCGGGATCCTCATGTCTATGGATATGAGATTCCTTGGAAGGAGATGATGGAGAGTTGTGCCCCACTGCCTTCAGTTTTTGCAGGATTCATCGATGGTTTTCTTTGTCCTGATCGTAGGGCAAAGGGACTATCAGTTGGGTGGGGTAGGATTCTTGAGGACATGTTTCTCCATCATACCAAATATGCATGGGGGTCATGCATGCTTGCCCATCTATACCATGATCTTCATCAGGTCATGTACACAGATGGGAAGAGTCTTTCCTGTGGGGTGACTCTATTACAGATATTCGCATGGGAGCACTTTGCTATTACATGCTCCATCGTCTAGAGAGATCACCCTCTTGGATTTCCATATGTTTATGCATATACAGGGCCCCTTGTCCAACCGAGGCTGGGAAAATTAGATTACTGGCGGCATGTACTTGATGATTTAGATACAGTCATCTAGGGACCATATGTGGACTACGACCCCTAGGAGGCTGATGATATAGAGCTACCATATGTGACGAGATCCAGATACCTGATTGGGAAGACACCTTTTATCATCGAGTGGTTTTTGTTTATGAGGGTGCTGAGACAACTAGGGTTGGTATAGATGATGTCACAGGGTGTGGCACACTATGCGAGGCGATGAGAGGATGTACCAGAGTGGGGTCCATTTGTGACCATTGAGGTAGCCAGGGCAGAGTACATAGAGTTGCAACCAGTGTAATGGGTGATATATCCAGAGGTTATTGATGCAGGGATGACAGATGATTATACAGCTTAATTTTACACGCATCCCTTCCCAAGATTTACTAGTCTAAAGGAGCCTGCCCCATTGATGGGAGGGTTAGTTGCATGGGTGAGGCAACAGTAGCCCCAGGGACCTCCAGCAGCAGGTCAGGCACAAGTACCAGCACAGGGAGGGGTACAGGTAGAGCAGGGCGAGGATATCAATGGGGCGGCTATGGATGTGGGTGATGAGAGCTTAGAGGATGAGGAGACAGATGAGGAGTCAGATGACTCAGATAGTGGGGATGATGGGGATGATGGAGGTGGTGGAAGACAAATATTTTTCTTCGATTTTCCCTTCAGCACGAGGCCACAGACATCTAGAGTAGTGGGTCAGTCGAGTACTTCGGCTCCACGGATTACTATAAAGGCTCCGTCATAGGGACAGGTGAATGCTTTGCAGGTGGAGGTTCAGACTCTTCAGAGTCGGTTAGCACAGGCACAAGTGACCATTAGTCAGCTACAGGCATAGATTGCACATCCACCACTTCCTGACCCATAGATAGTTTAGCTGATAGCCGAGAGAGACAGTTTCAGAGAGAGATGTATACAGGCTGAGGGGATAGCCAAGAGACTACTCAGATCAGTGGAGAGCACCTCTATTGGAGAGGTTGTAGTAGAGGGGCTGGAGACTGCTCGGGAGGTCGAGTACTACAAGATGAGGTATTTTGAGGCAGTGCCACCCGAGCAGAGGATAGCATTCACACAGTCAAGTACTCGAACCCGAACCCATTCATGTAGTCGTTCCAAAAGTGCGAACAGGAGTGTGGGTCAGCCGATCAGAGCTTCTGGGAGTAGAGATCCGACAAGACCTACTACCTCTGGAGGTAGCAATAGTCATGCTCCACAGTCAGATGCCCCTCAGTGATGGACATGTACACATTTATGCCATTTTATTTGATATATCTTTTTGAAGCATTTGATATCCTTGTATTTCTCGACATTTGTTTTGATGAGATTTATGAGATGCAATGGTGATTTGATTATGCACGTGTTATGGATGATTTATGCACATGTTATGGATGCATGTTTTTATTTATATATGCTATGTCATGTATGATGATTCCATAATGATATGATGTAATCTGAATGATTTTTTCTTCATGATGTATGTAACGAATGTCTAATGTAAGATGTAAATGCTTTGATGAAAATGAGATAATATGAATGTGAAGATGTAATATGTAATGAATGAAATGCACGTGACATGATTTATGCTGTAATATGAATGATATTGATGATGTAATGGAAATGCACTTATGTAATGAATTTATGATATATGATGTAAATGAACATGATAACCTAAGTGTTGATGTAAAAAGAATGAAATGGATGCAATTTTATTTATGAATGTGTGTGAAATATGCAAACGTAAATGTTAATGAATGATTAATGAATGATTAAAATAACGACCATACATATGATATGTAATGATGGATATTGATCATGATAAATGAAATGAGATGATAATGCAATGAAATGATGATGTATGTATGCAAACGCAATGATAATGATAATAAAAAATGTTGTGAAATGAATGATCATGAAAATGATGTTACAAATGTCCAAATTTACTCAATTGTTTGTTTTGAAAAGATAGATGAAATACTTACCAACCTTCAAAAATTCGACCTCATACAGCCTTAAAAATGCAATCCTAAATGAAATCATGCAGTCCTAGAATGCAGTAATGAATCATTCTCTCTTTTTCCATTCCATGCTATGCTTAATTTTCATCATTGAGCCTTTTGATATGTTGAAAGTTAGTACAAGCATCAAAGGTTATGTTATCACCAATGATGACCTGAGTACGCTTTCATGATGTTTGATATAGCAAATTAACACAAGTATCGAGGTATAATTGAACCAAGATGACCTAAGTATCATTTGCATAAACAAACAAAAATTAATCATTTTCCTATGTAAATTCTGAAATGTCATCAATGATACGTTGTAGAGCATGTGCCACGACAAATTTGCACAATACTAATGATTACTTTACAGACAGCAAGCAAAGAAAAATCATACTTCTTCCTTGTGATTCTAGTTCAATACATCATTGAACCACTCCAAAGATATGATTTCATCAAATATCAAAACAACAATTGCAACTTATGCGTTAAGTTTGTCATTCATTTTATTTAAATTAAGACAATCCAATTTTTGTTTCTGTCAAAATAGTCATGTAAGCTCAATTTAATTGGACAAGACTTTTGTTTTCAATATTCTGATTCTAAACACATGCTGTCGTTTTTCCTGCCAGAAAAGCCCCAAGAAGCGAACCACCTCCTAGTGACCTTGTACTCTGACTCTTGCTAGACACAACTACTACTAAGGATAACCCTCAAATCATCAAGCCATGATGAGATCCTTGTCGTTTAAAGGAGATGATGTGATGCAAATGCGATGATGATGCTGATGAAAAGATGGATATGCAAAATGAATCCTAATAGATGAGAGAGCCAAATAAAATCATAAACAATGCCTATTTTCCAGGTTTTCACCATTTGTTTTTATTGCACTTTTTTCCTGATTTTATGATTTTTTTGCTATTATCAAGATGCTTGTTTGCCAGGTTTTCATCAAGGCAAAGATTTTTTTTTAAATTTTTTTTTGGGACTTTTTATATTGTTTTTGATTTTTTCTCAAGCGTAAAACCTCTTCAGATGAATGTTGTTGGTTGGATCTTCAAACTGGTCCCCTTCTGCAGTTGATAACTAATATGCCCCCGATCCATATGCTGCAATGATAACGAATGGGCCCAACCAATTAGTTTTGAACTTGCCTTTCTTTTCTCGATCCTGCTAATTTTGAGGGTTTTCTTTGAGAACCAAGTCACCCACTTGAAAATTTCATGGTTTGACTCTATGATTGTAGCTACGGGACATAATCTATTGATACCCTTTCAAATGATTAACTGCAGTTTGACGCCATTCATCAAGCAGTTCTAGCTCTTGCAATCTTGATACTCAATAATCCTCATCATTGATTAGCCCTTTGAGTGATACTCGAAGTGAAGGAATCTCAACTTCTAGTGGTAGAATAGCTTTTGCTCCATACACCAAAGCATAAGGAGTAGCTCCTGTCGGTGTGCAAATACTTGTTCTATATGCCCATAATGCTGGATTCAATTGGACATGCCAATCATGACCGGCTTCATTCACTATTTTCTTCAAAATCTTGAGAATTGTTTTATTTGAAGCTTCCACTTGACCATTCCCTTGTGGATAGTAAGGTGTAGAGAATCTATGTTGGATGTGAAATCTTTCACATAGTTCATCTACATCCTGATTTTTAAAGGGTCTTCCATTGTCTGTAATAATGGAGTTGGGAATACTGTATCGGTAGATGATATAGTTTAGAATGAATGAAGAGATTTTGTTTACCAGTAACAGTTGTCAGGGGAACAACTTCAATCCATTTAGTGAAATCCTTAGTGGCTGTAATGATAAATTTATGTCCATTTGAAGACGATGGATGTATCTTGCCAACCAAGTTCAATCCCCACTGAGCGAAAGGCCATGTTGTGGTGAAGGGTTGTAATTCCTGAGCAGGAGCGTGAATGAGATTCCCATGAATCTGACATTTTGCACATTTCTTCACAAAGATGAACGATTCTTTCTCCATGGTTGGCCAGTAGTACCCTAATCTTACAAGTTTCTTAGCTAAGGTTAGTCCACTTGAATGTGTCCCATAAATTCCACCATGGACCTCTTGTAAGGCCTTTTCTGATTCATCGTGTTCAAGACATCTAAGGAGGGTACCATCCAGACCATGCTGGTATAAGACGTCAGCAATTAAGGTGTAACAAGATGATTGACGAATGAAATTTCTTTTCTGATTCCTAGACAAGCCTAAAGGTAAAGTAGTATCTTTTAGGTAAGTGTAAATTTGGCCATATAAGGGAGAGTCAGAACTCATCAGATGGCAAATGATTTGAGTTTCAGGATTGTGATGAGCGGGAGAAAACAATTGTTCCACTAGGAAATCATACCATTTTTTATTCTCCGTCAACTGGAGTAGAGAGGCAATTGTAGCCATAGCGTCTGCTACTTTATTATCAATGTGTGAAATCTACATGAACTTGATATTAACAAAGTATTTCTTGAGATCTTCCACCATTCTTTTGTAAGGTATCAACTTGTCATCTTTAGTGTGATATTCGTCATTGATTTGATTTATAACAAGTTGTGAATCACCAAAAACTTGAAGTTCTATGATTTTCCAGTCTACTACAATTCTTGTGCCGATTATTAATGCTTCATACTCAGCTATGTTGTTTGTGCAAGGAAACATTAGCTAATAATATTTTGGGATTGTATGTCCTTGAGGTGTAATAAAAGGAATTCCTACTCCTGAACCATGTTGAGTGAAAGAACCATCAAAGTAGAGTGACCATGACTGCTAGATATCTACTGTGAATACATCGGCATCAGGAAAATCAACATGTATTGGGTGTTCTGCTGGTATTGGTGCTTCTGCTAATTGATCTACAATTACTTGTCCCTTTATAGCTTTTTGATCCACATAATGAATATCAAATTCGCTTCGGATCATAACCCATTTAGCCAACCTGCCAGTCAAGGTTGCCTTACTTAGAAGATATTTGAGTGGGTCAATCTTAGCCACAAGCTTTATTGTATGAGTTAGCATGTAGTGTCATAACTTTTGAGAAGTGAACACCACTGCTAAACAAGCTTTTTCAATGAAGGTATAATTTAGCTCCTGACTTGTTAGGGTTCGGCTAATGTAATAAATAGCTCGTTCTTTTCTTGATTTGTCTTCTTATGCTAATAAGGCTCCTAAAGATACTTTTGTGGCAACAATATATAATATGAGAGGTGCACCTTGCACTAGTAAAATCAACACTAGTGGATTCATGAGATATTGTTTTATCTGATCAAATGTTGGTTCACATTTGTACTCCCACTTGAATGGAACATTCTTGTGTAAGAGATGTGTAAATGGTAAACTTTTATCCACCAGTTGAGCAATGAGTCTTCAAATGGATTATAATCATCACTATAAAGAGCGTAGTTGACTACTGTTCCTTGGTGGTGGCATATCAAGAATTGCTTGTACCTTAGCCGAATCCACTTCAATTCCCTTTTCTGATACAATGTAACCTAATAGCTTTCTAGATTTTACTCCAAAAACACATTTCTTAGGGTTAAGTCTCACTTTGAATTTTTCCATTCTTTTGAAAATTTTAGATAAGATATCTATGTCTCCTTCTTTGGTGTTAGATTTGGCAAGAAGATCATCAACATAATCCTCCGTGAATGTATGCATCATATCATGAAAAATTGTTGTCATTTCTCGTTGGTATGTAGCTCCTACGTTTTTCAATCCAAAAGGCATTACGTTCCAGCAATAGGTACCCCAAGGACATGTGAATGTTGTTTTATCCCGATCTTCTGGTGCAATATTGATCTGGTTGTATCCTGAAAATCCATCCATTAATGAGTACATTGCATGTCCAGCGGTTAAAGGAAAAATCATATTTATGTTTGGTAAGGGAAAGTCATCTTTAGGACATGCTTTGTTCAAATCCCTGAAATCTGTACAAATTCTAATCCTTCCATCTGGCTTTGAAATAGGCACGATATTGGAGTTCCATTCCAGATAATCCATGGACCGGATGAATCCAACATCTAAAATC
Source organism: Sequoiadendron giganteum (assembly GCA_007115665.2). Taxonomy (NCBI): domain Eukaryota; kingdom Viridiplantae; phylum Streptophyta; class Pinopsida; order Cupressales; family Cupressaceae; genus Sequoiadendron; species Sequoiadendron giganteum. The sequence continues at coordinate 153,529,443 of CM021105.1, forward strand.
TTTTTTAATTCCTCTTTAACCAATAATTCAACATGTGGATGCATTTTTCTGAGTTTCTGTTTTACAAGTTTTGTCCCCGGTGTAATAGATAGATGATGCATGATGAGATCTAGATCCAATCTAGGCATGTCTGCATAGGACCATGCAAAACTGATTTGATTATCTTTGGGAAATTCTGTGAACCTAGGTACTTCTTCGTCTGTCAGAGATGCAGCCAACTGCAAAAATTTGGGCTTTTCTATAGTACCTATATTGAGTGCCTCTGTTGGTTCAATTAGAATGGAAGACCTTTCCTGATAATGCTCTAGAAGAGTGTCAAGTTTCCCATCCTCTGGCACCTTTGAAAGGTTTTCACCATTGGATACACTTTTTATTTTTCTCTTTTCTTGATCTAATACTTCCTTTGTTAGGTTTTCACCATTAGATCTTTCTTTTACATTATTTATTTTGTAGCTGAGAAACTTAGCACTTTCCTATTGAAAACTTTGATCTTGTGATTCTCTGCTGCAACTTGTTTTGGGATGGGATAAACAAAGAAATTTTATTATGGTTTCATCATTTGGAAAAGTTGGAACATCAATGGGTGCTATTTGTTCCCAATCAATGAGTTCGGGATGTACCAAAGGAAACGGATCATTAGGATGAGTAAAGTCACTAGCCGTAAGGGTCAAGATGTGATCATTAACATCATTATATGGAAGATCTAAGATGGTATCCTCATGTGGATAATCTATTTTGCTTTGAATCGAATCGGTTTCACTTAAGTCATGATTGCTTTGTAGGACATAATCAAATGGAGGCCTTGAGATTTTCTCTTGTAAGAATGCAGGTGAGAACTTGTGTATGACATCCACCTCCTTCTCTGAAATGAAAGTATCATCAGAGAAATCATCCCATTCATATTCATTGGAGTCAGTTTCAGAATTGTTTTAGCTAACTCCTCATTTGATGGCCTTTGTGCTACTTTTTCTTTAGTATCTTCACCATATCCTAACCTAGTCTTATCTTTTGGGTGCATTGTTTTTAATTGGATAGGCTCAATAATACCCTCTTTCCTTTTACCTATAGGGCCATTTCCTTCATAACCCATTTGTTGCATGATAGCATAACCTTTTCCATATTGTTCAGTGGGAAATTTGATATGTTGTACGAATTCTTCTTCATCTTTATAGAGTCGATCAAGGATAGCTCTATCTTCTACTTTAGTTTCTTTGATAAATATCCCATTAAACTTGGTGATGGGAGTTGAAGTTGAGGCTAAAGTTGTTGTAGCCTGTTGTATGGACGTCGAGGGTTGACCATGGGATCTTGTGGATATGGGTAAATTGGAGAGAGATAAAAAATACTCTCCTACTCCATTATCTTTCAATTTTAGCTTGGTGCCAAAATTACTTATCATTTCACTTGCTTGTCCATGGTACTTGCAGGTAGAGATGGCTAAAGCCTCTCTATTCTGTGGGACGAGAGTGTCCTGAGTTGCTCTAAGGTTAGAGCAAGTTTGACTGCTAATGTGATTAGTGGGTATTGTTACTTCTTGTCCATCATATGGAAACTTCAAACATTGATGATAAGTAGATGGAACAACTTATATGTCATGGATCCATGGATGACCCAATAGTATGTTATAGGTCAGATCTCGATCAAGAACCTAACATAAGGTATTCTTCACAATAGGTCCCACTCTGATTGGTAGCATGATGAGACCTTTAGAAGTCCTTTCCTCATCATCATATGCCTTGATTGTAATTTTTCTTCATGGATCCATAGAGTCTGCCGAATATCCCAAAGCTAGGACCAATTTCAAAGTACAAATGTTTAATCTGGCTCCCCCATCTATGAGGACACATCTAATGCGGGCTTCGTGAACCATGACCTCTAAGTAGAGTGATGAATTATGTGGATGAGTTAAGGATGAATCATCTTTTTCAAAAAATGATAAACACATGTAGGAGGACAAATGTCCCACCATGGCTTGAAATTTATTGATATCCAGATCAGGGGATATAGTTGTATCAACAAGTGCCTTTTCTAGAATGTCCTTATGGGCAGGTGATAACTTTAAAAGCTCCAAGATAGAAATTTGGGCTGATGTTTTTCGTAATTGGTCAACCAAATTGTTGCTTTAGATGAGCTGCCTTTGATAATTATTTTGGCTTGTCCCCTTGTTGTAGCATTGACCTCTTGATATTCTTGTTTACCTTTGATTCGGATAATGTTGATTTGAGGATCATCAGTATAGATATGATTGATAATGACATCTTGGATGTTATTAAAATTCTTTCCCTTGTCACCCGAAGATTCCCCTTTTTGATAATTAGGGAGCAGATTCTTGAATGTTTCATGGTCATTATTAACATTATGTCCCTCAACCGTGATGGTATGGTTATCAATCAAATCTTGCACAATATTCTTCAACCCTTGGCAATTTTTTGTCTTATGACCTTTGCACCTATGATAATCATAGAAATGTGAGTCATTCCACGATGGTGGTTTAACTCAAGGCTCATAGTCTCTTTGTGGTGGCAATGTAATAGCGTTTTGATTATATAATTCTTTGAGAATGGATTCCAAAGATTGGCCCAAAGGAGTGAAACTCTGTCGACTCAAAAAATATGACGATCTGGGCATATTTGAATTCTGATTATTGCCAAAATTATTTCCATGATTATTAGTCACATTTCTCTGGTTGGAAACATTGCCTTGGTTATTAGAATTTCCAGCATTGTTGCTACATTGAACACCTGACACATTAAGTATGGTAGGCTTTGTATTCACATTGTTAGCACCTACTACCCCATCATTCACAAAATTTTTATTTCGGGTCCAAAATCTTGACTTGTCATTTTTGTTATTATGGTTGTTATTGTTGTTGTTGTTGTACGAATTTGAACCCTCTTTATCAATTTTTAGAACTCCACACTTGATCAATGCACCTACAATGGTAATTGTGTTTTCAATCAATTTTTCAAATGATTGAGGATAGTGAAGGTTTAGTCTATAACTCATTTCTTGATTAATACTATCGATGAAGATTTCCATCTTTTCTTTTTCAGGGATAGGACGAGAGTATTTAGCAAACACCCTTCTCCACCTTTGCAAAAATGTAGTGAAAGATTCCCCTAATTTTTGTTTTACCTTACAAAGATCAAGCATGGTTATCTGGTGTTGAATGTTGTAGGAGTATTGTGATATAAATTTGTTTATTAACTCCTCAAAATTTTTGATGGGGGGAGTGATCTTTGAAAGCCACTCCATGGATTGTCCACCCAAACTTCATGGAAACAACCGTATTAAGTAGGTATCGTTATGAGCAAGTTCTAAGCTCATATTTTGGAAATCCCTTACATGCTCAATGGGGTCAGTTTTCCCATTATACCTATCAAACTTAGGGATCTCGCAATGTTTTGGAAAAGGAATCATTCGAAGACTCCTATCGAATGGATAAGGAAATATGTCATTCAGGACATACTTCTTCATTGTAACCCCTTGCATTTCTTTTATTTGTCCTTGTAGTTCCTTTATTTGTTGAGTAAGGGCACCAAAATCATTGAGAGGAATTTTAGGATCTTCTTTAATCCCTTCTATGTCAAAATCAGTAGGTAACCTAGCTCCTTGATTAGCTAATGAAAGGAAATATATTTCCTTGTTTTATTCTAAAATCCTTTCCATAAGAGCATGGAATTGGGGATCCTGTTCTACTTCTTGAAGTTTTTCTTCCGTTAGCTCTTCAACGCTTGAATTGTTAAAGAGGTTTTCCTCCCTCTCACTATTATCACCCATTTTGCTCACTGTACTTTCATCTTTTTCTATATGTTTTCGAGATCTTGTGATAACAGGCATAAGCTTTACCCAAATCTTACTAGCATTGATCAAAGAAATGAAATAGTGCAATGGTGATGGATATGAAAGTCAGGATAGAATGAAGATTCTTTGAATTAATAGATTTTTAATCTTTAGCTCATGATTCCCTGATTGAAAGGATGAAAATCCTGTTTGTGGGAATTAAACCAAAGATCGAAAATAAAGATGATTTTTCACTTTGTGAAGTTTGATCTTAGCTTTGTAGAAATATGAGTTAAATGAATGCCTTAATCCGTTTGAGTTCTCTACTATAGAATTTGATTTGGATGAGTAGCATATGTGATTGCATTTTGGGGAATATAAGAAGAATGAATACGTTGACTATGGTTGTGCCTCTGAGAAAGGGCTCTTCTTTGAAATAAAGCTCATGAGTATAAAGGTTCTACAGCATAATTGTCAGTGAAACCTCTAATATAGTCGTGATATCGATGAATAAAGGTTCTATGTTCAAACAGGACCTTTCGAGTTTGATATAGAAATTTCCTCTTCTTCAATATCATCTTATAACTGAGAGACTTCTTGGGCTTTCTAATCTTTCTTTCTAGAGACTTCCTAACAAAGGTTGCAGACTTCCAAATTTTGAGCATGGAAAAGACGAGACCGATAAGACTTGATTTCTGAATGTCAGAAAATTACTTAGGCTTGGAAAATAGATGCACCAAAACAGAGCATGGATGCGCCAAAATAGAGTATGGATGTGCTGAAACAGAGCACAAATGCACCGAAATAGAGCACATGTGTGCCGAAACAAAGCACAGATGCGCTGAAATAGAGCAACAATGCGCCAAAACAGACCTGGGATGTGCTAAATTATCTGCTAGACCTCTGAGACAGACATGTTTGGATAGTTTTGATATTTTTGGATGATCTTAATCTGATTTAAATGTGAAAAACATAACATAGAGAAGCAAACAGTTGTTTTGTTAATCCTAAAATCTAAATAAAGAGTGTATGTTCTTGAGATTTTCGTAGGTTTTGAACAAGATAAGCAATTCAGTCAGACTCACTGTTAATTTTTCAAATAAGTCATCATAGTAATCACAACCCACAACTTAAAAACGTGTCGACTCACATAGCCATGTCACCCCCTAGAGGGCGCCCATGTTTTTGTCTTTTCTAGGTGTGTACTCAAAGTGACGGAAATGGATACCAAATCCCTTGAGTAAACAATCTGTTGCGATTATATGGTGAGTGTCTTGGGGGCTGATTCTTCCCTCCAATTGCACTATGACTAAGATGATGTTTGGATACTGACACGGCTGGATTTCTACACTATGGTTTTTACTAAGGATATCCGTTCAGTGTGGAAAATAGATAGACTCCCTCAAGAGACCTCCCAACCTTTAGAACAAAGGTTTTGGGGATGGTTATCCTGCGCACTACTGTCAAGTTGGATTTTCATCAACAACTTGCTTTTGATTAAAGTGGGTTGGAAAACTTGGCTTTAGGTGTTCCCACTTAGGTCGTTCCTCTTGGGTGAGTACTTTTTCCCACAAGAGCAGGCCTTCTAAAGGATGTAATAAAGTATTAAATTGCAGAAAATAAAAGGTAAGTCTGGCGTTCTGATCACCCAGTTAAGGGGAGAGCATAAACCTATTACCCACAATCACAACAAATAATAATGGTTCAATTTTAAATCCCAAATTGACAATTTTCTTCACTAAGTGAAGATGTTGCTTCACCAAAAACATGGGATTCATTTTTAACCAAAAAGAAATTTATGTTTGGTGACTATCCTAGGATTGGTTAATTCAGATTTAAATGTCTACCCTAGGGTTGCTTTATTCCATTAAAATTAAAATTTGAAAAATCCTATCTGCAGATGGCATCGGAATCAAAATTTAAATTTTTTACAACTGTATGTGCCACAATAGGTCATCTATGTGCCGAACCAGGCCATGGATGCGCCAAAAGATCTCACAGGGATGTGCCGAAACAGACTGTCTATGCGCCAAAAGAAATCATGGATGCATCGAAACAAAGTGTCTATGCGCCGAAACAGTCTTCGTATGTGCTGAATCAAGACTCGTATATGCCAAAACATGATTTTAATCTATCACCTACCAGAAAAATCTGCAAAAGCAAACATTAAAATGTGGGGCTTGGCCCCATGGTGGGCGCCAAAAATGTGTACGTTAGAATGTGTAAATCAAAATGAATCTAATCTAATACACCAATGAAACATTAGATTAAAGAAGCTAAATTAAAGAAAGCAAAATGCAAACTCTAAACACAGGCAGCTTCTTGAAATTCGTCCCATTGTCCTCTATCTCCAAGGATTTGTTTCAAGATGTTGGCTCTCAATTGTTTTCAATATCAGCTTGTAGAATGGAAGCTTGAGAGAATGAGATTAATAAAAATGCATGTGCATTGCTAATATGTTTTAAGCTATGAAATTGAAATGCTATGATATTAAAAATGCTTGCTAAAACTGAAATGTGACTATAATAACAACGTATGAAAATATAGAAATCGAGGTCCTTTTCAACTCACAAGAAGGCTATATTTATAGATTTTTGAAGGCAGGAATTTGATTGGCCAAGATCAACAGTTGAGTTCAAACCTGTTAAAATGAATGGTGAGAGATTGAGAATTTAAAAAGAAGATGGAATTTCAAAAAGACAGATGGAAAATGAAGAGACAAAATAGAAGATATGTCCATAATTAAAAATAGGTAATATTTAATTATGTGTGGAAAATGAAAAGCTTTTATTTAAATAGTGAAAATATTTAATTATGTGAGAAGAGTGAAGAATTTAAGAAAGTGTTTTAATTAAATATTGAAAATATTTAATTAAATGTGAAATGAAGAATATCATTTAAATTTAGAATTTAAACTTGTAATAATTAATATAAATAAATTGTGAAATCTATTTAATTAATTAAGAGGAAAATAACATTAATTAAATAAACTTATTTATTTATTTAAATTACAAGAATTGGGAAAATGAACAATATAAATAAATAATTAAATTTATTTATATGTAGATGATTTAAGAATATTAATTAAATGATTCATATTTAATTAATTAACAAGTTTGATTAACCTTGACCATTTTTAGATGTGTACAGTAAGCAATAGGAATCACTGTGTTAGGGTTAAAACCCAAAATCTGGCACAATGAGTAAAAGGTGGCCAAGAAATGACTTGAAAAATAGTTCAGTCTAAAAGGTTCTTGGTAACTAGGGCTAATATATAAATTTGAATCTCCTGCCCTAACCAAGTGAGGTGGGAGAAGCTTAACTCTAAAAAGTGACTTCAACCTCCCATACTCCACTTTCATCTCTTCTAGATCAATAGGAACCAAAAACATATTGGGCTCACTTAGATCAAAAACCTGTTGAAACTCCTCCTTGTTAATGCTCAACATAACCCTTCCATCATTATCTTTAATCACCCATGTGATAGTCATATCATGCAGCCACTGCCCTAAGAAAATCCACATCAGGGAACACATTCGGTACCACCAGCTTCCCCATATCATACATCCAACCATTCAAAAGGGGGTGGGGAAAATTCCCTTGTCCAAACCATAATTTGAACATTTCTAAACCTATATGAGGAACCCTAGCATCAAAAATGTTGGAACAGTTATACACTAATCCCTCCCCTAAGGTTTTTCCTCATATCAAGATCAACCCATTCTTCCTATCATTCGTTGACAAGGGCAATTGATCCAAGAAATAATCATATAGGTTTCTATTTAAATAATCAACCTAGCCAGAATGTTGCTTTGACAGTGCCATGTCTGGTAAACTAGGGTTTCCTTGTTGTTTCAAACCTCACACAAACTAGGGCTAAACATAAATACAAAATTACAGAATAGACCCTTGCAATTTACAATAGTTCAATTAATCTATAGCCCCAAAACAATTATCATCAAGCCCTTTGACACATACACAACAAATTTTCCCCAAATTCAAATTCAAAATAGCTAGGAGATACAGAAATCGACTGACAACTTTGTATTTGTAGAAACCCAAATCCTTGCTGTAACAACACGTAACTTCATCCTTGGCCTTCTGAATGCTCCAAAAAGATGTTTGAATGCCTTGTGATGCAATAGTGTAGGAAAATGGTCTTTTATTTCTATCAAATCAAGCGAGTAGACATCTCATCCACCATTAAAGCTTACTTGTATTCCACACCAAATGGCTCCAATCACATTTGATTCAAATTCAAATATTAGCCGTTGGTCCCCCACTTTTGTCGTATCATCAAACGGTTGCCTTCAAAATAAACTTACATGATCTCCACCATGGTGATAAAGAGCCCACCATACTATGTGTTGCTAAGGAAATCCATGAGGCACTCACGCATGGTATCGTGAACAATAAAGATCTCGCAACTTCTGATCATGTGATGGCGGGAACGTGTGGATCTCAACCATCGACAATCCTATTTGTTCAATATAGTCGCCAGATTTGTCATTAACCATCGAGCACCTTTCCTGTTGAGATTATAACATCTCCATTGATTTGAAGCACGTGCATCTCATAACTACTTTAGTAACTTGCTACATAATGTATTAAATCCAGATAAATGTATTAAAGTATTTCTATCATCTCTTTCAACTTCACCAGATGAGACATGTGGCGATCGCCCTTGATATCGGAATCAACCAGAATAGTGTTGTGGGGTTAGCACGGGATGGTGGGGAATGAATGAGATCAAACGGTAATTGATCTACTATCACACAAACTTGTTGCTCTACAAAATATAAAACATTTATTAAAAAAACAAGGGGAGATAACTAGGCCGACGATAAACAATGACATAAGTTGTTTTTTAAACGTGAGAACATGGGGCCACCCAAACTTAGGAAATAATAAATTCAGGTAAAGGAAATAAAATGATGGATCAAAAGGGACCCATCCTAGACGAAGTGATGGGGCATAATTTGTTTTAAAACTCTCCTCAAAAAGTAATGGCCAAACAAATCCCACCCAAGGTGTAAGATAAAACACTAGGGTTTTACATGAAAACAAAGGTAAAACCCAAACCTTAGGCATTTCCCAAATACTACAAATGACATAAACATAAGGTAAGATAAAATGAAACACAAAGAGAAAAATTTGAAGTTCCATCAACCCGCATACCCAGATAACAGGGGTGGATGTAAGTACAATGAGAATGTGGCATAACCCCTTGTCCAATGAACCTTCACTAATGGATGATAAGATAGGAGGTAATCCTTATTGGTGTAGAGACAACCCTCTATTTTTTGTAAGCTCTGATGATATCATAAAAAATATACCATGAAAAGATACATAAGTGAATTTGAATGAGGTGATCGAGGGTAGAAATTGGGTTAGTATAAATGACTCAAATTTTACTATCACAATTTCTGACTTAGATCAGTTAGCCCTCCAAGTGTCAGATAGATGTGATGATCATTTTACTAATGTAGACACCAACAATAAGTGGACAGAGTTCAAGAATGTTAATTCCTGTAATAATGGAAACAATGCCTCTATTAGTGAGAATGTTAGAGGAGATTCAGTTTATGCTTGCTGTGACAAGATAAGGTGTAATGTGCATGCACTTGATCTGGCATGTGATGTTGGTCAGTACGACTATGTGCTTGAAATTTTTGCAGATTCTCCTCAAGTTTTGGGCCTTATTACTAATTTTTTCTTACCAGATAATAACAATACTCACTTTTATTGTGGAAGGGATATCATTAGCAATGAGTCATTTATTTTTGGCATTACAAAAAGTTATTCCAGTATGCACCAAGGCATATATGAAGGATGCTAGTATGATGTCCTAGACAACCACTAGGTAGGTTATGAATGTTTTGAATCACCATCTCAATTAGGTGGGACTTGGGTCCTTCACCTAGCTAATGAAATGATAAATAGTATGCATGACACGAGTGGGGATGCCAACTAGAGTAATTTCACCTACCCTAGCACGCTTGACCTATGGGTGGGCCCACCACAAGAACAATAGGATAAGGTTTTTGATAGGGGTAAGAATTGAATGTCCTTTTCCTCATTTGGTGGCTTGGGGCCATAAAACTATACCAAAGTAATGAAGAGCCGAAAGCATACCCAAGATCTAATTTCTTGTTTTCAAATGGTTTGCTTCTACCTAAGATTTTTTGATCTTGCTATGCCCTTGAAAATTTCCACATCCCCAGTCGGAGCCACTAGTGGAACCCTTCATTTTTTCCTAGTTCCATTGAAAATTTGAGTTTAAACATTGATTATCATTACCTTTAGAGTTTTTTTCTTGTTAAATTCTCCATGATCACACCTTATCTAGCCTTTGAGTTCTAATATTATAGAGTTGACTAGTTGTATCGGTTCCCAATCTTTCCCTTAGTCTATCATGGCCTTAATTTTTATTTTTTTACTGGCCCCTTCATTGTCTCACCCATTGTGGCCAGCTCATACTTTAAAAACAACCTTTGGTGCATGTGCTATTAATCTCTCCTTAAGTTGAGTTTTGAGTTTTTCATCAAGTAACCCATGATGAGCGATGCCCTTCTTCTTTTTTATTGGTTTCTTGCATGCCTTCACGTGTTTTCTTGTGTCCACAATGGAGTAATGCCCGATGGGTGATGCAGTCAACATTTTGACCTATCACTCCCCTCCTATATTTTGATGGTTGTCTTGTACAAGATGTAGTTGGACTTGTGACTGGCTATGCCTTGGCTATGTTCCATTGCTAAGGTACAATATTTTTCCAGTTGGGGATGGTCTACTTGGGGCGAACATGCGATAGGCCATGGGTTGGATTTTTGCATCGATGGGGTACTCGTGGCTAGTATTTTCACCTTCCCCATTATCACATGTTTTCCTTTGCGGGTTAGGTTTGAACTTGCAACTACCGATTGGTCAATTTTTGCTCAGTCTATCGCGGATTAGGATAATTCATGTGGTTGTAAACATGCAATCAACGATGAGTATTAGGTGCCAATAGTCAGGATCCCTGCATGATGAAGATCTACGGTTAATGTTTCATCACTAGATTCTTAGCCATTGCTTGATGAAACACATATGGGAAGGATGGACTGGTAATGAATGATATTTTCTAGTTGTGGTTGGGATTTTCTTGTGGTTATAGGATCGAAAACACGTGTGCCAAGGATTGGTAATCTTGGGATATGGCTGGGTACATTGTAGTTTTAAACCAATTCTTCGTTGTTTCTAAGTACAACTAGTAAAGAAAATAGCGATGGTTAATGATCCTCATTGATTGAGCTTTAATCCTCAACGATTGATAACTACGATGCAACATGCAAGTGATTGATTTTCCAGACACACGAGTGAGCCAGGATGGCCAATAATTATAGTATGAGTTAATTCCTCTATTTAATGAGGATCGCCCTTCAAATTATTTACCATTATTCTTATGAATTTGTGCGTGTGGTTAATTATCACAAGTGTTGAGTAGTAAGTGCCATTGTGTGGTGACTTCTTGCCAGAGTGGTGGTTCGGCACCTTGGCGAATATTCTATTCTTGTTGCGTTTTGGTAATCTCTTTCGCATCTGGTGTTGGTGTAGTTCACATTGCTTCTATCTTGGGATCTCTTGGTGAAGGTTGTTGGTTTTCCCATACATATTAGATTTGTGCTACTAGTAAAATGAGTTAGCTAACATCTTCCTCCACACCAGTGTGTAGGTCACATCGTTTGAGTTTGCAGGAGTTGTTAGATTGTGAACTGAAAAAGGTAATGGCGGTCACGGAGGCACCGATCATTCCAAGAGCTAAGAGGAGCACTCATAAACAAACAGGAAGAGTTGCTAATATAGAGAGGCTTACAACCTCCAGCCATGAGCCTATCAAGTGAAATCAGCCCATTGTGAGGAGAAGGAACCCGCAGAGTTTCTGAAAGAATTAATGGGGATAGCGGTAGGCCCTATGGTTTTCTCTAGCAAACCCAGTCCTCTAGTGGTGATAAGCAATAGCTCTTCTGAATAGAATGAGGGGGTTAGCCTTCATAGTGGCCATTTCCCTATTTCCCTTATGCCTTATATAGATTAAGAAGAGGAGATGGTAATTGCAACTCCACTCTCTATGAGGAGGACAGAGGAGGGCTTCTGCTCAGCTAAATAACAAGGTTGGGTGACACTCATGTGTTTTGATTTGTAGTGATTTGGTCCTAGGTTTGGTGATTTGGTTCCCTGAACAAAGGTGTTACGAGGGGTTTTGTTGTTAGGCGTGATGTTGACTTTTACCATTTTTTGGCAAAGTGTGAACTACGATGGCAATTCCTTTTGGAAGGCTTGTGTGGCATCTCCACTCGATGGCTTGGTGCCCCTTTTTTCTTTTTGTTTTCCCATAATACATGAATGAAAAGAGATTTTTCTGGGAATTAATCCCCATGAGGAAAAATGGCCTCGAAATTGGCGTGAAATGTAACTGAAATGAACCCTTTTCTTATTGCTCCCTTGTCTTATAAAAGGGATTTCAAGGTTTAATTCAGGGGGATATTTTTTGAGTCTGGAAATGGCTTAGGTATAGGCTAAACATGAATGTGATATAAAATTTATATGTGACAAGCTAGGGTATTGTCCTGGGTTCAAGTCTTGTACATGATAATTTTAGATAATTTTGCATTAGTCTTTGATATTCTGATCAAGATCTTTGCTCTCCTATAAGTAACTATTACAATACTATGAATGAAAAAACCAAGTATTTCATCATTTGTATTTCAATGTTTAATTGAATGTATGATTTTGATTCTTGTTTTAGCCTAATGGGTTAATTAAAAATACTTGAGAGGATTCATAGGTTTATGAGCCATTACTCTGGATTTTTATAAGAAGTGGGGTTTTGGTAAATGTGAATTTTCATCGTGTAAGGCATTATGAAAATAAGCCATTAATTTCATGATTTATGCATTGTTGATTGTCATGTGTTCAACTCCATTCCCAATGGATGAGGCATTGGTTTAATTCATGTATGTTTCTATAATTTAGTGAACTATTCAGTATACCTTGTTGAGGACTCATAATGATAAGTAAATTAAATCAAAATTTTCCCATTTTAAGATGCAAGTCCAAAATGAAACCATTTTCCTAGCAAATGGGGTGTTTTTTGTGTGAAGAGTAGCCAATATTATTCTAAATAATATATATTTGGGTGAAGGGGAACATGTCTGTGCAAGATGTTCACTCATTCAGCTAAATCTATGTCAACTTCGTTGAGAAATACCCTCCCTAGTTTTGTAGAGCCTAAAGTGTAGGGGTCAAAGGGTTCAAAACCTTACACATCAATCTGGCCATTCATATATGAGATGCTTGATAATGAATGATGGCTACCTTCTAGATCTCTCTTAGGGTGTATTGGAAAAACACCAATACGATAGAAGGTTCTAGAGAAAAAAATGTTGAATCCCCTTCCTTCCTCTATAGAGCGGCTTGCTCAATGAGCAAATCCTTTTGTCGATTCTTGCACCCATGTGCAAGGTTGTTCCCATGACTTCGAGAGCTAGAGGCCAAAATCTAAGACAAAACGAAAGAGTCCTCTTCGACAATCAGGGTGTCTATCACGACTATTTCTGATTGAGGGAGGGACTACTGGATGGGAACATGAGGGAGAGGTTGAGAAGAGGTTGGAACAATAGTGGGTAATTTGGCTCTAATTTCTTAGCAACAAGATTATTTGCATTCACTACCTTAGGGGCAGGAGTAGTAGGACATCATGGAGGTCGAGACATAGAGGAATCCTTGCGGGGACCCTTCCCCTTACCATATTAAATAGGAAGAGGCACCGTGGGTAAGAAGGGAAGTTTAAATGTTGGATGCTTGGGATTTAACCAAGTGGGCCCCATTGGGTTATCCAACAAGAACCTAGGATCAAAATTTGATGATGTCACAATAGGGCAAGAGGAAGTGACATTCAGGACTACAGTAGTAGAAGAAGAGAATTGAGCACGCTTCTCTTTTTCTCTTTTCCAATCCAAGGAAGCCTCATTGTCTGCCTTGAGACAAGCCCTATGTGAAATGGCATAGGGAGAAGGATGGTATTTCAACTTTGGCATTATGCCCCCACTCTTTTACTTCACATAGGTTCAATACAAGAGATCCATCCTAGGAGGAAGCGAACCTACAGGGGCAGGCAAAAAATGATCCAGCAAATAGCCACCATGCACAACTAGCGGTTTATAGCTAGTTTCATGGACTACATGCACTATACCCTCATGGATGAACTTCAGAAACTTATGCACCACTGAAGGAACTACATTCATAACAACCAACTAGGCGATACCTAGTTGCACCCTGAAGAGTTCAAACCCCAGGATTATGTCAAAAAATGCATTCATGGATCTAGGCCCGACTAAGACTGACAAAGTGATGTAGCCAATGGGAGGTATGAAAAGCCCATTGTGTGTATGGATGGTACTCCTAGATTTTTCATACCCATCTTTGTGTAAGAAGTTAATCAACATAATCTCCTCGGTGATGACATTCACCCAACATGTAGGGTCAAAAAGAACAACTATTACAGTGTTTCCATTGATTTGTGTGGGGATATATAAGGGAGATGGTTCTTTATTATAATTAATTGGCAAGTCCTACAAGGTGAAAGTTATGCTAGGAGATCCACTTGCAAGTTTCATAGATGGGATTGGAAAATGTAAAAAGGAGGCCATTACATATACTTGGTAGAACTCTCACAGAGCCCCCAATGGAACCTTTTAACTATGAAACTAGGGGTTGTAGGCTGGGTTGCAAGGCTAGGCGCCTCTCAACACTCATAGGATATGAGGAAAGGGTCTTTCAACACTGCTAAACGAAACCAAAATGTAGAAGAGGGGGACCAACCACACAAGGGCTCCAGGTCACCAAGAGCCAAGAGTGGAGGGCTTCCCTAATCTACCTCAAGTTGAATAAGTGTTTTTTGGTGAGGGATAGAGAATGAAGAGCACTCTGAAGTGCTTATGTCACTCTACCAACCTGAGAGGTTTGATGAGTCTAAATGAGTAGGTTTTTATAATCTAAAATGTACCTTAGACAACTCTTTTCTCAAGGAAAACAACACACGTCAAGGGTGATAGTGCAGTGCACTAGCATCTTTTTGCGGCACTTGCGTATGTACAACCAAAAAGTTTAAAGTATAGTGAAAGTTATAAAAATCCTACTAACTAATTAGCAGTTGAATTTTAAAATACTAAATAGAGTGATAAAAAATAGAATTAAAAAAGTAGCTAGAAAAGTGATATAGAAGGTGATGAAGATGAAAGTGATGAAGATTAACTCACAAAAACTCCAGTTCACTAGAAAGCTCCAAACGAGCACATACCTACACATAGCCAAGAGAGGAAATTTTTAGGGGTTGTATAGGGGTTTTCCTTAGTCAAACCCTTGCTTTGGTGTTTCCACCTCCATGGACAGCCAAGAAAGCCATGAGATAGAAAGTATGATAAAGAGAACAATAGAAAGGATACTGAACAATATGATAAAACTATGCTATGCAAATCAAGAGACAATATCACCTTCTCAATCGAGGTTCCCTCAAGCACGTAGAGGGGGATGCAAGCTTGGTAAGGTCTACACTGCCATAGGGTAAACCCAAAAAAGTGGTTTACAATTCGAGTGAGGAAGGAAAAGTTGCAAAAAATGACCCCATGCATAATTTTTTTCTTTTTGGGGTTCAAAGAAACTATTTGGTTTGAGCGAACCCATTAAATTTTGGCCCCTCATTTTCTGTTCAAAAAAAAAAAATGGTAAAGGAAAGGAGGTTTGCTTGAACCCCCCTTTTCCCCCCTTCTCCCCCTCAAGCACCAAAAAATTCTAGAATTTTTCACTTTGAAGCTCGGGTTGAGGATGAAAATGGAGACTTCACATACCCAACTGGATGATGGTAGTCCTTAGAATGAGCTATCCAATGAATACAAATTTATATGTTTTGGTTTTGTTATGTATTTGATGTTTTAGTTTTATTAAACATAGGTTTTTCACCAAAATTCAAGCTCTTTGTTCTGCGCATGTGGAAAATAGCAGATTATCAAATTTTTTTTAAAGATATAAGTGCACTAGATATTGAAGTCCTTGATCCAACAAAAAAAATTGCATTTCAATGTACATACAAATTTTTTTACGTTGTATGTGGTCGGCCTATGTCTGAATTGCAATTGGTTTGACTTTGAAACTTGATTAAAGAAAAACTATTCAATAAAACACTATGAGACCAATTGGAAGCACTAGATATCATAGTTACAAATCTAAATTAAAAAAAAAATAAAAATTTATCCTTCATGGAAAAGAGTTACATGTTGTATATGGTAAGCTTGACTCCTTAAAAATGTTGTTTACTACAAAAAACTAGTTTTTGAAGGAGATGGAAAAAGAAGTGCAATCCGATTCCAATTTTTTTGAAAAAAATATATTTAGAATCTATAGACAAAATTTCACAAATCACTAGTTTGTATCATCTACAAATTCCTCACGGTTTAGTCGCTATAGGTGCTAGAAAGTGAAGATTTAGTTAGAAAAAAATATTTCATTGTCTAGTTTGGCCAAAAATTGTAAACCAATATTGTGGGATCACCTTGCAACAATGAAGAAGTAGTCCCTTGAGACATAAGTTACAATTCTAAAGGTGGTAAAAGTGCAACAAGATGTAGAGAAGATTTTTTATGAACTCAAGAATCGTGAAGCCAAAATCAAGCCAACAGGTGTGATTGTAAGGAATTGCGAAGACGAAGGATTGAAGGAGAAAGATATGAATTTAAATATGAAAAGCGAGGGAAAGAGTCATTCAAACGTCGGCTGGAATGCATAGAGGCATTACGCTTCATCGCCAATGGAGAAGGTAACGTCTTTGCAGATTCTAGAGGAAGGAATCTTTCAGGGACGAGAATGTGTTGCTTAGACTCCATGCGCCATGCATGCATCCTCGAGAGAAATTCCCACACCGACACAAAGGAAAAGCACCAAGTGGATGCATGGTAGGTAGGTGATGTGGAATCTCTTAGTCTGATTTGATTTTCTAAGGTGGAGGGATGTAAACGGGGAATTTGCAAGAGGGGTGCAAATTCACTCCTATACAATCGGATAGCTGAATTTCCAAATGTACTCAAGGTGAGTTCCTTTCCTTGAAGAGTTGCACCATTATTTTCAATTAATTCCTTCAAATTAATAGAATTTCACCCTATAAGTGGTCCAAAGGACCACAAACCAATTACATCGCTTATTGCTTCTTTGGTTATTGAGTATGCATTTTCAATCCAGATAAATTTGTCATAAATCTTGCTCAATACAATTCTGATGTACCTGTTCTTAAAGAGTGGAAAATTCTATCACACAATCATTTTCTTTTCAACTAGGATTTTATATTTTAGTTTAATGGTATCATAATTTTCCTCCAATTAGTTCGTCCATAAAATACTTAATTATAAAAGGACATTTCTTCAATTTTTCCATGTATGTATGCACATATATCTTCAGTAGGTGAAACACCAAAGGGAGTGCCAAAAATGTACCCATTGAGTCTTCCGACAAAACTTTCTAGGAATGTCTCTTCAATTTATCTTGTGGTTTCTCTGAGACATTTACTAAATTCGATACTTTGATTGCATTTAAAATGAAAATTATGGAGAAGAATTGAGTAAGAAGAATACCTCTTAAAGTTTCTTCGACGAAGATTAGGGTTTTGATATTTTTCTTCTAGGAGATGCCTTGAATAAACTTTCTCTTCATCAATCTACTTCTCCTTCACATCAATTGAATTTTTCTTCTCAAATACATTTTTATCTCCATAATTTGACCTTTATCAATAAATGCTTCAAAAAAAAGTTGTCAAACTTTGACACGTTCCATCCACAGTTAACTTACAAATGCTCTGCAAAATTCCACATCACAATATTTCCTTTTGCATCTTTCTTCTATAGCTTAAGAAATTCCTCTTCCAAGATATATCTTTGTGACAAATCTTGGCACCTTATATTTCAGGGGTCTATTAGAATTTTCTATTATTTCTCCCCCTAAGCCTTAGCATAGGCTTAGTTTTTAAAAGAGATATTTGTACCATAAGTAGGTACAAATCCATTCAAAGTTATCGATTCATCTTTTTTTTTAAGAATCCTCTTTCTTTCTCCATTTCTTTCTTAACTTTAGTAGGATCAAATTTCTTCACAAATTCATTCCTCTTTACCAAATTAGATTGTCTTCTATTTTTTCTTCTGTAAAATCTTGAAATATGTTTGGGTTTGTTGCAAAAGTAGCACAAAACACTTCTCTAACTTCTATTCATCCTTGATCTGTACTAGTTAGCCCTATGTCTAAAAAAATTGCATGTGCAACAATAGCCATTGAAAGATTGAAACATTCTCCTAGTATTATATCCAACATTTTGATTCATTCTACTACTACATTCTATAGCCTTATGTCCAAATTTATTGCATGAAAACCAGAAAACATTGAAAGATGGGTACCTTTGAGCATTTGGTTGTCTAATAGAAGGTCTAGCAACATTGCTTCTTTGATTTCTAAATTATCTCCTATTGCCTTGAATCTTCTTTTGATTGTCAACCTTGGTAGGTGTCTGATTTTCTTTTGAACTTTGTCCATATTCAAGTCCCAAACAACCTTTTTTCTTATATGATTTCTTTATTGCAATCAATTCATCAAGCATTGTAGTACTTATTTTTAATTTATCATGTATTCTTTCCTTTTCCAGATTAGACATGAGATTTACCACTTCTTGTTCAAGTCTAGAGCATTATTCAGTCTTGCTTTATACCAATGCATTCAGATATTATGTTGGTGATTTTTTAGGAACCAAACTTAATCTCAACCCTTACCTATGGATCTTCCAAAACCTAATACTCAACAAAGGTGAGGACAAGCCAACAAATGAGTAAGGATTCTTACGCCCTTACTCCTAGTCTTTGGGCTTAGTGAAGCCCATGAGGGTAATCCTTATCCTACACATGTGATCATCCTTGATCAAGAATACATCCACACACAAATAAATTCCTATAAAGTGAAAATAGACAACATTGATCAAAGATTTGGTTGACCTTTAAACAAAAAACTATCTATTACAAGGAATGAGGTGGTACTTATATTGGTACATTATAGTTGAAAGTATTTTAAATGATTTCATTCTCATTTCAATCCGTTGGTCAGATATATTACTAACTCATTCATCTATAATGAAAAGACCAATGCCTCATTTTGGGATAATGGAGTCATACATGTAGCAACCAATAATACATTAGCAATTTAACCCAGTCATTGGTGGAGTATTGATATACTACCATGAATTATTCAACTCACTATGCCTAAAACATAACTACTTATCAATCCTATGCCCTTTCCTCACAAACCTATGAATTTATTTTAGAATTTAATCAATTAGTTGAATTGAAGCCAAAATAAACTCACTCATTCAATTAAAAAAACTAAAGACAAACAACATGATCATTAACCGTTTCATTTATAATTTGAATGAGAATTAGATAGGAGAGCATATGTTTCAAAACTCATATTTTCCTCTATAACTACTGCTTTAAAAAAAAAAAAATTAATATCATTACATAATAACTCCATACCCTCAACTCCTTACTAACCTATTCATCAATGCAATTCTTTACAATATGCTCCTTCATGAGACTCATTTTTCTATCTAGAACATTTTGAGACCTAAAATTCCAACCCTTGTAACGAACCATGAAATCCCTTTTATAGAACAAGGGAGCAACGGACAACCAACTGAATTATAGTTACATTTCATTTGCATTTCAAAGATAATTTCACTTGAATATGAGATATTTCCCAGACCGTTACATGTAATCATTTGCAAAGTAATGGAAAAAAAAATTCCATACGACTTGTTAGAGAAGCAGAACAAGCCCACCAAAAGTCATCTATAGTTGTTGCAACAACCTGTAAACTCCACATCCACATTAACCAAAAATATTCTCCATCATAGCAGCCAAAAGGGCCAACAAGATTGCACTAAGGACCAAACCAAACATATGTTGAGAAGGATGAAAATTACACCAAGGTAACGTTATCATAAAAAAACAAAAAAATAGGACCAATATGCAATCCTACTCAATCAACACTCGAGTACGTATGTCCACTCCGGGTCTTCCTAGAAATAGGAGAAACCACCACTTCATCCTCATCAGAGTCCATCATATTTTCCATGGTAAGTAGGTATTGGTAGTAGCCTGAATGTATTTCATCCTCATTGCCCGAAGGGATATCGGGGATTTTAGTTGGATAATTATGTCTTCCCATGTAGGTTCGATGATGCTTATTCCTACTTTTTGCTTCCGTCACTAATTCCACTGACTCCTTCTCTTTGGATTTGGCTGACTCACCCAAAATAACCTTGTTCCTTAGATGGTAAGTGCTCTCAACAAGACCTTGCACAAATTTATTTCCATGGGCACTCATCTTTCCCTTTTCCTTTGGAGCTACAAGAACTCCAGGTGTGGATTGTTCACTCTCAAGGATATCATCATGAGACTTGAGAAAACTGAGTCTTGTAGACCTTCTAACTAGGGAGGCAGATACATTTTCTTTACTCATCTTCAATAGACAAAACTTCATAAAACTTGTAGGATAGAGACAACCCCAACAATGTACAAATCTCATTGACTTATGAAACACAAGCAAGTATTTCAATAGAAACCCTAGGTAACAAACTTACAAATCCAAAGATAACCCAGGGAGAAAACTTATTGTCCCTTTAATCCTTTATACATTCACTCATGTCACCTTCACTAGGGCCCAAGCATCTAATTGCAATTGTGCAAAAAAGATGACCACCACCTCCCATTTATCGAGCAACTTGAGCATGTTGACCATTAATGCTGAACTGAGACTAGCACGAGCAAGCAAATGATCAACTGTTGGATTTCAAATCACAACTATTAATCTACCAGATGCCTTGACACTTGTTTATCATCTTCAATCATTACAAAAAATCAATCATTCACACACCTCAGGATCATTTTTAAGTACCTCTGCATGTGTCTTCTACCATTACTACATGCTCGTGTGAAGAAAAATGACTAATATGTTTGTATATTTTGATTTTAAATGACACTCGTTGGTCCCCCTCTGAGATGGCACATTGGATGAATTAGATTGTGTCAATCAACTTTGAATTCCCATTGCTATCATTCACCAATCAATCGGCTCCAAACAATTTCCAGCTAGATACTAACTCGTCCTCCCTACAAGCTCCACCATCCTCTTAAAATTGGAAGAAGAAATCCATGTGTCACAATCCTGCTAACCCTGCTTCTTTTAGAAAAGCATTATTTTAATCATGCGGGGTTAGTGGGAAACAAACAAGATAAAGTCTCAATAAGAGATCATGACCATCAATTCCAAGCTCATAGTGCCAGACATGTTAGTGGGGACTAGGCCCCACCTCTTTGATTAGACACACATCAATAGCCCACTGACCCCACTACATTTTAGAAAATAATATTTTATTCCTATGAGGTTAGCGAGGAACGATTGAGATTGAATTTCAACATTGCATCTTGATCATCAATTTAAAAGATTAGAGCAATCATCACAATAGTGGAAAATGGGCAAAACACCTATAGCGAGACACATGTCATTAGCCTGTTGACCTCGTTTCTTTTAATAAAGAATTATTTTAATCTCTTGGGGTTGGTAGGGAGCGGTTAGGATTTAATCTCCAAATCCAATGGTTGGACATATGTACATGCATAAATGATAGTTTTAACAAAGGGGACTCTACTAGGTCAAAGGGACTTAAACCCTCAAGAAGTAATGGCTTAAGACATAAGTCAATAAGATTAAATATGTCACCTAACTTAAGAATTATTTAAATGACAGGGAAATATTTGGTGACCAATAGACATAGACCAAGGGGTCGGTAAAATTATTTTCGTGATGGCTCAAGTTGTAACTTAAGTGATCGATAACTAGGTGCAATAAGTCAACAGAGGATTAGAATGCCCAAGGGTTTAAGACCATAAAATTTGAAATGATGGTTTTCTAACAAAACCCCAAGACCCTACCCTTGGGCACAAAGCCAATAACTCAGAACAAAGCAAAGAACCAACTCAAATTTTTAAAATTTTAGATGCTCTACTAGTGGCTCATGCTCCAGGACGCATACCCCAGGGAGTAGGTATGACACGAATTCATATCTCATGGTGAAGCAGACCAACATAGAGAAACAAAAAACCTAAAGAAAACAAACCAAACCTATTTACACTAATTACAAGACTATACAATAGGACTTCATTTGAAATTTTCAAAAGCCTCTTCTGGTGTGCAAACTCTTAGTCTTTCCTTGTGCAATTTCATAGGCTTCAATCCTCAAATTGGTGGCCCCAGGCCCCCAAAACCTAAAACCAAATTTTACCTTTGTCAAATAATTTATTCTCTGCTATTTTTAGTGGGTCAATAGTTGTACCCAACATTTCCCAACAATCAACTCCATTTTTATTAACACAATCAACCATACTTGATTGATTTAGAAAAGTGAAACATTTGTAGCCCATCTAGTCATTGACATCATAAACCTTGGCATCAATACTAATACTATGTTCAGGCTCTTTAGACTGAATGCTTAAAATTTCATCTCCAATATGTTGATCACTGATTTGCAATGAAATATCAACAACACATTCATCACTTTTATACATTTGATTTGCATAAGTGCTCCTTGTAAGATGACTATAATCAATATCTTCATCCAGACAAGATGGGTCTTCATTTTCTGATATACTCTTTTCATCCATGTGCATCATGTTTTGATCTATCTCAATTGGAGAACTGTAATATTTATTTTGATAAACCATATCTTTTGTATAATCACATCAGGCTCCTTCAACAATATTTATCCAATCAAGTACTTGGTTAAAACTATGAGGCTTCAACTCCTTTGGCAAGGTACTTAGCTCGGGCTCATAGGTTTCACAAAATACATCAATGCACAATAAATCCTCAAGTATGACAATGTTAGGTACCTCCAACAAGGCATCAAAAAGCCTTGAGAAGAAATCACAGGGTGATTCCCCCTTATGTCTTTTCATTTCATATAATCTTTGAACAAAATACATTTGATCAAGATTTCTCACATTTTGTTGATGTTCAATTTAGAGCTCACTATGATCAACATATAGTGATGATGGAGGAATCAAAACAAGAGGAGCATTATCATCATGACAAGCATTTCTATTTTTTGATCCATGAATTCTATTTGTATGAAATGTGCTAGGACAACAAACACTCACAACTATATGTCCTTTCATCATTGAATATTTTAAGTTATTTTCATATCCATGAAAATTTGATATGCTTGATGCAATTTTGTGGGTTCTTTATCTCTTAGACAATAGCTCATCTCTTCCTCAAATGCACCTAAGTATACCACCAAACACGTTGCATCATTTAATCTTAAATTTTTTGGAGCATCCCTTATTGCCTTTACAAATCTGATATTAAAAGATGGGACTAGCTCCTCTTCATCTTTCTCGATGCTCATAAATTTTTGTCATTGAAATGGGATCAACCCTTTCACAAAAAATATCCATGAATACTTCTTTAAACTCCTCCTAGGAGTAGATAGAGGATTCTAGTAAATAAGAGAACCAATCTCTTGCATCTTCTTTTAGAGACTGAACAAAAAGCTTCATAACAACATCCTCACAATTGAGTTTATAGTCGCCCATCACATCTACAAAAGCTTGCAGATGCCTACTTGCTAATTCAAACTTGTAAACATGGAAAATGTACATTTTTGTTTTGGCACACCTGATCCCAATTTACTAACAACATTTCCTCCTAAATCACATTCTTAGCATTTCATTAAATTCTATCTCTTAATTGGATAAATCATTATTTATTTGATTAAGTCTTCTCGTTTCAATGATTGAATTAATTAATTTAATTTACCTTGGCATCCCTGATTAATTAAATAAATCATTTTATTTAATTACATTCTCTAAAGTCCTCCTATTAAATTAAATAAATTAAACCTTATTTGATTTAATCTAACATATTCCTCCTTGATTAAATAAATCAAATCATTTATTTAATAAAATCATTTCTTCTCAATTTTTGACTTAAATCAATTCACAAACCTAAGTCTAAGTTGTCACATCACCTAACTCTTCATTAAGTTAATCTAATCCTTGATTCAATTAATCTCAATCCCTAAATTCCTCTAGAGAATGCAAGTTGCACAATAAATCAAAAATTTTGATTTATTAATTCTTCTATTTTCCCTGACAAAGCATAAAAAAGGGAATATTCCTCTTTTGAATTCAAAAAGGCCAAGTGGACTTGGTCCTTCCAACAAGGCATTAAAAGCCTCTTACATGTCCTTGACCTTGAGCGAAGTGACATTAACTTCATTCCTTTTCCCTCTTCAACATGTCATTTCTCAAATTTGAAATGCCGCCTAATTGCATTTATTGGCACATTGGCCAAAACTTGCACATTCCTCATCCAATCACATTTGGACAAGTAGCACAATGCCATTGGGCTCTCTTTTGTCCCACATTGCTTATTTCCACTATCTCTTCCAAGGTTTGAATCTATAAATTGGAGACCTCTCCTCTCAATCTTCATCCACAATTCACATGCAAAGTTACTCTCTCCAATTGAGAACTAATTTTGCTCATTTCTTCCAATCCTCCATCATTTTTCATACTTTGCACCAAGATTATGCTCAAATCTGTTGGGATATTTGACCATTTCACCATCAACTCATATTGCAATATAGGAATTGGGAAAGGGCCAATTGAAACACATCATTGGCACCAATTCCCCCATAAGATCATTAAGTTATTGGCTTAATTAGGATTTAGTTTAAGTTTCTTGCTTTATGTTTTTCATTTTCCTAATTTTAGCTTAAATAGGTGGATTTCATGGGTAATCCTTCACTCTTTGCATACATTTTGATCTAACACTAACAATGTTTATTGTCATTGTGCTTTTTCAGGTTTAGGGGTTCACATTTTGGTACTAGAAGGAGGGCAGCCTCACATTTATCACGTTTTTTCTTCAAAATTCTGTGGTTTTTCACGTTTTTTGCTCATATAAAGGAAACTACACTATGGAATAGACACACAGCATTGTATTGCACTGCACCCCCAGAATCCCATGGCACCATATAGCACCGCAATTGCCTCTGGCGATTCAAATTTGAAAATTTGCTGAACACCGTCGCTTCCAAACTCCACCGCGTGTAAAACTCAACCGCACCCGCGGTCTCTGTTTCTGCAGAGCACCGCATACAGTCAACCGCATGGCGCTGTATAGCACTTCCTATGTTTTTAAGCAGCACTGCACCCACTAAATAGCACCGCACTTGCTAAACTCTATCGCAGGAACAGTTTGGTTTTAAAATTTGAATAAATTTTTAAAATTTTTGGCATTAACTTGGTTTGCTGTATTTTTTTGCTCTCTATTTTTCTGTTATTTTGCAGGATGGAAGAAAAAGGAGAAGTTCATCATGATTTTAACTTCACAAACCCAAAGTGTTTCTAAACACTAAAAGTGTTCTTTAACACTACTTAAGAAAATTTGTTAAAATCTTTGGCCTTAGGAAAAATAAATTTATTTTGGGTTTAAAAAGAACAAGTAATTTCATTTTTATGGCACCATGCCTTTTATGTGTACAAAGTGTTTTTAAGCACTCTATAAAGGATTTGATAATTTCATTGACCTTAGGACACTAAATTTCCATTGGGTTCTAAAATAAACAAAATCAAATTTCTTTCAAAAGTTGCCAAGGGGCTAAAAAGAACTTTAGGCAAACAAACTAGATTTGGTTTGAAAGGTAACAATTGAACAAGGCAAATTCACACTTCTATTTGGTGCTTAAAAAGAAGTCATCATTGCTTTGAGGTATAAAATGAACAAGTGTTTTCTTTGTTTTGCAATCTTTTTCACAAGTTAACATCACTTAAAATGCATATGCACTTCTCTCGCGCTTCACAGCGATCTTGAGAATCAAAAGCATTTTGGTGATATTAACTTGTCAAAAAGATTGCCTCCACATTTCAATTTGGGAATTTTAAAATTGAACAAAACTTGTGAGTGTGAGCACGACATATTGTAGTGGTTTTCCCCTTTTTTTTTCAACAAAGGTTGTGTAAACGACGGGATATGTTAGCTCGCTTTTGTTTAACTTAGAGGGCCTGCCTTGTGAGAAAAAGTAATCACCTAAGAGAGCAACCCAACCGGGAAAATGCTAAAGCCAAACAACTTCCACCCGAGATATAAGTGTGGGTATTGGAACAAATGCCAATATCACAAGGATTATTTTGACGAGATGGACAACAATAGACTCTCGCCGATGTTGGATAATCCCCCACAAACGGAATGCCCAAATTAGAACCCCTTGTTTAGAAAAAGGCCAAAAATTTGTCTATCTTGTTGGTGCAAAAGGTCATGTCCTTTGAAGCCGCCCCACGTTATACATGCGGTCTTGTTGTGGAAATGGAAAGTATGCCATGGGAGATTCATGGGTACTAATGCTTGGCTAACCTGAATAAGTGAGTGTCGTGGAGGGGAGTCAGTGTGTTCAAGCATTTAGCCATTCACACAAGATATGCACAGCTAGATTTATCCAAGTGGGAACCCAACAAGGTATTGCCTCATCATCCTAGGAGTGTAAAAGTGCTTGGAAGTAATACATTGCTTGGTCTTGAAAACATTTGAAAACAAACATTCATGAAAAATTGAAATTTCAAACCCCTTGTGAGAAACAAATACTCTTGATGAATTTGGGCACTCTTGCTTTCCCCAGGGATCATATTCCTAGGGGTTTCTAAGTGCACAAATTCTACCATCATTCTTTTTCAACAAGATTAAACATAAGAAAATTTTTCCCTATTTTCCTCGATTTCCACACATGGACCTTGTGGGATGAGAATGAAACTGGGACATTAGACACATAGTTTGAAACATAAGCAAGCAAGTGCCTTTGGTAAAAAGAACAAAAATTAAGCAAGATAAAAGACAAATTGAACCACACATGTACTTGGTCCCTTTTGAGTCATTTGGTTTCCATGCAAACATTGGTCTTTTTGTTTGAATTACTTCTAGGGAAAAGCATGTTCTTCATCACCTTGGTCTTGTAAG
This sequence comes from Sequoiadendron giganteum, assembly GCA_007115665.2. Classification (NCBI taxonomy): domain Eukaryota; kingdom Viridiplantae; phylum Streptophyta; class Pinopsida; order Cupressales; family Cupressaceae; genus Sequoiadendron; species Sequoiadendron giganteum. Next base: position 153,556,362 of record CM021105.1, read on the forward strand.
TAGGTCCTCATAGGGTCATCTAGGATCAATTCAAAAACTTCATCCATCCAAACATCAATCAAATCCCATCTCACCAACAACTTTTGGGAACCTTGGAAACATCACTTATGCTAGAATTTTAGGAAAAATTAGCATCACATTTTGTTTGGATTAACACACCTAGCCAAATTATCATCTTGTGTACACATTTTCTCTAGGATAACACAACTTCCTAGAGTTCACAAGTGCATTATCACTTTGTTTGACTTAACACACTTAGTCAAACTTTCATCAATGAAAATCACATCAAAACAAGTCCTAAAGTCTAGCATTGATCCAAAGTTCCTAAAGAATTCAAACATCCATATCACTCACCCTTTCATCTTTCATCTCATCATTGGTCCCAAACACCTCAGAGGTTCACTCTTGCAACAAGGTCAAAACACAAGAGGAACATGGAATATAAACTTGATCCATCCATCATGAGTAATCCAAGTCAACCAAACTATCCAAGTTTCACAATGCCAATTGATTATCAAAACTCACATTTATGCAATCCATACATGGCATCATTATCCCTTCCAAATATGAATGTGAGTAGGCCCAATCTAAAGTTTCGAACACCATTCCCAATGGTAGATTTAAATCCAAGTCCAAATCTACAAATCTATCAATCAAATGCTCAATACATGAGTCTTCCAAACAACATTATCCTACCAAATCCATACATGCCAAGTGCAACTTCACCAAACATGACCATTTCAAATCCACACTTGGTAAATTTTGGGGTAGACATGTTTGCAAATCCCATCAATATTGTTCAAAATCCAAGCAATATGTTGACAACTCTAGGTATTGATCCAAGTGAAGGTAACACCATGCAAAATAAAAGTTACCTAAATCAAGGCAATATGATTCTCATCCACAACAATGTTCAATTTCAATCTATCATGCCAAATCAAAACATCATACCAAATCCCCCATTTTTTCCATCAATATCGCAATAACAAATGGCAACCATCCAAGCAACCCCAACGGTTAACACATCTACCATTTCTCAAGTGTCTCAAGGACCAAGAATCTCAATCACACCATTCACCACTCAAAACTTGGCAATCAATGAGACCGTTCCACTCACCCCAATAATCAACACCATCCCCAACCCACCACCACCAAAACACAACATGACAAATTTGTTCTCCATCATATTGCAAGCTACACAGCAAGCTTCCAGCCAAAAGGCACTCTAATCCCAACAATCCGCACAAGTTGCACAAGCGGCACAAGCAGTGCGACAAGCACAGGCTCAAGCTCAAGCCCAACACCAAGCTCGACAGACGCAAGCACAATTTCGGGCACTATTGCAAGCAATCCATGAAAAAGTAGCACAACAAGGAGCCTAGCAAAAAGCTTTGTTGGCACAACAATAGCTAGACCAACAACAAGATTTGTTGGCATAGTAGCAACAAGACCAACAACAAGCTTTGTTGGCACAACAGCAGCACGACCAACAACAAGCATTGTTGGCTTAGCAAAAAACACAGGCCTTACTCCCACAATAAAGCTTGTGACTGATTCCCACCACAATCATTCAAAATGATGATCAAGATCCTTTGACCAATGATAATGTTGAAAACGTCTCTACATCACCTAATGAGTTAGAAGACATATCTCAAGAATTCACTCCAAAGCATGATGAACATCTTTCACCAAGGTCTAGCAACGATCCTTTCCAAAACATATGGACATCTTTTGACCTCATAACATTTGAGAAACTTCCTATGCCTACTAAAGATATCCAAGAAAGCAATCCATTCTTTGAAACTGACCCATGTCAAGAACTTGATCCAAAGCATGTCGAAAGCAATTCTGAAATCATTCAAGATCAAGAATTTGCATCTCCAAGCTACTACAATGATATAATGGACACTCTCCTATCCATACAAGATGACCACATCCATATAGCACATATTCCTCCATCTACCCACAAGATGCTTTCTTTAGACAGACATGTAGATGATCTTCATTCAAAACATGAGTCTCATACTCTTGACATCATTATCAACGAACAAGAGTCTCCTACTCTTAACATTTGTACACATTATCAAGATTCAGAGAAATGTAGAGACATATCAGAAATGGGTCATGAAGAAGGTTTCTACAGAATTTGTGAATCAAAAACATCATGTGAAAGCATATCAAGAATAAATCATGAGGAAGACTTTTGCAAGGACATTGAATCATCAATACCTCTTGAGGAAGCACTACAATATGATATCTCACAAGATCAAGTTAAAGATATCAATTAGAAAGTCATCCCACATATGGAGGATCCTGTCACTTATAAACTTGGATCACTCACATTTGTAAGGGAAAATTATCTTATCAATAAGGAAGTTGTCACTTTTGAAGATCCACCATAGAGCAGAGAAGGATTAGCACCTTGTTTCCAAGGTAAATCATATCCTGTTGCAAATAAGTTTTTTCAGTAGATGAATTATCAAGGTAGATGATTAGGCCTACATGAACAGGGTATCCTGGAACCAGTGCAGATTGTTGGCAATCCTAAGCGTCGAGGCCTTGGTTATTCAACAATCAAGGGATCTCAACATATCAATAATAATTCCACAAAATTGGGGGGAACTTTGTCTCAAGCAAACGTCAACATAGGGAGCATGAAGGATCCTTATGATGAAACCAATGCCAATACTACAACCCACCATGCCATGAATCTTCATCCACCTATCACCCCATCCAGAAATTGGGACCAACGTCAAAAGAAATATTTGAATCAAAGAACGAAGAATGTTATTAAAGAAAAAGAAGCTAAGAAGCATGAAGGACAAATAAAATACAAATGGATACCAAAGAATACAAAGAAAAATTATCCCTATCAAACTCCATTAGTCAAAGAAACTATGGGCAAAAATAAAAAAGGGAAAAGTGTCCATCAAAGATGTCCACAAAAGAAAAATCATCCTTCTCAAGTGACATAAAAAAGTGTATCAAGCAGTTGGTCCTAATTCCACACACACTTTCGTATCCATCCATAATCGGTCATCTTCCCAAGTTTGGAGAATCAAAGGTTCCAAACTATCAACCAATCCATCTTTTATTCCTAAATGCACTTCATTCACTCCTCCACACATGCTATCCAATTTTCACATTGACCATATGCTGGCAATGACCCTTCATCATAAGGATTCAAAAGGCACACTATCGCGATGTGCGCACAAAGACAAAGTTAACTCTGGTATCAGCAAAGTAGATCAGGGATCTCAAAAGTTTCTTTCAAGTGCACATATCTTGGCAAAATAGCTTCTTCAAGCAGGCTACCGATGGCACATTATGACAAAAGAATCAATGCCAACAGTACTAGGTGATTCAACATCAGCTTAAATACTCTAGAAAAATACAAAAAAAAATTTGAAAAATGTCCTGAAAAAATGGGCACCTTGATGAAAACCTGGCAAATAGGCATCGTGACGACAACAAAAAAAATCAAAAAATATAAAAATAAAAAAAAATCAAAAAAAAGATTGAAAACAATAAAGAGAAAAATTGTCCTCTAGTGAAAACCATTTCGGTGGCGCTTTGGACAGGTACCATGATGAAAACCTAGCAAACAAGCGTCATGAGTAGAATCGAGCATCTACGTGTGCCAGTTCAGGAGAAAGCATCTTATCACATCCATAATAAATACAACATTCCATTCATATCATCCATTCATCCATGAACTATTTATCCAATCCATTTTTATCCATCTGCATCCAAGGTCCAAGTTACCTTGATCATGATGAAATTTTGGTGCACACTTCACACTTGTTTATGGTAAACATCTTGACATGGGTCATTTTCATTGATCCTATCCTACCCAATGCTATCTGAGCCTTGAAGAGTTATCTGAATGAGTGTTCCTCTATTTGAACACCTTATCTTGTCGCAAGATAATCCATATCCATTCATCTAAGAATCTACCCATGGCCATTCAAAACATTGCTAGACACTGAGGGTAGATATTTATATCTTGCTTTGGGAATAAACCGTGATCTATATCTTCACACTTATGTGGTGATCCGAGCATTGGAAAATGTGACATCAATTTGGCCAAGCATTTGTGAGCCCAAAATCCAAATCACTAGCCCATGGCATATTTTGATAGGAAGACATTCCTTATCATGCTCTATATTTTGTCGAACATCAATCCAACAATTCATATTAGTTGCATCTAATGCGCACACCTGTGTCACATTGAATCATCAAAGCTATTTTGTTCCAAATCAAGCTTCATCAATCTTGATCAATCTAATCAATCATCACCTTGTTTGACTTAACACACTTAGTCAAACTATCATCTTGTGCACGAGTTTACTCTGGGATAACACAACTTCCTAGAGTTTACAGGTTCATTATCATCTCTGTTTGCCTTAACACATAGCCAAATTATCGAATCCATAATCACCTCATTTGGCTTACCACACCTAGCCAAATTATCCTTTTTGTACAAGTTTACTCTGGGATAACACAACTTCCTGGAATTTACAAGTTCATTATCATCTTTGTTTGGCTTAACACACTTACTCAAACTATCAATCCATCAATCCGATCGATCATCCTTAAGCTTGGTTTTCAAAAAAATCCTAAAATAGAGCACTGATATCATCACATATCCACATCAAAATCATGCGAAAATCCAAAAACATTCAAAAAAATCAAAAATCAAAAACATCCAAATCATCAAAAAATCCAAAAACATGTCAAAATATCAGAAAATCTTCAAAAATTTCATCACTGAGTCTTATCAATCTTCCACCTTGTTGAACTACATCATCTCTGAGCTTGAACATAGGCAAGGTTGATCTTTGATCATCCCCCGAGAAAGTTAGGTCAGTCCTTTACGCGTCTGTCGCATTGACAATCCATTTGCCCATCTAGTCTACATCTAGGGTCAGTCCATTAGGCATCCATCACATTGGCAATCTGTTTTCCCATCTAGTCTACATCTAGGGTTAGCCCCTTAGGCATCCATCGCATTGGCAATCTATTTTCCCATCTATTCTGCATCTAGGGTCAGTCCCTTAAGCGTCCGTCGCATTGGCAATCTGTTTGCCCATCTAGTATGTATCTTAAGTCAATCCTCTAAGCAATAAAATGGCAATCCGTTTTCCCATCTTTCTCATTAGCAGTCAAGTTAGTTGTCATCTGAACTACATCGTCTCTGAGCTTAAACATAGGCAAGGCCATCCTTGATCAGCCCTCAAGACACAAAATACCAAAAACATTAAAAAATGTGAAAATACCAAAAATAGCCTCAAAATATCTGAGAAAAACAAAATGGTGCACCCGTCTCATCTCGCTTTTACCCATGATTTTCATCACTCAAAATAAAGCATCATCGCTTTCCCCCTTTGATGAGTCAGTCAGAAGCAAGTTTAGCAGGTTCTAAAGAGAGAACCTAATTGTCAAAAGTCTTGGAAGTCTAAGTCAATAAGCGAGCAATTTGGTCAACTCGGAGTATCAATAGCTTATCACCCAATTAGTCCCATCAAACCCTGGTCACGACATGTCCTAGGATGAAGCTTTCCTACGATGGACATAAGCATTAGCTAACCCCTCACAATATTTTAGCCTTGGCTAGCGGTATGAAGAACATTAGCTTGTTTGTTTACTTTTTCTTGGTCTTGTTTAGACTTATCCTATTTTTTGCTCATTCCAAGGACCTCTCGATGATGCCTAAACAAAATAGGTTTAGAGAGAAAGGAATGGGGCAATGATCATTATCTTGTTATCTGTTATGCTTGTAGGATACGCTTGCAAAATAACTTACTGGTGCATGTTTTGTTTGGTTTGTAGAGAGGATATTTTAGGCATCTTGTTGACCACATAGGAAAGCTTGCTTTTTTGTGTATTGGTCCGAGATGTTTAGAATGTTTGAACTACACCCTGAATGAAGTATGTATGTTAAGTGTGAGCAAGAATATTCCTATCTGATTGTCGAGTCAAAGTCCATCACACTAGGCACAACGCCATCCTGGTTCTTTATACCTCGATGCATCGTACCTATGTGTATTATCAAACATAACGCAATTGACCCTTTGAAAATCGCAATTCCTAGCAATGCAAATCACCATCTCCATCTTTACTAATTCACTAATTCTGCGTTTCTTCTACCTTCTTTCCACACTAACATGGTATTATAATAGTAATCAAAACATCACCCATGCATACATCCTACATCCACTAGATCGTCAGCATCAGAAGAGCATTGCATCATGTCAATATCTTAAGTTATGAGGAATAATATAAATTTTTTATTCTAATCATCTTAAGGCATCATTACATCATTCATTATACATCCATTACCATTTGCATCCATTACCATCATTGATATCCATTACATCATTAAAACACGGAAAATACAAAAATAAAAGCATTCATTACATACACTACAACACATAAAGCATAAGGATAGAAACATCTCATAACATCACATATTTACATCTGCATATTATACATGTGCATCATAAAAGGGTGAATCATCTCATATATATCATCAAAAAATACTGTTATAATACAAATCGGATCAGGTATACATCGGATACATAGTACAATAAGGCCAAATACTGTAGCCCATATATGAAAAATGAAGCAAAATTGTAAGTGATCAAAAGGTGGATGGGCCCTACTGACTGCTACCCTCCCCATCCTGCCTCTCACCATGTGCCTTCGCTGGTCACCTCCCCGTCTGCTAGGAAAAGTCAGGCACTCTGCGGTCGGATGGTACTACCTATTGATAATGGTGTCGATAGTACTCGGCCTCTCTAATAGCATCCCTGTAATCTCGAATATCGACTGATCGACCTCGAGATGTGGAAGCAACACTCTCTAACTGTCTCTACCGGCCAATCTCCTGATCCCTCTCGGATCGTGCCTGATCTCTCTCTGTAGTCAATGCTTGTACTTGCCTCTATAGCTACTGAATCAGTGCATCTCTATGATTGGGCTACCTACTTGGTGCCCTACTAGCTGCCCTACTGGCTGTCCTACCGGCTACCTTGCTGGCTGCTGCTGAGGATCTACCCTCGGCTGACCATCCTGTCCCCCTACTCGAATAGGTGATTGTTGTGCCTCATCCCTGGGAGGTGTCTTATGAGGAGGTGCCTCACCTCGCCCTCTGCCCCGCCCCCTACTAGTTGCCCGAACCCTGCATCTATGTCATGGAATAACTACACCCGAAATAGTCAATCTGGGTGGAGGTCTGAACTAGGCCCTATAGGCTAGAGTAACCCCTGCATCTGTCGGCCCCTGATCATATGGCCATGGTTGAACCACCAACTACCTAAAGGAGGTCACTACCTCGATTGCTAGGATGGGCTGGCGCCATGTTGTCTCCCTAGTAGTACGTGCAAAAATGGCAACATACTAGTCATCGGGCATGTCTTGTTCCTCCCCGAACTGATGAGCAACCCTATCTGAAAGGTACCTCTCGATCATGGTGTGCTCTCGGCCCTACATCAGTCTGTCCTACTGAGCAAAGAAGAGTTGTTGATCATCATCTCGCCACATACCAATACCCATCCACGGTCTTCATACAAACTCTCTCATCTCATCGAGAACTCGCCGCCAATGTGGAATACCACCTGCGCTAGTGAAGGAAAAGTTTATCAATGCCCCACCATACCTCCAAACAAGGGGATCATCTGTCTCCAAGGGAACTGGTGTGATATCTAGGCAAAGCATCGAGATCCTCTCCCATCCCCAGACATGTAGTAGGGTACCTCCTGCCCTGATGGACCTGTTGTCCAAGTAGACAAACTCGTGAAGGTCTCTATAAAGGGACGCAGTAGTATCGGTCCCCAAGTGAAGCACTCCCTCTGGTGAACCATCTGATCCCATGCTAGTCCCCATCCTGGATTGTTGTATTGGCCCTGCCCATCAGGTACTATAAGGCCTGAGATTATAGCAGCAATAATAACCTGTACGTATGCACGCGATCGTGATATAACTCTAGGTCGATCTGACCATCGCAAAACTCAATGATGTCCATCTGCATCACCCCATAACAAGCCTCTCTGTTGGCATCTGGATCATAAATGACTCGAGTCCCATGAATAGGCAAACAAAGGGTGCGCCATACATCCTCGAGGGTGATAGTGGCCTCGCCAGTAGGAAGATGGAAGGAGGAGGTCTCGCTATGCCATCGCTCTGCCAGAGCCGTAAGCATGCCTAGGTGAGCCCGAATAGGAGGGGCATATGCAAGGTACAAATGGCACCAAGGTGCTCCTGCACAAACTCAAGCATAGCCCCTAATCTACTAAGCACCAGCCATCGATGCTCCCGTGAATAGAGTACACCAGGCTCCCCCTGCACAGGGAAGGTCATCACGTCAGAAAAAAATAAAGTTCACAATCAAAATTTGCCTCAAACCGGCAAGTGCGGAGCTGTTTGCGGGTGTGACGTAGTTTGGAAAGTTCCAAACTGCACCGCTGCGGTGGAGTTTTCCATTTTAGTAGTTACAAAGTGACCCGCGCGGTGCACTTTTCATATGTAGTCCTGTTTGACACAAACCCTAAGTTCCTAACTATGTCGCGCGGTGGAGTAGGGACATCCAGCGGACTTTGGAGCTACTAAAAGCTAAATTGCAAACTAGCCCGCGCGGTGCAATATAGGACTGTGCGGTTACGATAAGACACTTTTCGTAGTGCCATATGGCACCATGCAGTTTGTGCAAAGTCTTAACCCTATTTAATGCACGTAAAATGATAAAATTAAAAGACAGATAGGGGTACATACCACGGGTCCTATGCCAACTGGCCACTGATATGTATGAACCCTCTCTGTCATGTGCCTGGGAAGCTGTCGTTGCGCCATTTCCACCAAAACTCAGAGCTAAAAATTGAAATTTTCTAAAGGCTAAGATTGCAAAATTATTTGAAAATGGCCCGTTGAGGTCTATTGAAGCCTAAAAATTAGGGTTTTTTGACCTAATTTGACCTGCCAGCTAGAGTTTTGGTCCCCCGAGCTCGTTTTTGTCCAACTCAGAGTCATTCTGCATCCCTTCTGGCATTTTACTGCTCTTTTCTAACATTCTGGGGCATTTCTGGCCTAGCAGGCACCTTGTCATCTTTTTCACGAGATCATCCAAAAAATCAAAAATTTTGTCCAATCTCTCGAGGGGGCAATATCCAACAATATCCTTCTGTTGGGGCAGTAGTGGGCCATCTAAAAAATCAGGAAATTTTGAACTTTGATCACATCAGTTTATTCTTTGAAACAATGCAACAAGTACATTGCTTCAAAGAGGAGCAAAATGTAAACATGGAAAATGTACATTTCCGTTTTGGCACACCTGATCCCGATTTACTAACAACATTTCCTCCTAAATCACATTCTCAGCATTTCATTACATTCTATCCCTTAATTGGATAAATCATTATTTATTCGATTAAGTCCTCTCCTTTCAATGATTAAATTAATTAATTTAATTTACCTTGGCATCCCTGTTTAATTAAATAAATCATTTTATTTAATTAATCTCTCTAAAGTCCTCCTATTAAATTAAATAAATTAAACCTAATTTGATTTAATCTAACACATTCCTCCTTGATTAAATAAATCAAATCATTTATTTAATAAAATCATTTCTTCTCAATTTTTGACTTAAATCAATTCACAAACCTAAGTCTAAGTTGTCACATCACCTAACTCTTCATTAAGTTAATCAAATCCTTGATTCAATTAATCTCAATCCCTAAATTCCTCTAGAGAATGCAAGTTGCACAATAAATCAAATACCTTGATTTATTAATTCTTCTATTTTCCCTCACAAACATCAAAAAGGGAATATTCCTCTTTTGAATTCAAAAAGGCCAAGTGGACTTGGTCCTTCCAACAAGGCATTAAAAGCCTCTTACATGTCCTTGACCTTGAGCCAAGTGACATTAACTTCATTCCTTTTCCCTCTTCAGCATGTCATTTCTCAAATTTGAAATGCCACCTAATTGCATTTATTGGCACATTGGCCAAAACTTGCACATTCCTCATCTAATCACATTTGGACAAGTGGCACAATGCCATTGGGCTCTCTTTTGTCCCACATTGTTTATTTCCACTATCTCTTCCAAGGTTTGAATCTATAAATTGGAGACCTCTCATCTCAATCTTCATCCACAATTCACATGCAAAGTTACTCTCTCCAATTGAGAACTAATTTTGCTCATTTCTTCCAATCCTCCATCATTTTTCATACTTTGCACCAAGATTATGCTCTAATCTGTTGGGAGATTTGACCATTTCATCATCAACTCATATTGCAATATAGGAATTGGGAAAGGGCCAATTGCAACACATAATTGGCACCAATTCCCCCATAAGATCATTAAGTTATTGGCTTAATTAGGATTTAGTTTAAGTTTCTTGCTTTATGTTCTTCATTTTCCTAATTTTAGCTTAAATAGGTGGATTTCATGGGGAATCCTTCACTCTTTGCATGCATTTTGATCTAACACTAAAAATGTTTTTTGTCATTGTGCTTTTGCAGGTTTAGGGGTTCACAAGACTTTTCATCTTTGAATATTGGTATCTTATCTCTGATTTTAGATGGTATGACATTTGGAAAACCACAAATTCCACTGAAATTTATGGCTCTATATTTTTCAGTGCTAAAGTTCTTTGAAAACTTGGCTGGGGTTGATCACAAGCCATGGTTGCACTAGGAACCATACAATAATGAATATACTTATGGATTTTCTTACACGTTTGTTAGTTTGTTCAGATCACCCTTTGCAACATGACCTCAAGCATTTACAATGCAAATTTTCTAGCTATACTTTCTTAAGATCCACTAATGAGATTTTTTTTAAAAAATAGACATCTTATTCAGCATAATACTGAAACATTCAAATTATACCTTATAAGTATGTAAAATTACCACTACTATTTTCTTTCTTAGTGCTATTTCACCTAATAGGGAGCCATTTATCATCTTAAAAGTCTTGAAGACTTCTCATAAACTGCTTTCAAACATAATAATACTTTCTTCAGATTTATGAGAATACCTAGAAACTTGTTTCAACTACTAGCCTTTCTTCTTGGTTTGAAATCTTTGTAGATCTGAAAATTTCTTCAGATCTTCAACAAGTTATTTAGATAGAGTCACCAACTCTCTTCACAGAGGACTGAACTTCAAGTAGTATGAAGCTCCTTCAAAGATAAAGATCTTATTTTGGGTCTTCTCCAACAAAAAAGTCATACATAAATTATTTAAACTTTTCTACATCAAAAGCTCTTTTAGGTCCAAGAAATTCTCATCATCTAAACTAGATGTTCAAACGTCACCAAATGCTTGACACTATGATATGATAGTTTACAAATCGAGATTCAAAATTCTCCCCAGCAGAGTTACCAATTTTGTTGGTGATTTTTCAAGAACCAAACTTAATCTCAACCCTTACCTATGGATCTTCCAAAACCCAATAATCAACAAGGGTGAGGATTGGTGAACAAATGAGTAAGGATTCTTAGGCCCTTACTCCTACTCTTCAGGCTCTATGAAACCCAAGAGGGTAATAATTATCATGCACATGTGATCATCCTTGATCAAGAACACTTCCACACACAGATAAATTCCTATAAAGTGAAAATAGAAAACATTTATCAAAGATTTGGGTGAACTTTAAACAAACAAATATCTATTGCAAGGAATGAGGCAGTACTTCAGATTGGTACATTGTAGTTGAAATTATTTTAAATGATTTCATTCTCGTTTCAAGCCCTTGGTCAGATATATGACTAACTCATTCATCTATAATGAAAATACCAGTGCCTCATTTCAGGATAATGGAGTCATACATGTAACAACCAGTAATACATTAGCAATTTAACCCAATCATTGGTGGAGTATTGATATACTACCTTGTAGTATTCAACTCACTATGCCTAAAACATAACTACTTATCGATCCTATTCCCTTTCCTCATAAACCTATGACCTTATTTTAGCATTTAATCAATTCTTTGAATTGAACTGGAAATAAACAAACTCATTCAATTAAAATAACTGAAGACAAACGAAAATATTATTAACTATTTCATTCATAATTTGAAATATAATTACATAGGAGAGCATATGTTTCAGAACTGACATTTTCTTCTATAATTGTTGCTATTATAAAACTAATTTAAGATCATTACATTATAACTCCATACCCTCGACTCCTTACTAACCTATTAATCAATGCAATTCCTTACAATATGATCCTTCATGAGCCTCATTTTTCTATTTAGACCATTTTGAGACCTGAAATTCCAACTCCTATAACAATCCATGAAATCCATTTTATAGAACAAGGGAGAAACTAGCAACCTGTTGAATTACAGTTACATTTCATTTACATTTCAAAGCTAATTTCAGCTGAATGTGAGATATTTCATAAACTGTTACATGTAATCATTTGCAAAGTAGGGGAAAACAAAATTTTACACAACTCGTTGGAGAAGGAGAACATGCCCGCTACAAAGAATCTTTAGTTGTTGCAGAAACCTCCAAACTCCACATCCACATCGACCAGAAAGATTCTCCATCACACAAATCATAAGGGCCACCAAGTTTGCACTAAGGACCAAACCAAACATATGGTGAGAAGGACGAAAATTCCACCAAGGTAACATTATCATCTGTAACAATGGGATTTTTCTAGTATTAGCAATATACTATATGCAAAACATAAAACCCAAAGTGGGTAATGGAGTGCAAAGGAATAGATGAACAATCTCATAGATTGCCTTCATCCTCCATGACTAACCTCCATTACACCTTCTTAATTTGCTGAAAATAAATTGTTTTCCCTCAAATTTATGATGAGCAAGCCAATATAAATGACAAGCCCTAAGCAAATAATGAAGGATTTGACAACTACATGTAATACTATGCCCTACTGCAACTAGTAAGCATCTACAATTTCTAAGTTATATCAAATGAAATCTAGATATGCTATGACAAAAATGAAGAACAAATGCAAGATATCAAAGTGCAGGAGATGAAATATGAAAATGTAAGATTATCTAAAAATGCAAGAGATAAGAGATGGAAGATGTGACCAAAGTTGCTCTTTTATAGAAGATGCAATTTTGTGTGAATGGCCGAGATTGAAAGTTAGCAAGTGCCCTATAATCAATGGACGAGATTCCATATAGCAACCCACAATTAGGGTTAGGGAAACATTAGGTCAGATTCAAAATAAAGGGTCAAGATTGATTTCTAGAAAATCAAATCAACGGCTGACAATGCATGTGACAAAAAGATTTTGGGCACAAAAAACGGAGTCATTTGAGAATTAAATAATTATTTAAAATTATTTAAATCAAGGGGGAATGTTGATTTTTTGAATTAAAAACTATTTTAATTCAAAAAGGGGTGGGGTCATGTGACAGTAAATAATTTAAATTAAATTATTTACTAAAGAGGGAACTTATAAAGGGGGATTTATTTTAAATAAATAATATTTATTTAAAATGAGCACAATAAAAGAGGAGAAATTAAATAATAAAATTATTTAATTTAGGTGCTGGGACTTATTTTAAATAAATAAGATTTAGAAGAAATTAAAATTTTAAAAGTTATATAATTTAGGTGGGAATTAAATAATAGAGATATTATTTAATTATTAGAGGAATGTGACAAATGGAACCTTTTAAATTAAATATAAAGATTTAATTCAAAGTTTAGGAGAGTGGACCGAATTAAATAAATAAAATGTATTTAATTTATGAGAGAAGATGCTAATGAATAATTAGATAATTAAATATAATTATTTAATTATAGTGGAAGGTGGATTAAATAAATACGAATTTATTTAATTTTAGAAAGAAGAGGACTTTAATTAGTGACATAATTAAATAAATAAATAAAATTATTTATTTAATAATTAGGAAGACATAAAGGGGGAAATAAATTAAGAAATTTATTTAATTATAGGAGGATATTTAGACAATTAGTGATGCATTAAATAAATAATTACAATATTATTTATTTAATAATCATGAGGAATAAAAAGATATGAATTAATTAAATAACTATGAATTATCTAATTAATAGTTGAGAGTGAGTCAAGGACATAACTAAAATATCCTAATTAGGGTTAGAAGAAGAGCTTGCAGGTCTAGGTCATTTTTATGTGTCTACATCATCAAAAAACAAAAACCAGTACCAAGATACAATCCTACTCAATCAAGAACCGAGTACGTACATCCACTTCGAGTCTTCCCAGAAAAAGGAGAAACCACCACTTCATCCTCATCAGAGTCCATCATATTTTCCATGGTAAGTAGGTGCTGGCAGTAGCCTGAATCTATTTCATCCTCACTACTCGAGGGGCTATCCGTGATTTCAGTGGGTGAATTATGTCTCCCCATGTAGGCCCAGTGATACTTATTCCTCCTTTTGGCTTCCCTCATAGATTACACTGACTCCTTCTCTTTGGACTTGGATATCTCACCCAAAACAACCCTGTTCCTCCGATGGTAAGTGCTCTCAACACCACCTTGCACAAATTTCCTTCCAAGGCAATCGTCTTGCCCTTTCCCTTTGGATTTATAGGAACTCCAAGTGTTCCTTGTTCACTCTCAGGGAGATCGTCATGAGACTCAAGAAAAGTGAGTCTTCTAGACCTTTTGACTGGGGAGGCAGATACATTTAATTTGCTCATCTTCAATAGAGAAACTTCAAAAAAATTATAGGATAGACACAACCCCAACAACATACTTGAATCTTATCGACTTATGAAACTAAAGAAAGCATTCTAGTACAAAACCTAGGTAACAAGCTTATAGAGTCAAAGATAAGCTAGGGAGAAAAACTACTTCCCCTGTAACCCCTGATATAATTACTCATGTCACCTTCACTTTGGCCCAAGCATCTAATTACAATTGTGAAGAAACATTACCACCACCTCCCATTTATTAGGCAACTCTAGCATGCCAACGATTAAAACTCAAGAGAGACTAGCACGAGCGAGGAAATGATCAAAAAATGGATTTAAAATCACAACCATTAATCTTCCAGATGCTTTGAAACTTGTTTATCATCTTCAATCATTGCAAAAAATAAACCATTGACATGTCTTAGGATTGATTTTGAGTAACCCTACATGTGTCTTTTGTCATTACTTCTCACTCGTGTGAAGCAAAATGGCTAACATATTTGCATATTTTTTTTTTAAATGGCAGCCATTGATCCCCCTAAGAGATGTCGTGTTGGATGACTTAGATAGAGTCAATCGAGTTTAAATTCCTATTGTCATTATTCATCAATCCATCGACTCAGAAAATTTTGCTAGTTGGATGCCAACTCATCTACCCCGCGGGCTCGACCATCCTCTTCCAAGCGAATGAAAAAATACACATGTCACGATCCTGCTAACCCCTCTGCTTTTAGAAAAGTATTATTTTAATCTCGCAGTGTCAACGAGGACCAGTTAGAATAAAGTCTTAATAAGAGATCTTGACCATTGGTTCCAAGCTTATAGCACTAGATGTGTTAGTGGAGACCGATCCCCACCTCTTTGATTGGAAACACATCAACAACCCACTAAACCCACTATAATTTATAATAATTGAACCATAAATTATAGGGGAAAGTGTATTCCCTAGCACTTCTAGGATTTTCACCTATAA
Organism: Sequoiadendron giganteum; assembly: GCA_007115665.2. Classification (NCBI taxonomy): domain Eukaryota; kingdom Viridiplantae; phylum Streptophyta; class Pinopsida; order Cupressales; family Cupressaceae; genus Sequoiadendron; species Sequoiadendron giganteum. The sequence continues at coordinate 153,572,012 of CM021105.1, forward strand.
GGAAAGAGTTCCTTTCACACCCAAAATCTAGGGTTCATTCAAGGTTTTAGGTAGATGATGTGGGGATGTGAATTTATGTGAAATGTGATGATCTAAATACAATAAAATAAAAATGAAAGTATTTATTGAATGCAAACTATTTAAATGCAAAGTGTTGGAAAACACAATGTTTTATGCAAACATGTATAATATGACCTAAAAATGTAAACTAAACTAAACTTGAAACTATGAAACAGAATGTGTGCACCTATAATCTGAAGAGGGGTGAGATGGAGGTCTGGAATTCTAATGAAATTGTTGGTAAATCCGGCTAGGACAATTGTGCCAATTTGGGTGACTTAGTCCCAGACCTGGAAAAATTGGTTTGGAGCCCATTTCTACAAAATGTGTGTCTAAATATGCAAAATTCACTAAAAGGAATGTCTAGTGGAACTATGTCGCTATTTTTGGTGACTTAGTCCACTTCTTAATTTCTAGAAACTCGAAAGGGGGAACAAAATCCCTCGGTTTGTAATTTGGTTCTTCAAAGGTGTCTACTTTTGAAACTTTGATTTCCAGGCCTAAGAGCTACTTTTAATAAATGTTTTAACTTTGCAAGCAATGAGAGGGCTTCAAAAAGTCTTCAAAGCCTTCAATGATCTTCAATTTACCTAAATTTACAAACACACAAGGAAAGAAGGAGAAAATATCGATTGTTAGGGCATGGGGGTTTGCCTTGGTCAAACCCCTTATAGGTAACTAAACCAAAATGAATAGAAAATGTAATGAAGTATGAAAATGAAATAATGGAGTTAGTACCTTACCTTGATGAATGATGTAGATTTGTTGCAGCAATCAACCCTTGAATTCTTCAAAAAGATGTCTTATTGACTTAGAATACTCAAACCCTAGATTGCTTGAGAAGAGTGATGAGAGAAGAAGGAAATAGAATAATTAGAGATTAGGGTGAAAAAGATTAGAAAAACCTTATTTATACATGTTGTGCCTTGATTTCCCTGAAAATAGCACAACATAGACTAAACTTAGGGTTTAGAAGACAAAATGCTACAAGAATTTGAAGTTAATTTTCATTTTTATGCCAAAACGGACTAGGTCACCCAAGGTGGCGACCTAGTCCACTTGGAAAAATTCAAGTGGTGGTCGAGAATTAAAATATGATTAATGATGTTTGTTGAGATTGTCTCACAAAACACACTAAATTAGGACCTATAAGTGCATTAAGGGGTCATTTTTTCATAAGAAAGGGTTGATTTAGTGATGACAAGCATAGGAAAATGTGAATATGTTTTACAACACCTTACAACACTTTGGAACAAGGCTTGGAAAGGGGTAAAATGAGGTCCAAAATTGAAAGGAAAGACCCAAATGAGGGAAAAGTTTCAAGGCTACACTTTTTGGCGACACATTTAGCCCCCACTTTAGTGCGAGGATGAACTTGCTTCAAACTCACACTAAAGTAGCCCAATGGAGATGGTGAACAATGGAGAAGAATGTAGAAGGCGATCAAGCCCCCAGGGTTTAAGATTCTAATTTAAGTCGACATACATGCAAGAAGAAACATTCAAGGGTGAATTCTATGAAGCAAAAAAAAATACATGATCATGCAATGAAAAGAACTAGAAGGGAGAGAGGAGTGAAAGTAAAAAGGTTAGATCAACCTTCAACCATTTCTCCAGCTAGTTTTGGATTAGATCTAGGCTATTTGTCCAAAAAGAGATGTGTACTCACTCTAGGGAAACAAGACTTTTGGTTCTCTACTAGGTGAGAAGGCCCAAGAAGGTGAGAAATATACACTCAGTTTGTATGCACTCACACACACAAAGGTGGCTATGGGGAATGTTGTGCCGCTAGGTGGGCTTCCTTCTCAAACCATAACAAAGTTATACCTCCTGACAACTTTGATAAGGCACCACAAAAGGAAATGATGTTTGATGGTGTAAGGAATGTTCAAAGGGATTCTTCCTTGTTCGTACGAGGTCTCATCTTAAAGAACATCATGTGTAATGTCTCCAAGAGAGGAAAAATGCAAATGGACTCATCTTGTTTGGAAGAGAGAAAAAATGTAAATGTCTCATCTTGTTTGTAAGAGATGAAAAATGAAAATATCTTGTCTTTTTTGAAAGAGAGGAAAAATGAAAATGTCTCATTTTGAGCAACATTATACCTAATGTTTTCAGGAGAGGGAGTCACAAGAAAAATAAAATCACTAAAGTGTAGATGTATGCCCCCACTTTCAAGTGGTTGCTAACACTATTACTGTGAGAAATTTCTTTAAAGTAGGAGGGGAAGAGGAAACGAGAGCTTGTTGAAAAATCCCTATGCCAAGTCATATGTTTTCGATAAGCTACATCATGAAAAGGGTAGTATCTCACATGCGAGTCAACTTAAGACATGTCATCCACATCCCAAGATTTCTCTTATAATTTTATGAAAGGTTAAAAACTAGTTGAAATAGACAACGGAAAGTGACATACGAGGAGAAGGCTAATGAACCCCTTTCCCCCACTTAGTGCAGGACAAGAGTCAACCGAAAGGATTGATGAGATGCAAGGTAGAGTGAAAATCAGGATCAATTCGAGGAATTAGTTTCCCCCACATAAGGGAGAGAACCAAACTCCTTAAGATGGTGGATTTTACTACTCAAGGCCTTAAAATCATTAGTGGAATAACCATGGACTCAGTGATAAGTGCAAAAGGAATTCTTGTAAAATAATTTATTTCAAGTGCGGGGAGGAAGGGAAACCAATTAATCTTGGAGGAGTCTCAACAAGATACCTTCTTGATCAAGGGGAGAAGGTTTTCCTTTATCATGTAAAAAAGAAGTGTCTTGCTTAGTACAATATGTCATATTTACTCAAAGCACTATAGATTGCGAGATTTTATACACTCCTTTAGAGGAATATGTAAAATTGAGATCAGTAGTGGGATGTGAGATGACATTGGTGTTAAGCAATGAGTCCTTTTCTGAATGTAAAGGAGAACAACCAAGAATCGTTGGCTGAGAAGGGCAGTTTGAGATAGTGTTGGTGTGAGGTGAAGGCTTGGTGATTGAGATCAAAGGATAGTAACCAAGACCATGATGTGTTGTTTGCATGTGACACTTGATAGGGTTGTGCAGATACCTTGTTCATTAGCACCACATCCTTTTCCACTGTAACCAAGTGTTTTCATGAGCTCATAACATTTTCCATAAAGTTGTTTCATGGATTTTGGATTGGGTGGTTGTTAGTTGTTTGCTTCTTTGTTGAACTTGGTTTAGGTGGATGTATTTGAAGGATCTATCGAGTCTTGTGTTGAAAAAACTGTAGTGCCCTTGTTAGAGTCTTTGTGTGTGATCCGGTATTCTCCCAAGGATGTTGGTGGGTATGTGCAGGATCATGATGGGAAAACAAGTGGCGATATGTAAGTGATATGATGGCCCATGTGGCTGAAGACCTTGTTTTTACCCAAATTTGATGAAATGAAAAGGGTTTTTAAAGGAAATTCTTAGTTTTCCACCAATATAAATTATTCTTTACTTTGAATTTAATAAATAATTATTATTCAATTTCTATTTTAATTATGACTAAAGTCTCTATTTATAGGCTGATTGAAAAACATCTATAGCTTTCAGATGGTATCACATTTTTTGAATCCAAAATATGCATCACATTCTATTCTTTGCATACTATAGGATTAAAAAAAAAATTGAATTTCATGAATTTTTGACGAAGTTAAGGTGGTCAGACATATGAGTTTTTATATTTTTTAAAAGTTGTAATAAAAAAATAATAATTAATTATTTACTTAGAAAAAATTACAAAAGAATATGCATCACATGAGGACATGAGTCCTCTAATTATATCTAAAATATTATGAAAAAATATTATCATTTTATTATGCTTAGGATGGTCAGACAGAGACCTACTTATTTTTTCCCTAAATTTAAGTACTACTGCATTGAAATTTCAAATTTTCAGCCAAATAGATTTTTATTTTTTTTAAATAAACCTAGTAGTTTAGAAACTACATTCAATTTTCTATAGATTCTATTCTCACATAGTTTTGAACTAATATAGATAACTTATTCAAATTTTTACGTCAAGTTGCCTAACTCTGATTTTCTGATATTTCATCGCCACTTAAGGGCCTATTTTTTCCATGATGATCTTGCACATACCTTGGTGTGATTTTCTTAATAGGTTGTTCTTTGTTTTCATTTTGTGAGGGTTCCACTTGTGTGGTTGGTGTTAATGTGTTGAAGTGATTCTCTTTTTTTTCGCAATGTTCAAGCAACTATTTGGTTCAGGGTCAGCTTCAAGTGTGTACACTTTGTTGTTATAGATGTACTTCATCTTACAATGAAGAGTGGAAGGCACTCGATGAATTGCATGAATCCACGGTCTACCTAAGAGAAGATTATATGAAAAATCATGAGGCATAATGTGAATCTATGTTTCCAATGTGGCTATTCTAACCTTAAGAGGAAAAGTGACCACACCGAGCGGTTGCTTTGTGATGTTGTCAAATCCTCGAATAGATAGAGAATCAAGTTTAATGTTTGAGAGATCAATGCCAAGCCTATCCAAGAGAATCACACTACACACATTAAGGGCAGGGCCTATATATACAAGAGTTCTCTTGATCCATTTTTTTTTGTATTGAGAGATTACTACGAAAGCTTCATTTTGTTTCTGTACTTCTAAATGAGGAAGCTCACTTTGGTGAAAAAAATATACATTTATTTCGTGAATGATAGTTTCTATGCTATTTTTTTCGTATTAGAAGGGATAGGAACTTGTTGTAAGGAATTTTGTATCATGGTGTGATATTGAGGGGAGGCTTGAATAACATCCCATTATGATATCTTAGTAGGAGTATTCCTTAGTTGGTCAACAAGGTCATACTCCCTAATGAGTGAATTTAAGTGATGAATAATAGGTAATATGCATTTGGGTAAAGGTAAATGTGTTGAGTTTAGTTGTTGTTGGCACATATTGTTTCTTGTGTAATTTATATGAGTAATGGTATTATGAATCGACTATTGTGACACATCATTCTTAGGTGGGTAGAGGATGAATTTGATTTTTTTGGGAGTTGAAGATTTGTTTGATGGGGGTAGAGGATGATATGAGGTTGGATAATATTAAAATCCTTGAGCAAGTGAGAGGCTAATGGTTTCTCTTTATTTTCCGCTAAGGATACAATGTTATTGTCAATGTTCTCCTTATCGTATATCATGATCTCCTCCCTAGGAGGAAGGGTTTTAGTAGAACTACAAACCAACTACTCTTGAAAATCAAAGGTTGGTTCTTCTCAAATGGATTCATCACTAATAGGGGAATGATCGATGGTTGAATTATCATGTGTAGGAAGATTTTATCTAGGTGAAGGGGGACACTTAAGATTCTCATGACCTTCACAAATTGTCTTTTCTAACAACAAATTATTGTCTTCACAACAAAGAGGAATAGTAGAAAAAGAATAAATTTAATTGTCATGATTGGCTATATTTGTGTTGTCTTAGTCATTAATGTCTTGTCCACTAAGATAAGTACGAGGAGAGACACAACTTGGATTTTGACAACTCTCATTGATTGGTTCTTCTAACACCACAATAGATTCATCATCAAGAGGAGAGATATTAGGGGAAGAACTAATATGATCATTAGGAATGTCCAAGGTTGTATCTTCTTTCACTAAAACACTTTATAGGGAGAGGGTAGGAAATTTTTCTTAGCATGTCTCGATTTGTAAGCTATTAAAAATGTTTGAATAAAAATGAAAAGTACATGTAACCATTTCACGCAATGTTTCAGCAATATAAACAATGTATATGCAAAAATACAAATCATTTGTATCCAATATATTCTAATATTTAAGAATGTAAATAATGTACATGCAAGAATGAAATTTAATTTTAACAAACTAATGTAAAGTTTTATGAAGAAAAACATTGTATATGAAAAAGTGAAAAGTACTTTTATCAATGTGATGCAAAATTTTAGAAATGTAAGCATTTTAAGATGTAATGATGAAATTATTTTAAGAATGACCATCCTAAAATGATGATTTTGAGCTAGATGCATAAAACCAATGCTCCTGAAAATTTCTAGACTTATAGTATATGATACCAGGAGCCTAAGAAAGCACATAAATTAGGTTTTTGGTGCTATAATAGACAGTGAAAAATCTGGACAGGGACTAAGTCTCCCAGAATGGCAAATTAGTCCCAGCTACGATTTTTTTTTTTAAAAAAAATTAGAAATTTGCGACTGGTTTGAAAGGTTTTGATGTTGGATGACCAAAAGAAGAAAGGTAAATGCATATTTTGGATGATTTCCAATGATTTGAGATGCAAAACTCCAATTTATATACACTTTCATTAATGCAAAAAAAGTGAAACCCTAGAATGCAATTGAACCAAAGAAAAATGCAATGCCAACTAAATCTAGCGTGAGAAGGACTGTAAATCAGAAAAGAAGGGTGTAGGAATGTTGGGTTCACCAAAAATAAGCACAAATTTTAGGGGAAAGAGTTCCTCTCACATCAAAAATCTAGGGTTCATTCAATATTGAGGTAGATGATGTGGGGAAGTGAATGTGTGTGAAATGTGATGATATAAAGAAATAAATTGAAAAGGAAATGATTTATTTAATGCAAACTATTCAAATGCAAAGTGTTGGAAAACATAATGTTGTATGCAAACATGTACAAGATGACCTAAAAATGTAAACTAAACTAAACTAAACTGAAAGCTACGAAATAGAATGTGTGTACCTAGAATCTTAAGAGGGATGAGATGGAGGTCTAGAATGCTGATGGAATTATTGCAAAAGCCAACTAAGACACTTGTGCCAATTTGGGTGACTTAGTCCCAAATCTATAAAATTTGGTCTGAAGCTTGTTTTTGCCAAATGGGTGTCTAAATATGCAAAAACCACTTAAAGGCATGTCCAATGGGACTAGGTCTCTATTTTTGGTGACTTATTCCACTTCTAAATTTCTAGAAACCCGAAAGGGGGAACGAAAGCCCTCGGTCTACACTCTGGTTCTTCATAGGTGTCCACTTCTAAAACTCTAATTTCCAAGCCTGAGAGTGACTTTTAATGGATGTTTTGACTTTTCAAGAAAGGAGAGGTCTTCAAAAAGTCTACAAAGCCTTCAATGATATTCAATTTACATAAATTTGCAAACACACAAGGAAAGAAGGAGAAAATTTTGATTGTTAGGACATGTGGGTTTGCCTTGGTAAAACCCCTTTTAGGTAACTAAACCAAAGGGTGATCCCACAAAGCTGGTTTACAATTTCTGAGAGATTCTGGTTTTTGCTGAAATCACATATTTTTAGAAAATATAATGATTTAAGCCTTAAAAATTCCATTTTAAGGATTTCAATTGAAGAGGGTTTGATCAAACCACCTTAGATCAAACCCCCTTGGATAGAACCCTGCTAGTTTTAAACCATACCTACAACAGAGTATCCTTTACACCTATCAAAATGCTGATTAAAAAACACTTTTGATTTACCTTTTGGGGGATCAAATGAATTCAATTAAAATTTATTTCAAATGATCATGGTAGTCCTCAAAATAATATATCCAATGAATATAATTTTAATATGTTTTGGTTTTATTATGTATGTAGTTTTTTAGTTTTATTAAACATAGGTTTTTCACTAAAAATCAAGCTCTTTGTTTTGAACATGTGCAAAAATATAATATTATCACAATAAATTTATAAAAATATTTTCATGCTGGGTATTGATGTACTTGGTCCATTAAAAAAATAAAATTTTAATTTCAATACATACAAAGAAAGTTATGTTGTATACAGTCCACCTATGTTTCAATTGTAACTTGTTTGACTTCGAAACTTGATTAAAGAAAAAATATTCAATAAAACACTATGAAACCAAATTAAAGTGCTATATATCATAGTTATAAATCTAAATTAAAAAAAAATATAATTTTATCCTTCATACAAAAAAATTTATGTTGTATACGGTGAGAGTCACTCCTTAAAAATGTTGTTTTTTTGAAAAAGCTAGTTTTCAAAGGAGATGGAAAAAGAAGTATAATATAATTCCAAAAAAAATGAAAAAAATATTTTTAGAATCTAGAGACAAAACTCCACAAATCACTAGTTTGTATCATCTTCAAATTCCTCATGATTTAGCCGCTATAGGAGCCCGAACGTGAAGATTTAGTTAAAAAAATCAGTTCAGTGTCTAGTTTGCCCAAAAATTATAAACCAGTATTGTCGGATCACCCCAAATTGAATAAAAAATGTAATTAAGTATGAAAATGAAATAATGGAGTTAGTACCTTTCCTTGATGAATGATCTTGAGTTGCTGTAGCAATTATCCCTTGAATGCTCCAGAAAGATGTCTTGTTGACTTAGAATACTCAAACCCTAACTTGCTTGAGAAGAGTGATGAGAGAAGAAGGCGATAGAAGAATGGGGCTTAGGAGATGTAGAATAGAAGAATTAGATAATAGGATGAAAAAGATGAGAAAAACACTTATTTATACATGTTGTGCCCTAATTTCCCCAAAAATAACACAACATAGGCTGACCTTAGGGTTTAGAAGACAAAATCTTGCAAGAATTTTAAGTTAATTTTGATATTTATGCCAAAAGTGAGTAGGTTGCCCAAGGTGGCGACCTAGTCCACTTGAAAAAATTCAAGTGGTGATCAGGAATTAAAATATGATAAATGATGTTTTTCGGGATTGTCTCACAAAACACACTAAAGTAGGACCTATAAGTGCATTAAGGGGTCATTTTGTCATAAGAAAGGGTTGATTTAGTGATGAAAAGCCTAGGAAAATGTGAAAATGTTTTAGAACACATTACACCACTTTGGCACAAGGATTGGAAAGGGGTAAAAATAGGTCCAAAATTCATAAGAAAGGCCCAAATGAGTGAAAAGTGTCAAGGTGACACTTTTTGGTGAAAATAATAGTTTATTCCCCCGGGCCTAGTGGGGAATGGTTGAGATTGAATCTCAACATTGCATCTTGATCATTGATTTAAAATCTTAGAGCATTGGTTCCAATAGTGGAAACTAGGCCCTGCACCTGCAACGGGACAGGTGTCACTAACCTGTTGACCCTACTGCTTTTAATAAAATATTATTTTAATCTTGCGGGGTTGGAAGGGAGTGGTTAGGATTTAATCTCCAAATCCAACGATCGACAATCTGCACATGCATAAATGTTATTTTTAACAAAGGAAATGGACTAGGCTGACGAGACTTAAACCCTCAGAAATTAATGACGTAAGACATAAGTCAATAACATGAAATATTTTTCCCGAATTAGGAAGTATTTAAATGATGGGAAAATATTTGTTGATCAACAAACATAGACCAAGGGGCCGGTAAAAGTATGTTCATAATGGCTCAAGTTGTAACTTGGGTGACTAGTAACTACGTGTAATAAGTCAACAAAGGATTAGAACGCCCAAGGGTTTAAGACCATAAAATTTGAAATGGTGGTTTTCTAACCAGAACCCTAAACCCTACCCTTGGGCATAGAGGAAATAACTCAAGATAGCAAAGAACCAACTCAAATTTTTATAATTTTAGAAGCTCTACCACATTTCCCAGTCCTTTCTTTTTCTTCCATTTGTTTTCTTCAATTGTACATTAACTTCCATATGTCTTTCTTTGAACTTCTTGATTTGTTATCCCAGCTTTTTGATGTACTCATTTGCTTCTCCTAGACTTTCCTTCAAATTTTTTTTCTTAGTTTCAACTCTATCAAGATCTTCAAGAGCAGCCTTAAGCTCTTCTTTGTCAAATATGTAGTCATCTTCTATATACTCAATTATAGAAATTTCTTCTTGAGGGACAAGACACTTGTTATCTTCCATGTGTTCAAACTTCCAAGATCTTCATCAAGTTGTGAGCCTCTTCCTGAAGGAATCAGGCTCTGATACTAATTGTTGAACATTCAAAATACTGAGAGGGGGGGTGAATCAGTATTCTATTAAACTTTTGAACACAATTTATCCAATCACCAAAACATATTAACTAAAATAAAGAATGAAAGCATGAATCATCCACAAAGTCAGAAAACACATGAACACTAGGATTTTTATGTGGAAAACCCACAATGGGAAAAACCACAATGAGGATTAGTTCACAATATATTATATTTGGATATAGTATAGTATAGGGGCTCACTGATAGGATACAGTGTACTTATAAAGCTCACAACCAGATTTAAGTATAATACAAAAATGGATCACTTCCAAATTATGAAGTGATACAAAGTGCACCTTCCTTGTACTATATTTCATTTCCTTTGATACTTTGAATATGAAGTACTACTCTGCTTAGTAGTTGCTGAACAAATTTTCTATGATTTTGAACTCTTACCACTCAATTTACATGGTTGCATCATCCGAGACCACTCATACCTGATATTACATTTATGCTCACAACTATATCTTTCTTCAACTCCAACATGTCTCATATATATACCCAAATGCATTCACACACATCAATTTGGTCGGCCTAATTAGATGTAAATGAAAATAATCCAAAATAGCTTTGTCGAAACCACACATGATTCAAAATCATCTTCATGCCCAAGCAACCGTGCAATACTTAATTTAGGTCCACATGGATTTAAAATAGATCCAACAAACACATATAATGTATATTCAATCTTCTCAACACATATCATGTATTAGGCTGGCCAAGAATTTGACCTAATCACAAAATATTTGAATCATACACACGTTTCCCAATACAGATGACTTCTAGATTTGATGTATCTTTAATTTCACATTTTTCTGACATCAGTGAGACTAACTCTAGAACTGTAGTATCAAAACATTCTTTTTGAGGAAATGTGGAATCTCCCACACTAATACACTGAACAAAGAGATGTAAGTGATCTGTATAGAGTTGAAATCTATCATTGATATCTTTCAGTATGCTTTAGAAAACTTCTCAAGATCTTGAATATAATTGTATAAGCCAATGATAATGATATGATTAAAAGAGCAAATTTATACTTCTTCTTACGATGAAGTGTAGACCCAAAAACCGATGCACTAAACCACAACATCATCAAAAAAGAACACTTAGCCAAATTTTTGATATATCATCTTTTCAGTGTAGTTAGTACTATACAAATGATACCAAAAATGCTTCCCCACAATGTTGACATCAGTGACAACACTAGGTCAGTCAAATCAACCAATGTATGTATACTTCATGCTCATGTTGCCAAGATGCATCAACAATGAAAAACTTCCAAACTTCCGACAACATATACATCTCTTTTTCTCACATTTTTAGGGTTTATTAATGCCTATTAAATAGAAATTTGATTGCAAATTTTTGTTTTTTATTTTTTATTTTATTAATCTAATTAGAGGTGTTATTTTTTATTTTATTAATAGTAGGCTACATCATTGATGAAGTACAACCAACAATATTATGTATTGAATGTGGTTTGTACAATTTAAATGTCTATATTGGAATGTGGACTTCATCCCATCATGCAGTTTGTTGCTCGCCACACTTTATGACTATCCAAGATCCCCTTTAAACTTCCCCACACTACATAAATATCTTATCCTTTTTCAAATGGATTAGGAATTTGCATCGCTATTTTTTTTAAATATTGATGGGGTTACTAATTTATATATTGTACAATATAAATACAATAAAAAATATATAAATATTATATATATTAATATATGGGTAAGTGCACGAAGATGGCTCCTAAGAGGGGGACTTAAGTGGACAAATTTTCTTTGAAATTAGGAAATACTGATCTTGGACGTGAAATTGAGGATATTTACACTCAAAATTTTGAGATGGAACACAAAAAAGGATCGAAGTGCTCCAATTCTACTTTCTAAACTACTAATTTATTTTTAAAATGGTTGATGTTAAGGGGTTCAAAAGAGGGATGTACACAAATTGGTTTTGTTTTTGTCAGAAAACCATAACATAACAACTCTTGTACAACCCTATTTGATTTTTTACTAATTTTCGAACTGGACATTTCCTCAAAAAAAGAATTTTGGTCGTGCTACCCCTACAAAATTTGGAAACTAATTGATTTTATTTTTTTTAAATAAAAATAAATTGTAGAATGGATTCTAGTTTATAAAAACGTAATTTATTTGAAAATTTGATGAACGGTTAATTTATAACGAAAAAAATACCAAACATTGCTTTTTGGAAAAAAAAGACATACAAATAAAATAAATTATGGATGAAAGGCTTAATATTTTCAGAAAGTGAAAAAAATTACATCGTTGGATAGCTAAGAGAGAACCCAACATTAACCATGTGTTCGATTTTTTTGATATTGAACCACGTGGAATCCTGACGGTGAGCACGAACTTGATTACGTGAAATATGGTAGATTTTTTAGAAACACGTCTATGGTCGTTGGGAATGCCTTCCAAGCCTTTGGGTTGGTAATCCAAGGAAAATACCAAGCCTAAGGCTTGGGAATTTCCAAAGGAAGATATAACGCGAGCGCGCTATAACACGCTCACATTATATTTCAGTTTTGACTTTGTTTTTGCTTCTGTGGGAAACATGTCAACTAAGAAATAATGCAAGCGCATTATAATGCACTCGAGTTATGTCCTCCTTTATGTTAAATTCCAATATATTGAATGTATGCTGATATATTTGTATCTTTGTATGTACATGTATGCTTCTATGTCATGTATGCATGCTTGTATGTATGCACGTTGTAGACACCCAAAATTGTCCATGTCATAATATTACCTAGTCGATGCATGACCTTGTAAGACATTTTGTAGTATTTTATCCTAGGTCATTACATTATCCCACTTATCCCATTTATTCCACTTAATCACCTTCCTAATTAATTAAATAAATCCCCCCTTCACATGTCTCAAAATAATTCAAATTAAATATTTGAATTAATCCCACTTTTACCACATTGCAACATGTGTCACATGACTACAACTCTTCACATGCACAAATAATTTAAATAATTTTATTATTTAAATTATGAGATTCCCACTCACATCCTATTTTTACCCCCATTCATTATGCGTCATAAGCATCTTTTCTTCAAAATAAATAAAAGAATCCCACTTATTTCCTCACATCTTAATTTTAGCCTCTTGTCATAATCCACTTAATGTGCATCATAGACACTAAAATAAACTTTTAATCCTAGCCACACATATCACAAATTTGAATTTTAATCTTGGCCATCAAATCAAATTAGCCTTCTCCTATAAATCAAGCCTGTCATAGGTCATTTGGAGAATCTTCTTCTAGCATCCTCACTCTACCAAAAATTTTCTCAATCTTCTTATCTATCTATCTATTTTTCTTCTATTATCTTCATCTTATCGTTATGCTGCGAAAATGAGCAATCAACATATCAAAAATCAAACCTTCAAAATCTTGCATTCTCATGTAGATGGAGAAGAGCAATGGAGATAAATCAAATCTAGCTTGGAGATCGGTTTGCTTTGCTTTCTTGTTTTGATTTTCATGCTAGTGTGTGCTCTATTGTGCTTGTTAGGGTCTTCATATCTTGTTGTTTTAGTTTTATATTTGATTTTACCTAACTTACATTTGGTGAACCCGATGTGAATCATTTGATCTAGCTTGCTTTTTGTAGGTTTTATTGTTTCTTTTTTGTTGTAGATTTACCAATTTTTTGATGAAACCCGAGGTTTTACAAATTCTATCATATCTTTCAAATGGCTGCATATTTCTCTACAAGATTTTCATAAAAGCTTATAAATCATCTCAAGAGGCTATAGTAAACAATATGAGGGCTTATCACGAATTTTTCAAGAGTTATCATGATTTTATATTTTTTCATAAAATTATCTTTCTGGACATAAATGAATGACTTTTTCAAAAACGTTTACATTTCTAGAAAGCTCTTACAATTATAATAGGGGTTTGTTTTTTACAGAATTGATTTTGATGTTAAATGAAGTTCTAAATAAGCTAATCTATAGTTTTTGTATGTTTTTAACAAATCCACATTTTTGAGTGCAAAACAGGAAATTTTTCTAACTTCTTTACATTTCTGGAAAGCTCTTAGAAAATTAATAGGGGTTCCTTGTTTGAGTTTTTATTTTTCAGATCAATAACATCTTCAAATAATCAAATCTGATTTGGTTATGTTAAAAATATGTATCTGAAATTGAAATTTCTTGATCAACTTTTTGTTTTGGCTGCATTCTAATGTCATTTTTTTATTTTGCAGATGATAAGGAGCTGTAGAAGCAGCAATATCATTCATACACATCAGATTGAAAAACAAAAAAAATTGGGTGCACTCATTCTGTTATCTTTATCTCTCATTTGATCAATCAATTTTGTTTGCAAAACACTTGAATTTGGAGCTTTAAAATGAACATCTTGTTTGCAATCACATTTTCAAATTGGGATTAAAAAGAATCATTGTCTTTCATCACACATTTTAAATTGGGCTTAAAAAGAATCATTGTCTTTCATCACACATTTTGGCTTTGGGTTAAAAAATAACAAGTGTTTGAACTGTTTTACACACATTTCAATTTTCTAAAGGGAAATTAACAATTGTGAGTGTGAATCAAGTGCATGTGTGATAAAAAACACCTCACTTGGTTTGCTTTTGTCATACCTTTCATGGGAGGCCTGCTAGGAGATTTCATCACCCCTAGGGATGACCTCAATCAAAGTGTGAATCGAAAGACACGCTTCTTTGAGAGTTAAAATCTTACCACTCTTGGGTAAGCCCCAAAAAAATTTATACCTTTGGGAAGTGAAGGTGAAGGGTGGGTTACCCCTTTCTCTCGGCTGTGTGGCAGGATTTTTCTTTCAAATTATCCCTATTCAATCTCGTGCATCCTAGTTTAAGACTTAATTGGCCATACCCACTTGACTAGTTCTAGGACTTGTTGATGTGTCGTCTTCAAGTTCATGCTTAATCATCACATTCATAATTTCAAATTCAAACTTGATTATGTGTCTTGCGTGTGTGATTCATGTGTGTACATGTGTAATCATTTGTTTGAAAATTGCCATATCAAGCTATAAACACCAACACATAAACATACCATTCTAATCATCCTAATCATCATTTTTTCTAATCACATTCAAATCAATTTCATCCTAATCAATCCAAGTCATTCAATCTAATCATTTCATCATCATCATCACCCTAATCCTAGTCAAACACTTGCTAAAATGGTCCTAATCCTTAACAATTCCAATCACAAGCCCAAGGTCATACTTCGAGGAGCCCCTTCACCTAATCATGAAGATAATCCAAAACCACATATCCTCCAAGGTGGGTCAAACTTTGCTGCTAGTGATGATGAGAATTTTGTAGATCTTAGTGATGATGAAAACTTTGTAGAAATCTTAGGTCACCTTAATGATACTTTTGACAAGGGAAATACCACCATAAGTTTGGAATCATACACCATTCCATCTACTAGTCCTCCATCACCATTTAATAAAATTCCTATTTCAAAGCATACTAGTCCTACACCAACACCACCATCTAGCTTCTCAAGCAATAATCCATCAACCAAAGAATCCTTTAACGATTCTCTCCAAAGACTACTAGCATAGAAAAGACCATCCCCATGTCAAGCACCCATTAATGAGCTTGCCAACAAACCTTTGAATGTCATGCCTATTCTTCCAACCCCATCACGTGGTCCACAATCTATTGATCATAAAAATCATACCAAGCCTCTTCTAGAGCCTTCTACTTACATTTCCACTCAAATCCAAGAGCTATGTGAAGATCATTATCCTAAGCATGAGGAAACATTAACCTCTCATTCTAATCAAGATCTAGGCCCTTCTAATGATCCCACTCATAACATACTTGGTCATATTCATGATGAAGCTTCCCTCTATGATATAGATCCTACCTATGATCAAGAAGGCCATGATGACCCTCTTAGCCAACTCTATCCATTCCATGGTCAAGAGCCTATCACTTCACCTATCCATGAGCAAGAAACCTCCATTTCTCCTATAGACCCCCTACCTAGTCCTATCCATGATCCCACATTATCCACTTGTCATGATGAGACACATGCCTCCCAAGTAAATATAGAAGATCAAACCAATAGTGTGGATCTAAATGAACATAATCAAGATCCTAATGATCCTTCCACATCCACTATAAACCCCATTTCAAATCCACCAACATGTATTATTGGTCTATCCATCTTTATTCATGAATGTTCCTCCTTAGAACAACAAAAACCTTTATCCACTTCACCTTCTTCATCTAGTAATGAACTCAAGTCTAGTGTCCAAAACACACCTAGTCCCATTGTCCATCATATGCTTCAAAACATGATCTACCAAGGTAAAGGTTTAGGCCTTCATGAACAAGGTATTTTGGAGCCAATCCATGTCAAGGTCCCTCCACACTCTTATGGCCTTCGATATACACCCCAAGGACACCAATCTAAAGATGTTGTTACTTCCTCCATCCATCATAAGTTCTCTTTCCACCATAAATCCTATCATATGCCAAAAGCATATGTTGCCATCCCTCATCCATCATCCTACAAATGTCAAAAGCATGTGACTGTACACCTTCCACCATCAACTTTGCCACTACTTCTTCCAACTCCTAATATCCATCCATCTAATCTACCTCCACTACTACCAACACCTAATATCCCCATTATCCAATCCCCTTATCCACCTCTCCATAAATCCCTTAAAAATCCTAATCATGACCAATCAATGCACACATTGTCTAAACATGAAGCTTTCACTCATTCCACCATACCCATGGGATTCAAAAGCAAAAATTTTGATGCCTCTATGTATAAATCAAAAAATATGAAGGGTACCCATGCCCTAGAATACAAAAGCAAAGAACCAAAGAAAAATCCATCCAAAAAGCAATATAAGATCATACTTTCAAAAGAAAAGTCTATAAACAGAATGGTTTGGGTACCTAAGAAAAAGGAAAACAAGTCAAATGACGCATCTACATCTCAAAAATTCCAACCATCCACTTCCACCTCACATTCCCACTCTATTCAAGAATCTCATATTTCATCTCACAAGAAAAATAAAAGTCATAAAAATACTAAATCTATGTGGGTACCTAAAGCACTTCATCACCCATCTCCTAAGCAACCATCTCCATTGCTTGCTACACCCCCTCCACATCAAAAGCTTCAATGTTTATCACAATGTGTGCAACCATTGGTCATGGTTCCCTTCCATTTCACAACGATTCCACATACCTCCATATCCTCACCCTTCACTCATTATCCTACATACCCCCCCCCCATCACCTTCCTATGGTCCATGCTTTTGGCTAAGCCTCTCATTCATCTCCCCTTCATAATCCATATCATAATCCACCAATCCCTCCATAATCCACATCATAATCCATCATCTACCTACTCCATCTCCCTTTCATGTCATCCCTTACCAACATCTATGAGCATAATGACATTTGACATGGTCCATGTGATGACATCCATCTCTAATGGGACTATCATCTTTCATGGAACTAGAAACTTGAGTCCCTCCTATCCATATTCCCCTTCTCTTATCCAAAAATCCAAAAAGTCAAAAAAGTCAAAAAAAAAAAAAAAGAGTAAAGAGAAATCCCTTCATCCAACGGTGAAAACCTGGTAAAAAGGCGCCCTGGATAAGTACCATGATGAAAACCTGGCAAATAGGCGTCATGTGTAGGTTTATCTTCTATGTCACTTACACTTGGGGGCACTTTGTCTCATCTGCACTATCTATCCTATCATGTCATTTCTTATCATATCATGTCCATCCTACCTACCATATTTATCTATCATACCCATATACTTATCATATTGAGTCCATTCATCCTCTCTTCCTCTTTTTGATCTTGATAAAAATATGGGGCAAAATGTTGAAACATGCTTTGGATATCTTTTGATATACCTCATCCTTCCAAACAAGCCTATCATTATCCTAGTGTCATAAGCTTTGTCATGAATAATCCTAAGTATTGTACCTAGAATGGGGCATGTTATTCCTATGCGACATAGTCTTTGGAGATCACATCCCTGCCCTCTTATCATGCATACATCCTGTCATTTTTTATCCATCCATATATCATGAGCCTTTTGTCCCTTATCCTATCACCCACCCTTTCATCCATCAATCACATCTATATCCTTGCACCTAGACTTGGTTTTCCCTTGTCATTGGTATCTAGCACAAAGGCTACCCAAATTGTCATCCATTGACATCTCAAAACATTTCAAAAATCCAAAAAAATCACATAGGCCAAAAATCCAAAAAAAATCAAATATTCCAAAAATCCAAAAAAATCAAAACATTTCGAAAAAATCTAAAAAAAATCAAAACATTTCAAAAATCCAAAAAATCAAAACATTTCAAGAATCCAAGCAATAAAATCAAACCAAATCACTTCAACGCATCAATTCAACTTCTTCAAATCAATTTTTTCATCAAATTATCTAATCACATCACTTCTTCTAATCAAATCCATTCTTCTAATCAATCACATCACTTCTTCTAATCAAACCCATTCTTCTAATCAATCTAATCATTATCATCAAATCAAATCATTTCTTCATCAATCCAATCAATCAAAATCATTCCAAGTAAATTATTCCTCAATTTAATTCAACAATCATCATCCAAATCTTCAAATCAAGCATCTTCAATCCTTCCAAGCAATAATCCAAATGCAACTCAATCCTTAATCCATACCAACAAAGCTAATCAATCTTTCCAAATTATCCAATCACATCCTTTGGTCTTGATCCTAATCTTGTTGTAAACCCAATCAATCATTCAATCATCCTTGTGTTGATCTAGGGATATATCGTTCCCCGCAATGAAAACACTATCATCATCATCAATCAATCAATCAATTATCCTTCTGTTGATCTAGGGATATATCATTTCCCACAATGACAACACTATCATCATCATCAGTCAATCAATTAATCATCGGTTTACAGCTTGACAGGGGCAATACCTTGTTTGTTTTTGTATCATTTGTGCATGCTTGCTTGCTTGCTTGCTTGTGTGTTTTATCATTTCAATTTGCATTTGCATCAAATCTGAATCACTCCTAGCTAATATTCATATCTTGTATCTAGACAAGGTTGTATTATGCTGGGGCATGAGACACATCATCACCTTGGTCCTTATACCTTGGTGCATAACGTCTAGTGCTATATCAAACATATGATTACTCACTTTATTGTAGCATAACGTGTCATTTTTCTTTTTCATCTACTTCTTATCTTGTATCATTCATCTTATCCCTCCTTTATCATTTCATTCATTTCAAGAGAATATCCATGTTTATACAACCTTCCTATCCTCTCGAGGGGGCATCATCATCATTATCATATCCTATATCATCATCCCATTTCTTCATATCTTTTGCATCATCATATTCTTCTATCATCCCTTTCCTTCATTCATCATACTCCTCACTTCTTCAAGTGGTTGGGGAATCATTTTTTTTTCATCTATCCATAGCTTAGCTTCTTTGAAATGATGTTACTCGACATAAATTCCACCATCTCGAACATCATCTCAAAGAGAGGCAAAATGTAGACACCCAAAATTGTCCATGTCATAATATTACCTAGTCGGTGCATGACCTTGTAAGATATTTTGTAATATTTTATCCTAGGTCATTACATTATCCCACTTATCCCATTTATTCCACTTAATCACCTTCCTAATTAATTAAATAAATTCCCCCTTCACATGTCTCAAAATAATTCAAATTAAATATTTGAATTAATCCCACTTTTACCACATTGCAACATGTGTCACATGACTACAACTCTTCACATGCAAAAATAATTTAAATAATTTAATTATTTAAATCATGAGATTCCCACTCACATCCTATTTTTACCCCCATTCATTGTGTGTCATAAGCATCTTTTCTTCAAAATAAATAAAAGAATCCCACTTATTTCCTCACATCTTAATTTTAGCCTCGTGTCATAATCCACTTAATGTGCATCATAGACACTAAAATAAACTTTTAATCCTAGCCACACATATCAGAAATTTGACTTGTAATCTTGGCCGTCGAATCAAATCAGCCTTCTCCTATAAATCAAGCCTTTCACAGGTCATTTGGAGAATCTTCTTCTAACATCCTCACTCTGGCAAAAATTTTCTCAATCTTCTTATCTATCTATCTATTTTTCTTCTATTATCTACATCTTATCATTATGCTGCGAAAATGAGCAATCAACATATCAACAATCAAACATTCAAAATCTTGCATTCTCATGCAGATGGAGAAGAGCAATGGAGATAAATCAAATCTAGCTTGGAGATCGGTTTGCTTTGCTTTCGTGTTTTGATTTTCATGCTAGTGTGTGCTCTATTGTGCTTGTTAGGGTTTTCATATCTTGTTGTTTTAGTTTTATATTTAATTTTCCCTAACTTACACATGTATGCCTTTATGTATCAATGCATATATATTATATGTATGTATGTAAGATTGTATCTACACATGTATGTATGTATTTACGTATGTATTTAAAGGGAGGGAGAATTTAGAGACACTGAGAGTCTGGAGAGATGGAGAGGGGGTGGAAGTGAGAGTTTAAGAGAGAGGGAGTGGGACAAAAGGGGTTGGAGTGAGAGGGACTTAGTTAGGTAGGGTGGGAGGGATAGAGGGAGGCACAAAGAGAGTGGGGGTAGGAGAGAGATAATTGAGAGAGATGAAGAGAGAGAGAGGGGGGAGAGAGAGATGAAGAGAAAAAGAGAGTTATGTAGGTAGGGTGGAAAAGGGAGAGACTTGAGAGATAGGTAGTGAGAGGGAGTGTGAAAGAGAGGGAGTGTGAGAGAGAGAGGGAGTGGGAGATAGATGGAGTGAGAGTGAGAGACCTCAGAGAGGGAGAGGGTGTGGGAGGGAGTGACATGATAGAGGTAGAGAAAGAGGGGGGTGGATTGAGAGGGACTTATCTAGGTGGGGTGGAAGGGATAGATAGAGAGAGGGGAGAGAGAGAGAGAGATAGAGTTACTTAGGTAGGTTTCCAAAGGGAGAGACCTCAGAGATAAGGGGGGTGGGATGGAGAGACATTAGAGAGAGGGAGAGAGAGGGAGTGGGAGAGAGTGGGAGAGAGTGGGAGGGACATAGAGCGAGATGGATAGAGGGAGCGAGAGAGGGTGGTAGGGATTGATTGAACGAGAGGTACGTAGAAAGAGGGAGACAATATATAGAGACAATTAGAGAGAGTAGGAGGGAGGGAGAGAGGGAGAGGTGATAAGTATAGATAGAGAGAAAGTGATAGGGGCTGAGGGTATAGGGTTGAGAGATTAGGGTGGAGGACTTATAGGGTTGATGGTTTCCAGGGTATTAGAGTTTAAGGTTTGAGGGTTGAGGGAATAGGGTCGATGGTAGAGGGTAGAGGGTATTTGGTTGAGGGTATAGGGTGAAAGTTTTAAGGGTTTAGGGTAAAGGGTTTACTTGGTTGAGGGTAGAGGGTTTATGGTATATGTTTGAGGGTACATGGTTGAAGGATTATGTTCAGGGTCCAATGTAAGGGGTAGAGGGTTTACGGTTTAAGGATTGAGGGTTGAGGGATTAAGAGTTGAGGGTTGAGAATTGAGGGATGACGTTTCAATGTATAAGGTAGAGGGTAGAGGGTAGAGGGTTTAAGGGTTTAGGGTTTAAGGGTTGAGGGTTGAATATTTAGGGTTTAAGGTTGAGGGTTGAGGGTTGAGGGTATAGGGTATAGGGCCGAGGGATTAGGGTTGAGGGTCCAATATAGAGGGTAGAGGTTCTAAGGGTTGACAGATTAAGGGTTGAGGATTTAGGGATTAGGGTAGAGAGTTTTCTTGGATTTAATGGTTGAGAGATTAAGGGTTGAGGGTTTAGGGATTAGGGTTGAGAGTAGAGGTTAGAGGGTAGAGGGTTTACGAGTTAGGGTTTATGGTTTTTGGGTTTAGGGTTGAGGGATTAAGAGGTTATAGAGTAGAAGGTATAGGGGTTGAGGGATTATGGTTTAAGGGTTGAGGGTTGAGGGTTTAGGGCTTAAGAGGGTATAGGGGTAGAGGGATTAGGGTTGAAGGGTTGAGGGTTGAGGGATAAGGGTTGAGGGTTGAGGGTTGAGGAATTAAGAGGGTATAGGGGTTGAGGGATTAGGGTTTAAAGGTTGGAGGTTGTGGGTTGAGGGATTAAGGGTCAAGAGGGTTGAGGGATTAGGGTAGAGAGTTTACTAAGTGGGTTTACGAGTTGGGTGATTAGGGTTGAGGGTAGAGGGTAGAGGAATGACGGTAGAGGGTAGAGAGTTTACGGGTTAGGGTTTAAGGGTTTACTGTTTAGGGTTGAGGAACTAAGAGGTTATAGACTAGAGGGTATAGGGGTTGAGATATTAGGATTTAAGGTTTGAAGGTTGAGGGTTGATAGATTAGTGTTGAAGGGTTGAGGGTTGAGGAATTAAGAGGGTATAGGGGTTGCGGGATTAGGGTTTAAAGGTTGAAGGTTGAGGGTTGAGGGATTAGGGTAGAGATTTTACTAAGTGGGTTTAAGGGTTGAGGGTAGAGGGTATAGGATTGATGGTAGAGGGTTAGGGTTTTAGGGTTTAGGGTTTAGGGTTGAGATATTAAGAGGTTATAGAGTAGAGGGTATAGAGGTTGAGAGATTAGGCTTTAATGTTTGAGGGTTGAGGGTTCAGGTATTAAGAGGGTATAGGGGTTGAGGGATTAGGGTTTAAGGGTTGAGGGTTGAGGGATAACGGTTGAGGGTTGAGGAATTAAGAAGGTATAGGGGTTGCAGGTTAGGGTTTTAAGGTTGAAGGTTGAGTTTTGAGGGATTAAGGGTCAAGAGGGTTGAGGGATTAGGGTAGAGAGTTTACAAAGTGTGTTTAATGGTTGGGGGATTACGGTTGAGGGTAGAGGGTAGATGATTGACGGTAGAGGGTTTATGGGTTAGGGTTTAAGGGTTTAGGGTTGAGGGTTGAGGTATTAAGAGGTTATAGAGTAGAGGGTATATGGGTTGAGAGATTAGGGTTTAAGGTTTGAAGGTTGAGGGTTGAGGGATTAAGAGGGTATATGGGTTGAGAAATTAGGGTTGAAGGGTTGAGGGTTGAGGAATTAAGAGGGTATAGGGGTTGCAGGATTAGGGTTTAAAGGTTGAAGGTTGAGGGTTGAGGGATTAAGGGTCAAGAGCATTGAGGGATTAGGGTAGAGAGTTTACTAAGTGGGTTTAAGGGTTGGGGGATTAGGGTTGATGGTAGAGGGTAGAGGATTGACTGTAGAGGGTAGAGGGTTTACGGGTTAGGGTTTAAGGGTTTAGGGTTTAGGGTTGAGGGATTAAGAGTTTAAAGAGTAGAGGGTATAGGGGTTGAGATATTAGGGTTTAAGGGTTGAGGGTTGAAAGATTAAGAGGGTATAGGGGTTGAGGGATTAGGGTTGAAGGGTTGAGGGTTGAGGGATAAGGGTTGAGGAATTATGAGGGTATAGGGGTTGCGAGATTCAGGTTTAAAGGTTGAAGGTTGAGAGTTGAGTGATTAAGGGTCAAGAGGGTTGAGGGATTAGGGTAGAGAGTTTACTATGTGGGTTTAAGAGTTGGGGGATTATGTTTGAGGGTAGAGGGTAGAGGATTGATGGTAGAGGGTAGAGGGTTTACTGTTTAGGGTTTAAGAGTTTAGGGTTTAGGGTTGAGGGATTAAGAGGTTATATAGTAGAGGGTATAGGGGTTGAGAGATTAGGGTTTAAGGGTTGAGGGTTAAGGGTTTAGGGATTAAGAGGGTATGGGGGTTGAGGGATTAGGGTTGAATGTTTGAAGGTTGAGGGATAAGGGTTGAGGGTTGAGGAATTAAGAGGGTATAGGGGTTGCTGGATTAGGGTTTTAAGGTTGAAGATTGAGGGTTGAGGGATTAAGGTTCAAGAAGGTTGAGGCATTAGGGTAGATATTTTACTAAGTGGGTTTAAGGGTTGGGGGATTAGGGTTGAGGGTAGAGGGTAGAGGATTGACAGTAGAGGGCATAGGGTTTATAGGTTAGGATTTAAGGGTATAGGGTTTAGGGTTGAGGGATTAATAGGTTGTAGAGTAGAGGGTATAGGGGTTGAGAGATTAGGGTTTAAGGGTTGAGGGTTAAAGTTAAGGGATTAAGAGGGTATAGGGGTTGAGGAATTAAGAGGGTATAGTGGTTGAGGGATTAGGCTTTAAAGGTTGAAGGCTGAGGGTTGAGGGATTAAGGGTCAAGAGGGTTGAGGGAATAGGGTAGAGAGTTTACTAAGTGGGTTTAAGGGTTAGGGGATTAGGGTTGAGGGTAGAGGGTAGAGGATTGACAGTAGAGGGTAGAGGGTTTACGAGTTACAGTTTAAGGGTTGAGAGATTAAGAGGTTATAGAGTAGCTAATATAGGGTTTGAGACATTAGGGTTTAGGGGTTGAGGGTTGAGGGTTGAGGGATTAAGAGGGTATAAGGGTTGAGGGTTGAGGGATAAGGGTTGAGGGTTGAGGAATTAAGAGGGTATATGGGTTGCAGGATTAGGGTTTAAAGGTTGAAGGTTAAGGGCCAAGGGATTAGAGTAGCGATCTTACTAAGTGGTTTTAAGGTTCAGCGAATTATGGTTGAGGGTAGAGGGTAGAGTATTGACGGTAGAGGGGAGAGGGTTTACGAGTTACAGTTTAAGGGTTTACGGTTTAGGGTTGAGGGATTAAGAAGTTATAGAGTAGAGGGTATAGGGGTTGAGAGATTAGGGTTTAAGGGTTGAGGTTTGAGGGTTGAGGGATTAATAGGGTATAGGGGTTGAGGGATTAGGGTTGAAGGGTTGAGGGTTGAGGGATAAGGGTTCTTGCTTGAGGCTTGAGGAATTAAGAGGGTATAGGTGTTTTGGGATTAGGGTGTAAAGGTTGAAGGTTGAGGGTTGAGGGTTGAGGGATTAGGGTAGATAGTTTATTAAGTGGTTTTAAGGGTTAGGGGATTAGGGTTGAGGGTAGAGGGTTAGGGTTTAAGGGTTTAGGGTTGAGGATTGACGGTAGAGGGTAGAGGGTTAGGGTTTAAGGGTTTAGGGTTTTGTGCTGAGGGATAAATAGGTTATAGAGTAGAGGGTATAGTGGTTTAGGGATTAGGGTTTAAAGGTTGAAGGTTGAGGGTTGATGGATTAAGAGGGTATAGGAGTTGAGGGATTAGGGTTTAGGGTAGAGATTATTGGGTTGAGGGTAGAGAGTAGAGGGTAGAGGGTGTTTAGTGTTTAGGGTTTAAGGGTTTAAGGGTTTAGGTTAACCCTCTACCCTTTATCTCTCTCTTAGTCAGTCTCTCCCTCCCTTTGTATCTCCATCTCTCCCACTATCTATTTCTCCCACTCTCCCCTTCTCCCACTCTCCCACTCTCTCCCACTATCTCTTTCTCCCACTCTCCCCTTATCCTACTCTCCCACTCTCCCCCTCTCTCCCTCCCTCTCTATCTCCATATTTTGAACTCCCTCTCCCTCCCTCTCTCCCTCTTTCTCTCCCACTTACTCTCCCTCCCACTCTACCACTCTCCCTCTCTCTCCCTCTCCCTCTCTCTGTCTCCCTCCTTCCCTCCCTCTCTCTGTCTTTCTCTTCCACTATCTCTTTCTCTCCCACTCTCCCTCTCACTTTCCTTCTTTTTCTCCCACTCTCTCTCTATCCCACTCTCCCTCTCCCAATTTCTCTCCCACTATCCCCCTTTGTCCCTCCCTATCTATCTTCATGTATCACACTATCTCTTTCTAATCCTCTCCCTCTCCCTCCTTCTCTCCCTTCCTCCCTCTCCCTCTCTCCCTCCCTCCATCCCTCCCTCTCTCTCTCTCTCTCTCTCTCTCCCACTCTCCCTTTCTCTCCCTCTATCTCTTTCTAACCCTCCCTCTCTCTCTCTCCACCCCTCCCCCCCTCTCTCTCCCTCTTTCTCTCCCACTCTTGTAGAAGATATGCTGAGAAGATTTGGGAACATTTATTTGAAATACTAAATGAGACTGCAAGATGTCAACTATTTGTTGAAATGATGCGGGGTGTAAAGTATAGGAACATCATGAAGACTCTTGGGTTGAGAACATCGAATGAATTGAGTGAAGACACTATTTTGAAGAATCTAAGGGATGCTTATGAGAGTGTGGGTATGAAATCATGCTCAAAGGATAATAATGTCACCCGATGTGTCATTACATCCACTTTGGTAAGTTATTAAATAAAGATAGCTCATCTCATTAAAAATATGAGTGAACACATAGGAATTCATAGAATTTTTTTATCAAGAGCCATTCAAAGGGGGCAAAGAATTGAGAGCAATGATTCAAATGAATTATGGGCATTCTCGGGGAGACCGTCATGAAAAAAAGAATAAGTTGTTGAAGCCTTGATAACATTAATTGAAGAGTATTGGAAGAATAACACAAAGCCATCTCTGAATCAAAGGGATGTGGTAAGAAGGAGAATCCGTAGTCAGAATTGTGAGCCACATCCAAAGCATTTTTCGGATATGACGCAAACCCAATTTTTTCAAAAATTTGAAAATGATTGTCCTCAAATTAGTATTTCTCAAAGATTTTTTGAAATTCTTAAACCTTTTTATGTCAAGATAAATCAAACATGCACCACTTGTTGTTGTAGACTACATATTGAATTTTCTAACCATTATGATGTTTATCGTTCTATATGTGTAGATTTGCATACTAACGATGTTTTGCAGGATTGTGGCATAGAAGCCCCACCAAAATCTTCAAGAGGGTTCTTATCAAAAAAAAAAATTGAAATAGAGGATGGCCATATATTCTATAGGACAACATGCTTGGATGGTTCATGTGAGTGTTGCGGTGGCTTCCAGTGTATGCCAGTATGTCAACATATAGAAAGCACAGATGAGGTGGGACAAAAACTAGTAGAGTTTGGGAAGCATAAAATAGTGGAATATGCTACAAAAGATGGGTCACAAGAAAAAATGTGTGATTTGGTTATTGAGAAGATTCCAGTTTACCAGTTTATGTCCATGTTTCATTGAAATATACTATCTGACTATGCAATGCATACCCATAGAGCGTGATGGTTGGACACACAATTCAAGCTATGCATGGACACATTTCTAGTTGGAAGCATAGGATCAGTGGTTGAATTTGTGGAGAACTACACTCCACAACCACAACATGAAGTGTAGTCACAGTATTGCAACTCCACATAGGTTTCAATATTTGTCCATATAGCATTCATTCATGCATATGATAGTATAGATGACCAAAGGAAGGTATTGAGGGAGTACCTCTTTTACATTAGTGATGATCGGATACATTCTCCAATGTTCGTGCAAGGTTGCTTCCAAATGTTCTACAGTGGCTTGGCTTAGAGGGACATAAAATATGACCGACACATAATATGGTCCGATAACTGATAACTGTGCACCACAGTTCAAGAACTTGCACATGTTCTACTAGTTGTGCAGGATGCATGTAATTACAGGTGCTCAACATATGTGGAACTTTTTTGAGGCCGGACATGGAAAGGGGTAGCATGATGGTGCAGGAGCATACATTGAAAGAGCATTAGCATGAGAAGAGTTAAAGTATAAAGATAGTGCAAACTTGATAGATGCAAAATCAATCATCGATTGGTGTAATGCTTTGATGGGTCCAGGTAATAAAGTCACATCTTTAGTTCATATATTTTTTTGGTTGATGGATGATACTAACATTGCACCATGTATGAGGACTATTGTACACTAACAGGATTGAGTGAGGTACACTCTTTCCTTAGCTCAAATGCAGGTTCATGGACTATCGATACATGAAAGATGACATGCTTTTGTTCTTCATGTACAATTCAATCTTGGAATGATTGTGAGTCAAGGGAGTGGGTTGACATATGGTTGACAAGTTATCTTAGCCCACTTCACACGTATCACCCTCCAATGGTATTGGAATTGACACAGATGGAATCATCAATCGACTTTGACCACGTATCAGATCTAGTTCAACCAGGTGATATATCTACTTGCTTAGTTGTTGAAACTCTATATCGTTATCTTACTTTGTACTGTATTCATAATGTTGACAAATTTCAAGATATTTTCTGCACATATCAATGCAGGGCATGTTTATGCAGTTATTGCAGATGAAGACAATGAAGAGGGAACAAACTATTACTTGTGTCATTATGTTGAGGCAAAAAAGAAATTGGAGGCCTCAGTTATAGATGGAGAAAACACTGAATACCCTATAGGCTCAGTTGTGGTTACTGGAACATGGCTTAGAAGGTACCCACATTCGAGGTTAAACATTGGCTATTTCAGGACTTTGACATGCACTGTAAGATTCTTCATTACTCGAACCTTGTCGTGGCATCCAATGTTTTTTTGACCAAATATGGGGGTAGACCTTTGAAGAAGACCTTATGGAAGGTCCATGAGTCTGACTATGAGGCAATACTTGACACAATAAAGAGTAGACCGAACCCAGATGGTTTGTTGGATGAATTTGTAAGTATATGCACATTGGTTCTTATTAATTTATACTTTTATGCACATTAATTTGTTTTATTCCAATGTTATCATCTTCTTTTATGTTGCGTATTTGTAAGTAACATACTAAATAGTGATTGGTGTCCCCTTGCAAAAAATGCAGATATATGAGCCATCCAAGAGAATGTTAGCCAAAAAAGCAATGCAACATCCTTATTTTGATGATCTTGACAAATCTAAATAATGATTTTAAGCCGTTAGAAAAGTTTGTGCAAAGCTTGGTGAGGGAATTTCAAGTTATTCCTTTGAAGTTAACCTTATCATGAGCAACTGGGTGCTGCCACAATGATGGGTTACACTTTCTAGGACATCCTGATTTTTGCTGAAATCATATATTGTTAGAAAATATAAAGATTTAAGCCTTAAAAATGTTTGATTGAAAGGATTTTAAATAAAGAGGGTTTGATCAAACCCACTTAAATCAAACCCCCTTGGATACAAACCCACTAGTTTTCAACCATACCTATAATGGAGTCTCCTCTACACTTATCAAAATGCTAAAAAACTACACTT
The DNA here is from genome assembly GCA_007115665.2 of Sequoiadendron giganteum. NCBI lineage: Eukaryota > Viridiplantae > Streptophyta > Pinopsida > Cupressales > Cupressaceae > Sequoiadendron > Sequoiadendron giganteum. The sequence goes on from CM021105.1 coordinate 153,600,991, forward strand.
TTGATTTATCTTTTGGAGGATCAAATGAATTCATTTAAAATTTATCTTTGGAAGCATGTAGTCCTTATTATAAGCTTCCCAAAAAGTATAATTTTAAATATTTTTAATTTTATTATGATATTTATTTTTTATTTCTTGTGAATGTAGGTTTTTCAATGAACATCGAGGTTTTTGTTTCACAGATACCAAAAATAGGAAAAGAGAGAAAAAAATTCTAAAAAATGCATGTCCACTAGCTATTGATGTCCTTATTCCAACAAAAAAATAATGAGTTAATTCAAATGCATACAAAAAAAATTATGCAACTGAAAATATAATATATCCAAATTATAATTACTTTGACTTAGAAAATTAATTAAAAAATATGTATGCAACAAAAAACTATGAAACAATATCCATGCCTTAGATACTGGTGTGAAAATAATGTATTTAAAAAACTAGATTTGTATCCTTTCTAGAAAAAATGTTATGCAACTGAAAGTAAACATCACTTTCTGAAAATGTTGTTTAGTAAAAAAAAAATTAATAAAAATTACATAAAAGGATTCATAATTATTTTTTTACTTAAAAAAATATATATATATTTAGAATCTACACACAAAATCTCACAAATCACTAGTTTACTTCATCTTCAAAGTCTTAATGGTTTAGCTTCTATAGGTATAAGAAAGTGAAGATCTCATGAAAAATACTAATTCTAATGTCAAGTTTGGCCAAAAAGTGTAACCCATTATTGTGGGATCACCTAGCTATGATGTAGACATTATAAGAGCATCTGAAATTTCAACTTACTCTATTCATGAGAGGTGTTGTGTACAATAGGTATGTTGGAATTCCTAGTGAAGGTGTATGACCAGGAGTGACTAAGTTGTGAGACCTGCATACCTGTCTATAAGTTCCTTCCATCTATTTTTATTTCATTTCCATTTTGGATTCTATTTCTTTTTCTCTTTTACTTTGCATACTTGTAAGTAAACTACTAAAACTTGATTGCTCTCTCATTGTAGAAAATGTTGATTTATGAGCCATGAAAGAGAATCTCATCCAAAAAAGAAATGGAACATCCTTATTTTGATGATCTTGACAAATCTCAATTTTGATTTCAAGCCATTATAAAAGAGCGTGTAAAGCTTAGCAAGGGAATCTAAAGTTACTCAATTGAAGTTAACCTCATCATGAGCACCTATGATGTAGACATTTAAAAAGAATCTCGAATGTATGAGTGACATTGTAAAAGATCTGCGAGAATGAAGTACCTAAGGCATTGTAATGAGATTTACTTACATAATGATATTTACTCAAATATTGTAATTTTGGAGTTCATGTTTGGTGCTGTAGCACCTTGTTTTGTAAATGCCTTCAATAGGAAAATTTGCAAAATTTGAGTTTTGAAATGTAAACAATGTGAAAATTTAATGTAAAGGTCATATGTAATGTATTCAAAGTCTCAAAGAGGTCATTAGATTATTAGAGAAGTGATATAAAGCATGTAAGGTCGAATTAGGATGTTTTAGGTGTGTGTGTGTTTATTTGTGCAAGGGAATTTAAGAAACAAAGGAACATACCTTTAAAAATTCAAGAACCCCCTTAACTTGTTGAGGCATCAATTATCATGTATCCAAACCCTCAGATATATAATTTGTCTCAAGAAAAACTCAGTCCACCATGCTAAATCAAAACCCTTATTTTATGCTAGTATAATGAGGATTTATTGAAAGGAATGGTTCCACACCTTACCATAACATGCCACCACCTCAGAACTTTTAAAAATCACCTGAAAAAACTCAAAAGACAATCACCCAGCCTCTACATGCAATATTTTATCAAACCCTAGGGTGAAACCTCATTTTCATGCCCTTTTCCATCAAAATCTATAGGGGCAGCAACACAAACCCCATAAAAATTATTCCATTTCACTTAGAAATTTCTCATCTAATCCAATAGAATCGTGTTGGGACCCTCTAGAAAAACCTCTCTCGGAGTGGTTTTCCCGTGGCGGCGGATTTTCACTTGATGGAAAAAGAGTCAAATGCAAGCAGTGCAAAGTTGCAAAGTGGTGCAAATTTTGCTCTGCAACTCGTGTGACCAAGTGGACTGTTCCAACACATCCAAATAGGTATTTTTACACTAGGAATGGTCCTCTTTTGCACCAAAACACATGGAATTGCTCTAAGCTATCTTCCACTAGATCGATCCCTTAACGGTCCAAAGTGCAAAATGGTTGTAAACTCCAGCATTCTATTACTCAGATACGATGACACTTAGAAAATTCTTGTCTGATCCTACAAGATTGAGTTGGGCCTGTATACGAAAACCTCTCTCAGTTTGGCTATCTCAGAGTGGTTTTCCCGTGGCGGCAGATTTTCATTTGATGGAAAAGTGTCAAATTCAAGCTATGCAAAGTTGCAAAGTGGTGCAAATTTTTCTCTGCAACTTGTGTGACCAAGCGGATTGTTCCAATGCATCCGAATAGGTATGTTTACACTAGGAATGGTCCTCTTTCACGCCGAAACACATAGAATCGCTCTGAGCTACGTTCCACCAAATCGATCCCTTAAGGGTCCAAAGTGCAAAATGGCTGCAAACTTCAGCATGCTATTACTTGGATACCATGATGCTTAAAATATTCTCGTTTGATCCAAAATGATCGCGTTGGGCCCCTCTACAAAAACCTCTCTTAGTTTTGGCTATATCAAAGTGGTTTTTTCATGGCGATGGATTTTCACTTGATGGAAAAAGTGTCAAATTCAAGTTGTGCAAAGTTACAAAGTGGTGCAACTTTCATTTTGCAGTTGGAGTGACCAAACTAACTGCTCCAACGCATCCCAATAGATAGGTTTATGCTAGGAATGGCCATCTTTCTCACCCAAACACGTGGAATTGATCTGACTTGTATTCAACCGGCTTGATCCCTTATGATGGCATGCAAAAGACAGGAAAAGAGAAACATACAAATGAAGGTTGAGAAGTTTGAGTATTCCACACAAAAAATGTATGATCATTGGTGCAGAGCACCTTGTTCCACCATTTGATGAAGAAGGTCTAGTTTAGTGGTTTTAGTGATTATCTGATGGTGAATAGGTTGGTCAATAGGTTGTTGTGGGTATTTTGAGCGTGCTTTGTCTTGAATAAGGTCAATTAAGACCATTAGGTATGTTTTAGGGTGAATTTTGGTTCTAGTGATAAGAAATGTGAAAATCTCAATCTTGCACTAGAAGTTGTCTTTGTAGCCTTTGAAGGAAAATTTTTGAATTTGTATATGATTGTGAAAGAATAGATTTTTTTTGATGTAATAAGGCTATTTGTACACCATTTGTGTGGGTTTAGAGGTCATTAGATGTACTCACTAGGTTGGAGGAGTCTAAAGTTGCAAACTTGTAAGTTACTTAAAGCAACAAATTTGAAATGCAACAGTTAGTTGTTTTGAGAGTTCGTTTTTAGTTAGTTGAGTGTGTGGATCAGTTAGAGAAGGGTGTAAAACACTATGTAAATCCTTGAGAGGCTCGAATGGAGGTTATTGATGAACTTTTGGATAAGATCTAATAAGAATTATTCACATTGTTCTCTGCTTTTTAGATTTTTGATACAAACTTGTTGATCCCCTACTTGGTACGACCTCTAGCTTTTAGATAAAGAACATATTGGAATTTTTTTATGAATCATTTCATGGAATTCCAATTGTAAACATGTTTTGTTTTTTAAGATAAATCATGAAGGACAACAATGATCAATGCAAGGGCTAACCAATTAATAATTATACACGTGAATAATTCAAGCATGTACATGTCAATAAGGGAAGCACAAGTACTCAAAAACTATACACAAGAATACATAGTATACACAAATTAATACAACGTATATGTACAAATACAAGGTATACACATGAAAACACGTAAGCCACAAAGTATACATTCAAATGCACGTAAATCACAAAGTATACACGTAAGTTGTAAATATACACTTGAAAACACGTAACTCATATCTATTGAACCACCAATTTAGAATGCAAATATGGACAGGCATCGATAAAAGTTATTTTTATTAACCAAATAGCCATGTAGGCATACACCAATATATGTCAATATAAGTATGAAATATATGTACAAAATAGCCATATAGACTTATGAGAATCCCATATAGGCATACAATGTCAAATATGTCCAATAAAAATATGTACAAAACTTCCATGTAGGCATACAACAAAGGGATTTGTAATCAAAAGTCATTGCTCTCCATGCCCTAGAAATAAATTATTTCCCTTTCCTTTTCGATCAGATGGCGATAGGTCTGTCACTCATTTTTTTTGTGCTTGAGGAGTGCTCTTGCTGCTCCTCCTAGTGTTTAGTTCATGGTGAAGTTTTAACTATTACAATAAGAAGTAAAGACATGAATATATAAAAATTATATTATAAAAAATGATATATTTGACAAAATAATCACTTACCGCCATCCCATGATCTCTCTCCATGGGGGAAATATTCTCACGCCCATGCTCAGGCGTGCTCAAGCCCTGTATAAACCATACAAATGGAAATTAAACTATGTGAATCAATAATGGTTTGATTTTTCACTAACTAACATCTATAACAACAAATGTAAATTGAAATTTACTAATTTGCCTCATACCTCTCCTATCAGAGCCATCAAGGATTTTATAGCAGATGACACACCAATATCCATTTCCCTCGTCACATTCATAGGTGTTTTGGCTTGCATCATCTGAAAATAAAACAAAAAATTATTCAACGTAATCAACGATGTGAATTTAAACTACACAAATCTATTAAGTACTTGATTCATTAGTTAAAATCTATATTCTATTACCTTTGTGTAGGTTTCAGTAAATCCACTGCCACGAGGAAGTGTTCCATCAAAACCTCTAATATTAGTTTGTTGAACATCCAAAATCGCATATTAAATTACCATTCGTAAAACAATGCTATTAAAATGCAATAAATTTATAATTGTTTACTAGTTACATACCCCAACGATAGGTGTACTGCAAAAGTAAGTTTGTGGGGAGCAGTGTATCTAGTCTCAACACTATGACCTTGCAATTTTATTAAAATCATAAAACATTTTTAGTTAATCTTGCATTTCAAAATCAAAATTTAATAAATTAAATTCAATGAACATGCACTAACTTTTACCCAACTATCAATGCCATATGACTCATGCAAAATGTCAGCTTCCCTCTCCATCTCCATAGCTGTAGACGGATCCTGCGTACCAGTCTCATGAGTGTCGGTGGGTTCATATGAACAAGTAGCCCCACAAGATTAACACACATGTGTTCGACGGACACCACTTGAAGACTCCCTGGATGCCATTGTAGAATAGGGTTAGTATGATGGAGGACAGTTTGGTTCAAAGTGTTGATTGCCTACAATGTCTCTACATCAAAACTTTTCTTTATGATAGAAGGCATAAAACCGTGCTCATGAGGTGGCCTAGTGAGAGCTCATCTACCTTTTCGTGTAGGATTTGGTTGTGCACCGGGTCTATCCTAAGCTAACCCCCCACCTCTCCCCTAGAAATCCCTCATATCAAAATAATTTGGGATTTTTTTTAATATGAACTCATTGTATAGTTTCCTAAGGAAATATTGTGAGACCTTGCAATTGTTGCACGGTGGGTAATCGAAGACCATATACCACCTATCGTAAAACTAGTCCCTAATCTGTTGGTTGTGGCACCAATGGTTAGGAAACCTTTTCGCATTGAGGGTAAGATTTTGATTTGTCCGTGGGTCGGTGAATAATGAGGACAAATGACCTTTTGTAATTTCTAAATCCTTTACATCTTTCTATGATAGTTTATTTGCATAATAATCCCTAGCTTCCTACATCCTATCTTGCCATCTAGTTATTTGTTTGCTAATTGAATCTACTTTTTTTACCATATCTTTCAATGAATTTGCTAGGGTCATTCTTTCTGTGATTGAACCATTTGGATCACTCAACCTACTGATCAAATCATCAATTTGTTTTTTGTTGTTCTCAATTTCACTCATTAAATTTTGTTGAGTGCCAAGAGAGGGTTGAGTGATTGGTGGAGGAGGTTGTAGTTGTGGTTGATTTTGATCTTGAGGATTTGGTTGGTCTACCTGTTGAGGATCTTGAGGGTTTGCAGGTTGATTTTCATCTCCTAAAAATTAAAACAAATATATATCAAATTCAACCTAAAACTAACTAATTCAAAATAAAAACCACAAAATTCTTACCTCTCACATCTGCTCCTCGTCGTGGTGCCATCGTTGTGAAGAAATAGAAATTGTTGGTGAAACAATTTGGTGAATTTCTCCTCCTAGAACACAAGCACATAAGTATGGGGGTTTTGGCTGCGGTTGCAAGAAAAAAATAGTTGAAATAACAATGACTGATTTTCACTTTTTTTTTTCTTTTAACAAGCAATAACGCGCTTGCATTATTTCATTTCAATTTTTTTTAAAAGGTGTCCACGGAATTGCTACCCATTTCCATGCACTCGCCCATATATTAAATATTTTTTACATATTGTATTATGTACTATCTAATATATAAATAATATACTATAATATATATTATTTTAGTATGTTATGTAACATACAATATAAATATAAATATAGTTTATAATATCTAAATATTATTATATATTTTTGTATTATCTAATATAAATATTTAAATAATAAAGTATTATATGTATAATATAGATTTAATAAGTAATATATAAAAATAATATTGTAATATAATACTAATATCTGATACAACACCTGTCTTTTCATTAAATATGAAGTACACATACTAATAAATATATATTAATGAACAAATTTAATGAGTGTGTACTTGCATGTTCAAGATACCAGGACATGAAAGGTGAACATGTAGTTAAAATAAGACAATCCTCCATTCAATAATGTTCCCTTTCATGGGGTGACAGATAGTTTTCGTTGATTCTTTGAGCCACTTATGATGGCCACATTCTTTTAAAAAATTATGGGCCAACAAACAGGTGGAAAAAGGGCCCCACATAGCTAGCACAACAGATTTCTATTAATTCCACAATAAAGGAGACAATCAGGATCATTTTAATCATCCCCTCTCTCTCTCTATATATCTCATAAAATCTCTCTATCTTATTCACTTTGTCTCTCCCTCCAACTCTCTTGCTCTCTCTCTATATCACTTCATATATCTTTCTATCTCACAATCTCCCTCTCTCTCATTTTCTTCCTCTATCTGCATTTATCGCTCTCCCTCTTCCTTTCACCTTCCATCTCTCTCCCTCTCTCTCTTACTCAACCCCTCTATCTTTCCCAAGTTATATCTGTATACATATAAAAGTGGTAATTATAAATCAAGCCTATTAATTAATTAAATATGAATTATTTAATTAATATTCTAAGGTAAATTATATATTATTTATTTATATCATCCACTTTTCTAATTCTTTTAGCTTAATTAAATAAATAATTTTATTTAATTATCATCATCTTCTTCTTAATTAATTTAAATGAATTCCATAATTTATTTATATTAATTATCATATTATTCTAAGTTTGAATGTTTAAATTGAAATGATAGAATATTCTTCTAAATTCCTTCTCCACATTTAATTAAATATTCTGAATATTTAATTAAAACACTTTCTAATTCTTCTCTTCATATAATTAAATATTCTAAAATATTTAATTAGAAGCTTTCTTCTCTCCATATAATTAAGTATTCTAAAATATTTAATTAGAAGTTTTCTTCTCTCCATTTAATTAAATATTCTAAAATATTTAATTAGAAACTTTCTTCATTTCATATTTAATTAAGTATTTTATATATTTAATTAAAACACTTTTCTTTCATCTTTCACACATAACTAAATATTTATTTAATTATGGAAACTTCTAAATTCTTTGTCACATATAATTAAATAAGTTTATTTATTTAACTATGGATTTTTTCTCAACTACCAACTAAATTGAAGTGCACAAATGACAAATTTCCTTCAATTTTGAGTGGAAAAGGTTGTGTAGGAGGAAATATTTCTCATTATTCTCTCAACCTTCCATTTTTTTTTTCAAATTCTAGAATCTCTCACCGTTCATCTTGATAGGCTTATTTTCGACCGTCGATCTTTGCCAACTAGATTCTTGCCTCCAAAAATCTATAAATACAACCCTTTTGTGAGTTGAAAAGGATCCTAGATTTCATGAATTTAGCATGTTTACTATAGTTGCATTATAGACCAACAGTTTAAAAATCTTTTCATAGCATAGCATTTCAATTTTCATAGCTTAAATCATTTAGCAAATAGACATGCATTTTGTTTAAGCTCATTCTTCAAAGTTGTCATTCCACCAAGCTGATGCTTACACCAACTGAGGGCTAGTGCTTGCAACGAATCCTTGGAGATAGAGCACAATAAGATGCTTTCGAAGGAGCTATTGTTTTCAAAGTTTTCTTTACTTTTCAAATAGTTTCCTTTGATTTAATGTCTTATTGGTGTGTTGGTTTATCTTTCTAATTAGATCACACATTCTCAAACACATTTTTGCTGCCCACCGTGGGGCTTTGCCCCATTTTTAATCTTTTTATTTCAGGTTTTCTGAGAGGTGATAGACTAGAGTTGCGGTTTAGCACATATAAGACGTATTTTAGTGCATCCTTGGCAAAGTTTAGCGCATGCGAGGATTGAAGTTTAGGGCATGTGAGGATTGTTTTAGCGCATATACCTTCTACTTTAGCGCATTTAACAATTATTTTAGTGCATTTACTCTCTATTTTAGCACATTATTGTCTATTCATTTAGTGAAATTCTTGTCTATTTTAGTGAATTGATGAGTTATTTTAGTGCATGTAGGGAGCTATAAAAATAAATCCTGATTTTGACACCATCCGCGGACAAAGATTTTTCTTTTCTACATAAAGTGAAATGAAGCAATACTAGGGTAGACACTTAAATCCAGAATTAACCAATCCTAAGATAGTCACAAACCATTATTTTATCTCGTTTAAAATGAATCCCATGCTTGTTGTGAAGCAACATCTTCACTTAGTATAGAAAAATTTCATTTGGGATTTAAAAGTGAACCATTTATTTGTTGTGATTGTTGGGTAATAGGTTTATGCTCTCCCCTTAACTGGGTGACCAGAATGTTGGACTTACCTTTTTCATTTTATGCAATTTATGTTTTATTGCATCCCTTAGAACGCCTGCTCTTGTGGGAAAAACTACTCACCCAAGAGGAACGACCTAAGTGGGAACACCTAAAGCCAAGGTTTCCAACCCATTCTAAACAAAAGAGAGTTGTTGATGAAAGTCTAGCTAGACAGTAGCGTGTAGAGATAACCATCCCCAAAGCCTTTGTTCTAAAGGTTGGGAGGTCTATTGAGGGAGTATATCATCTACCACACTAAGTGAAAAACCTTACTACGAACCTTAGTGTAGAGGCCAACTACTTCAGTATCCAAACATCATAATAATCACAATGCAAGGGGAGGGAAGAATTTTCCCCTAAATACTCACCATATAATTGCCATGGATTTTTTACTCAGGGGATCAATAAATCTAACCTTGAGTATGCACCTAGAAAAGACAAAAACACGGGTGCCCTCTAGGGGGTGACACGGCTATGTGAGTCGATGCAATTCTAAGATGTGGGTTGTGGTTTCTATGATGACCTTTTTGACAAATAAGAGTGAGTCTGTGTGAAGTTCTTATTTTGTTCAATACTAGTGAAAATATCAACAACATACACTCTTTGTTTATATTTTAGGACTTGCAAATGACTGTTTTCTATTGTATGTCATGTTTTTCCAAATTGAAATAATATAAAGATCATCCAAATCATCAAACTATCAAAACATGTTTGTCTCAGCACGTTGATTGGATAGTTTAGCGAATCCCTGGTATGTTTTAGTGCACCTGTGCTCTGTTTTGACACATTTTTGCTTTGTTTTAGCGCATTTATCCTTTGTTTTCACGCATCTATGCTCTTGTTTAGCACATATCTACAATAATCCAGTGCATCGGTTGGATCTTTTAGTGCATCTGCTGAAAATTTTAGTGCATCTATATTCCGAACCTAGGTATTTCCTGACACAAAAAATATGTCATTTAGTCTGGTCTTTTTCTATGCTCAAGGTCTGGAAGTCTACAATTTTTTCTAAAAATTCCCTAGAGAAGAAGATCAAGAATCCAAAAAAGTCTCTCAGTTATAAGAAATTATTGAAAAGGAGAAATTTTTTATACCAAAGTCGAAAAAGTTTTGCTTGACCACAAAACTTTTATTCATCGATATCACGACTTTCCTATAGGTTTCACTAATGATTTTTCTTTAGAACCATTATATTCATGAGCTTTCTTTCAAAAAAGAGCTCTCTCTTAAAGGCATAATCACAGTCAGCCTATTTGTTCCTCTTTCATCCCTCAACCAAAAATTTCGTATTATAATCGTCCTAATCAAGTGTTGCAATAGAGAACTTAGGAGCATTAGGCATTTACAAAAATCCTTATTGTTGCAAACTACGATCAAATACCACAAAGTGCAACATCTCTTTTATTTCTAATTTTTAGTTTAATTCCCACAACATGATCATCATCCTTCTAGGGAGTCACAAGCTAAATATTAGAAATTTCATAAGTCATATCAATAGAATCCTCATTCTATTCTGACTTAGATATTATTTTTAATTGCATTATCTCATTTTGTGATCAAAGTTGGTTGAAATTTGGAGTAAGCTTATGCCTGTTGTTACGAGATCTCAAAAAAGCATAGAAGGGGATGAAGGGGAAGATCCACTTTGCAATATGGGTGATACAGAAGAAAAACATTTTCATAAGTTTCACACAAGAGATAATTCAAACAATGATGAAATAATTGAGGAATTACTTCAAGAAGCTGAATAGGATCCCCAATTCCATACTCTCTTGGATAAGATTTTTGAAAAAAACAAAGAAATATATTTTCTTTTGTTAGCTAACCAAGGAGCTAAGCCACCCTTTGATTTTGACACCAAAAATATTAGAGAGTATCCTAAAGCCTCCCCCCCCCTTAATGATTTTAGTGATCTTACTCAACAGATAAGAGCATTGCAAGGGAAAATAAAAGAAATACAAGGGGGTACAACGAAGAAATATGTTTTGGATTATATTTTCCCATATCCTTTTGACCAGAATCTCAACATGATTCCTTTTCCAAAACATTGTGAGATCCCAATGTTTGATAGGTACAATGGGAAAACGGATCCCATCGATCATATGAGGGATTTCCGAAATAAGAGCTTAGAGTTTGCTCATGAAGATACCTACCTAATGTGATTGTTTCCATGAAGTTTGGGTGGAAAATCCATGGAGTGGATTTCCAAAATCAATCCCCCCATCAAAAAATTTGAGGAGTTTATATCAATAAGTTCATATCTCAGTACACCTACAATATACAACATCAAATAACCATGCTTGATTTATGTAGAGAAAAACAAAAGACTAGGGAATCCTTCATTACATTCTTACAAAGATGGAGAAATTTATTTGCAAAATATTCCCGCCTTGTTCTTGAAAAGGAAAAGATGGAAATCTTTATTGATAGTCTAAATGAAGAGATGAGTTATAGGCTAAATCTTCATTGTCCTCAATATTTTGAAAAATTGATTGAAAATTTTATTACCATTGAAGTAGCCTTGGTCAAGCGAGGAGTTTTAAAGCTTGATAAATACAATCCAAATTTGTACAAAAACAACAAAAACAACGATAAATCATGATTTTGGACTCGAAATAAAAATGTTCTGAATGATGGTGTGGTAGATTCTAACAACGTAAATATGAAGCCTATCATTCTCAATGTATCAGGTGTCCAATGCAACAACAATAATGATAAAAATTATAATAACCAAGGCAATAATTCCAACCAATGAAATGTGACCAACAATCATGGTAATAATCTTGGCAATAATCAAAATTCAAATGTGCCTAGATCTTAGTTTTTCTCAAACCGATGAACTTTTACTCCCTTCGGCCAGTCTTTGGAATCAATCCTCAAAGATTTGTTGAATCAAAATTCCATCACATTGCCATCACAAAGAGATTATGAGCCTTAAGTTAAATGACCATCGTGGAATGACTCATACTATTGTGATTAGCATAGATGCAAAGGTCATAAGACAAATAATTGCCAAGGGTTAAAGAATTTGGTTAAGGTTTTGATTGATAACCGTACCATAATGGTTGAGGGACATAATTCCAATGAAAATCATCAGGCATTCAAGGACCCTCTCCCCAATTATCAGAAAGGGGAATCTTTGGGTGACAAAGGAAAGAATGTCAATCATGTCTACAACACCACCATAAATCAGATTTACACTGATGACCAACAAGTTAGTTGAATCAAAATTAAAGGAAAGCAAGAATATCGAGAACTCAATGCTACAAAAAGAGGACAGGCCAAAATGATTCTGAAAGGAATTTCATCTAAGTCAATTTTCCCCCCTCCAAGTCAGTACAATTTGGTCAATCAACTGTGGAAAACATCGGCCCAAATTTTTATCTTGGAGCTGCTCAAAATATCACCAGCACACAACGACATTCTGGAAAGGGATCTAGTTGACACAACTATGTCTCTTGATCTAGATATCAATATATTTCAAGTCATGGTGGGACACTTGTCTTCACCAAAATTTATATCCTTTTTCCGAAAAGGATGATTCCTCCGTGACCCATCCCCATTATTCATCACTTTATCTAGAGGTCATGGTTCATAATACCTAAATCAAACGTTTTTTAATAGATGGGGGAACTCGATTAAACATTTTTACTTTAAAATTGGTCATTGCTTTGGGATATTCAGAAGAATCTATAGATCCAAGAAGGAAAATTAGAATCAAAGCATACGATGATGAGGAAAGAGCTTCGAAAGGCCTCATCATGCTACCAATCAAAGTGGGACCTATTATGAAGAATACCTTTTGTCAGGTTCTAGACCGAGATCTATCCTATAACATACTCTTGGGTCGTCCATGGATCCATGAAATGCAAGAAGTTTCATCCACTTATCATCAATGTTTGAAGTTTCCATATGGCGAACAATAAGTTACAATACCAGTGGACCATAATAGTAGTCAGATTTGTTCTAACCTTAGAGCAACTCCAGACACATTCATCTTACATAATAGAGAGGCTCTGGCCATTTCTACCTCTAAACACAGTGAACACGCAATCGAAATGATAAAGAATTTTTGCACCAAGCTGAAATTAAAAGATAATGGGGTGGGAGAATATTCACTATGTCTCTGTAATATACCCATATCTCCAAGATCCCCTAGTCAACTGCCAACATCAATACAACATGCTATAATAGCTTCAACATTAGGCACACAAGCTTCAGTTGCCATCACCAAATTTGATTGAAGATTTATCAAGGCAAATACTAAAGAAAATAAAGCAGAAGACAAAGCTATTCTTGATTGGCTCTATAAAGATGAAGATGAATATGTCCATCATGTCAAGTTACCCACTGAGCAATATGGAAAGGGTTATACAATAATGCAATGAATGAGTTATGAAGGAAATGGCCCTATAGGAAATAAAAAAGAAGGTATTGTTGAACCTATCCAACTAAAAACAATGCATCCAAAAGATAAAACTGGACTTGGATATGGTGAAGATGCAAAAGAAGAAACAACTCAAAGAAAATCCAATGAGGAATTAGCTAAAAAAATTCCTAGATTACAAGAAAACAATTCTAACACTAACTTCAATGAATATGAATGGGATACCATTTATAATGATCAATTATAGAGAGACAAGCAAGTGGATGTTATACAAAAATATACACCCATGCTCACATAAGGGGAAAGCTCGAGACCTCAACTTGACTAGGTCCTACAAAGCGACCATGACTCGAGTGATGATGATTCAATTCAAAGTGAGACAGATAATCAACAAGAGGGTAACATCATAGATCTTCCCCATAGTGAGAATGATAATAGTATCATGACCTTAACTGCCAGTGACCTTACCCAACCTGATGATCAATTTACCTTGGTCCATCCCAAACTTATTGACTGGGAACAAATTGAATCGATTGATATCCAAACCTTCTCTGATGATGAAACCATTGTAAACTTTCTTTGTTCATCCAACTCAGAAACAAGATCCACTAGTAAGTTGTAGGATCATAGTCTCAGTCAGGAGAGTGCCAAGTTTTTTAGCTGCAAAATTAACAATATAAAAGATAGATCTAATGGTTAAAACCTAACAAATGTAGTATTAGATCATGAAAAGAGAAAAATAAAGAGTATATTTGATGGTGAAAACCTTTCAAAGGCATTGGAAGATGGGAAACTTGGCACTCTCCTTGAGCACTATCAGGTAAGATATTCTATTTTGATAGAACCAACATAGGCGATCAATATAGGTACTGGAGAACAACCAAAAATTTTGCAACTTGTTGCATCACTGACAGAGGAAGAAATCCCAAGATTCACATAATTCCTAAAGGATAATCAAATAAATTTTGCATGGTCATATGCAGATATGCCTGGATTAGATCCAAATTTTATCATGCACCATTTTTCCATCATGCTGGGGGCAAAACCTATGAAACAAAAACTTAGAAAAATGTATCCACATCTTGCATTACTAGTCAAAGAGGAATTAAAGAAGTTGTTAGATGTAGGACTCATTCGTTCTATCAACTATGCATAATGGATCTCCAACATCATACCTATGTCAAAGCCAGATGGAAGAATCATAATATGCATATATTTCAGGGATTTAAATAAAGCATGTCGAAAAGATGATTCCCCTTTTCCAAACATAGACACGATTGTGGACTTGACAACTTGGCATGCTATATGTATTCACTAATGGATAGATTTTTCGGATATAACCAAATCAAGATTACCCCTGAATATTAGGATAAAACCACATTGACATGTCCTTGGGGTAAATATTGTTGGAATGTAATGTCATTCAGACTCAAAAATACAAGAGCAACCTATCAGTGAGCAATGACTACGATTTTTCACGACATGATGCACACCTTTATGGATGATTATGTATATGATCTATTAGAAAAATAAAACACAAGAGAAGGAAATCTAAATATCCTATCTAAAATTTTTTTAGAATGGAAAAATTTAAGGTCAGACTCAATCCCAAGAAATGTGTCTTTGGGGTAAAATCCGAAAAGCTC